>OX459028.1:80634535-81130533 GCA_949775025.1 Tricholauxania praeusta | reverse complement strand
TCGATTTTAATCTTTAAACGTTAATTACTAATAATAACTAACTGATAATTACTTTGAATAATTTTTTTTATTTTTTTTTTTTCAGAAGGTATATAGCTTATACATATATACATACGAAAAAAAGACACCCCACTTTTTATTGATATCGATTTTTGCTTGTTGCTTTAATACGCACTAAACCATATCAAAAAATGAACGAAATCGAAGTGGGTAGGGCCAAAACTTCATTGATTTGGCATGGCATGCCCCATATACATTTCTTTAGTAAAAATAATGTTTTGCAACTATTGAAACTACTTAAATACTAATACAAATATAAAAATGCGTTCTGTAAATTTGGTATTTAAATGAAACTTTAAAGAACAATGTAAACTAAAAGCTATTGGATGACAATAATAAAATAAAATGTTGTGAATAGGGTAAGAATTTCTGATTGTTTCACGAAACTTTATTATTACTTAAAGTTTTATCAAGTGGGCACAGAAAAAACCAACTTATTAAACTTGAACTCTTTTTTGCATAACTTTGAAGATTTATTGATCAATATTAACGCTTTATATTTTTTTTTGCAAAATTTGGATTTTTTAAAAAGTTATGAACAAGTGAATTTTTATGTGGGTGTTTTTTTAAATTGCGATTCCTCAGTAAATATTGGGAAAAAGTAGTATTTTAACCATAAATTCTCTCAACAATGCACCTTACTTATCTATATTGTCTGTCAGTCACGTCACGATCCATAAAAAAAAATTAAAATCTTATTTTTTTTTTTTTTTGTAAGCAAATTCTCTGATAAGACTGGCAAAACCTAGATTTTCTGCAATTTGATTTTCAATAGGCCAAACTAGTCAATCTTGTTTGAGACATTGTAGTTCTCATATAAGTTGCAACAGTCACTGGTATTGTTAACAGAATACGCAGTGATATCCAAATGTTGGGATATACATATGTAACTCTTGAAGATTGTATTTTTTGATGAAGTTTAATGTTTCGATAGGAGTTGCCTGACTGTCTTCGAGATAGTGTTGCAAACCTAAAATTTCACCGCACAACAAATCTCCATCAATATCAGATTTAAAATTGACCGTTAACTTTTCTTGCAGTAAAGAACAATGTTGCATTAGTTCTTCTTTATTTTGACTATTTTTTATGTTAAACAAGAAATTCCATGTGATATAAAAGTCCTGCATCTGTTGAAATCTTTTTTGAACCATGCTTATATCACGGTTTCCAAGAGAGTATTAAAAAACTAATGGGGTCAAACTTTGCCAATAATTGTTCAAGGCCTAAGAATTTTCCGTTGTCCGGAGTAAATAATTTATCGGATGATCCTCTAAATGCCATGTTGTTTTCAGCCAAATATAAGGTTATGTGCATCAACCTTTGAAGTACATTGTTCCATCGTAATCTTTCTTTAAAATTATCTTCCGTTCTTCTTTGTCAATAGTTGAACCAGGTTTGAACCTGATTTCAGGACTATTTTCATGCATTTTCTAACTTTCACTTAAATGTTTTCAATTCTTGAAGCCTTCAGTAGAGGCCAACTTTGCAGTTGACTGTAAATCAAACAGTCGACAACAAAAGCAAAAGACACTATCGTTTGATATTGAATAAACTAACCACCGACGTCTGATAGTTTCTTCGTTTGAAAGCTTTCTTGAGTAATGAAATGAAGAGAAATGACGCCCATTTTTATCTTTCGGAAAATAATTTAGTTGTACTTGTGATGGTCTACACAAAATAATGTGATCTATATTGCTCGCATTGAGTTTCTTTGGCCACGAAGCTACATCAGAAATATTGTATTCTTTTATTCCATGTATTTAGATACTTTTATCAGCCAGACAAGTCATATCTTCAGTTTGACTTGGAGACAAATCAGACAATTCATGCAAGGACTTTATGGGCTGGTCAGCCCGGCCAATTTGGTAACCTTGAATAGATGAGTACGTGTTTTTAGTGTCTAATTGCTTAGAATCTAAAGAAATATTGACAGCTACTTACAGTTGCATTCGGATTCTGATGTAAAACCAGGGATATTGGGTTCGATATTTGAAGTACTCGCCTTAGAAATTTCTTTGAAGTATTTATTAATATTCACATGTTGTTAAGTTTGCTCAAAAACATTGTCTTTTTCAGCTTTTCTTTTGCGATTTTCTGAACCAGAAAGCTTTTTTTTAATTATATCTTTATTTTCTGCCATAATTCAAGTGGGTCCACTGCTCTATTTCACGATCACAATGTTAATTATATATAGTTTAAATAAATAGGTCTATTTTTATTGGTTGTAATTTTAGTTTTTTGAAATCCTTTCAAAATTTTTTAGCAAAATTGAATTGTTCTTTTACGATTTCAAAAACTTAATGAAGAAAATTATTTGACAGCTTTTTAAAATTCAAAGATTGAAAAAAATTTTATAAAACTAAAAATAATTGAATTTCCAAAGTAAATTAAGACAAGTGTTTTATGTGGTGTAGTTGTATAAGTGTAAATGTAGAAATATAAATGTAGGAGTTTAAATATGGGCACTACAGGTATATTACATTTATAACAAATTAAAAAAAACTGTAACTACGGGACTTCCTCGACTACAAAATGTAAAGAGTAAACACAATTGCGACGAATGACGGCAAATTCAGAAAAATAGGTATTCAAATTAAATGGTTAATTAGAGCTGGCGAGCGTGGCGCCCTGTAGTGCCTAGCGCCCCGGACAGCCGCCCCGGTCGACCCCCCCTAAAGCCTGCACTGTTCACGTTATTCGTCTTTTACTACTGTAACGAAATCCTTTTTACTCGATAATCATAATTCGACTCCACATATCGGATTCTTAAAATTTCTTTGCAGCATCTACAGTATCCTTTGATAAAGCGCTAGCTTTTTTTATCAGGACAAAATCCGTAACCACGCAACTCATAAATGTTTTTTGAATTTGAAGCAAGTATTCTAAAACATTTAACTGGCGATGAATTCGCCGAACACTCCAGCTCTGTGGAACTGTTAAAGTTCTAATTTTTTCAATTTTTGAGGTTGCTCTACATAGATAAATCCACTTTAATTTCGTTCACCCATTGAACATTATTTAAGTTTCGATTCTCTGAAAATTAACATAATTTTTTTTTGTATAACGATTAAACGAAATATAAAGTTAAAGCACATACCAATTTTTCTTCTTTTCAAGTTTTTACTTGATTCATAAGCCAACGAAGTATCATCTGTTTCTTCGTCTTCAGAACTAAAATCACTTTCGGTTTGGATCACTAGATTTTTTATAGCACTTGGACTATTTGAAACTTTGACAGGCTGATACGAATTCGACGAACAAATCACTTTTCTGCATGAATCACAGATGTCCAACCAAATTCAAAAATAACTTTACATTTTTGTAAACACGCTTATGAATGGATTTATTCAGTGGATTACAAGAAAATTTTTGATTTGGCATTTTGAAAATAAAAATTTATTCAATACACTTATATAAAAGTGAAGAAAATGACAAAGCAATAAGATCAAAGTCTGACAACGTCGATAAGAGCGTTGAGTAGAGTTACAAATATATTAATAAAATTACGTCAATGGCGATCCACTTTTTTCTCAACGGAATATTGTACTTTAATGTTTGTTACGTTTATATATTTATAACATTTAATAAATAAACTTAATTTAAACACTGAAAAAAAAAAAACATCGGTTAAAATTGAAAAAAGTTTCACTTATACTTCAGTTCAATACAAATCGAACACCGCTAAATTTATAAAAATCATCGAACTCGTTCAAAAGTTATAAGTTCTTGAAAAAATTTGGTACCCGAATTTCAATTGCCTATAACAAAAAAAAAAAAAAAAAATTTAAAAAAAATAATTTCACAGTTCAATTTCTAGCACATACCACTATCTAAATCAGTGAAGGGCACTTAGTGGCTCTATTTGCTCACATTGCTCTAACCGTTATTCGACGCACAAGCAAGCAAAAAAAAAATTCCCAGAATTTAACGCTATCGAGGCACAAAATTCGCAGAATTTCAACGCTATCGAGGCACAGCGTTGACTTGAATTCAAATGAAAACAAAACACAAACACATAAATGACGGCGCCGCATTGTGTCTTGACGAATGTAGCAATTGTTTTTGTAATTTGGTTTTTTTTGTGCTAATGGCAATTTTGGAAATGAAAGTAAAAAAAACTTTAAAATTTCGTTTGTTGTTGCTTGATGTTGTTGTTTTGCTCTTTTGTTAGATTTTTGTGCCTACCGCTGATCTAAATCATGGATGCGCATCCCATAGCTCAAAAAGCTCTTTTAGCTCTTACAACAATAACAAAAAATATTGAGCTCATCTCGAGCTCTTTCCGTTATTCGAGCAAAATCATTTTGGTCCGCAAACACCGCATGTATTTTGTTCTTGTAATTTTTTCTTCAACACATCGACTCGTTCAACCCTTGCCGTTGCTTAAGTTAAATAATTTCGGTCCGCAAACACCGCATGTATTTTGTTCCTGTAATTTTTCCTTCAACGCACTTCATTGTTTGTGTGATTTTTTTTTTTCAATTCATTTGCTCCTTCACCTTGAGATTTTTGTTTTAGTTTACATGCAATAAGCTTGCCGCCGCTATTTCAAAATTTTCGTCAATACTAGGAATTTTTTCGCAAGATATTTTTAATTTTTTTACCTAAATTGATGTTGTTGTATCGGCCAGCTCGCGAACAAATTTTTGTGCGCATCTCTGATCTAAATAATAAAGTTTCGTGAAAAAATTAACATTTTGAGTTGAGAAGTGGCCCGTTTGAGAAATTCTTACCCAATACACAAAATATATATGTATATTTATATATATCGGTCATTCTTTTAATAACTGTACACTTTGTTTTTTTTTTTTGACGTTTTTGAACATATTTTGAAACGAAATATCTCAAAAACTATAGGAGATAGGATAAAAAATCGCTTAATCATATTTGTTAGGAAAGACTATAACTTTATAAGCAGATTAAAAAAAAAATTAAATAATTTTGTTAAAACACTAATGTTATTACTAAATAAAAAAACTTGGTGCGCGTCATCAGTAAAATATTCGTAGTTTCCAAAGTTATGGCGAGAATTTTGATCCTTAGGATTGATTGAGAAATAACATAGTATAAAAAAATCAGAACAAAAAAATATGTTATTTTGAAAATATTTTGAGAAAAATTTTTTTAATTAAAAAAATAGTGTTTTAACAAATTCTTCATATTTTTTAAACGTTTTTTATAAGGTTATAGTCTTTCTTAACAAATTTGATTAAAACATTTTCTATCCAAACTTCAATAGTTTTTGAGATATTTTGTTTCAAAATATGTTCAAAAACGTTAAAAAAAAAACAAAGTGTGCAGTTATTAAAAGAATGACCCATATATATATGTACACACACAATTTTAGCTCGTTTAATAATATGTAGTAGATAAATTGAATGTGGGACTATTACAGCTAAATATTCAACATAATTTATTAAGTTCACATGAAATTGAATGCAATATGTCGCAATAATCCTTTTGTTAAAGTAATAATATATATGGGCGAAACTGAAGCCGACAACAGTTTATCATTCTATTTAACCAACAAAATTACAATATTTAATCCATATTTGAAAGACTGAATTCAATTAATTTCAGCAAACTAAACCTTAAGTTTCATTCAACTGCAGCAAAATGTACTGCTCGTACAAGAAAGATGAGCTCATACTTGTATAAGGATCCCCCGTCCAAGGCCTTCGAAAGCAATAACACCAAGAACATCAGCCAAACCAGCACAAAGTTGCACGTTTTATTCATTTCCTCCCGAACATCCGTATTCCGTAGTCGTCGCAGCAACGCCATCAATTTCATACAGATGTTTGAGCAATTATTACCCCATAAAAAATTGGCTATGAATGGCAAACTTTCCATCCGCTTTCATCTCATGCCAGTGCGCCAACAAGCTTAAACTTCGTTTGGCTTTGTCTCTGTCGCCGCAACCTTCGACATATCCATAGGCACCTTGTGGGCCGGAGCATATTCGTCGTCATTGGTGTCGTACCTTGATGAGCCAAACCCAAAAGAACTTCAAAAATGAATAATAATAAAATCATAACGTTTTTACCATTACGACACAACTGTCCTTACCTACCCCGGCATACGCTGCTCCCTGACTCCATATACTGGTAGAAAGTTGAAAGTCGCACCAGACGCTTGGTTAGTTGTCGCTTTTGTGTGTCTGTGTGGCGATGGTTGTTTCTTTTATTTTTGTTATTGTTGTTGGGTCTGTCGCTTTTGTTTTTATTTCGTACACGATTGTGGAAAATTGTTTCCAGTAAAAGCATTTTACTTCATTATTAAGTAATGAACGAGTAACTAAAGTAGCCAAGCTATATAAAAAGCATTTCGCCATTTCCACGCCTCTTTGGCCCATTTTTGTAATGGTCGGGTTGGACGCACCCGTTACAATGGGCGATGTCAGTGCCACCCACTTAAGTGCCGCCGCTGCCACCGACGCCGCAACGTTTTGCTATTTTTTGTTGCTGTTGTACGAGTACATCCAAAAAGATTTATGGGCGCCCCAAAGGATCCCAACGACAAAGAAGAAAAGACGAAGGGTTACCTCAGCCATATATCATTGGTAGGCTGAACTTTTGCCTTGCGTTCAAAAAGTAAAACAGATTCATGCAATCATGAATTTACTGCCCGTTATTCGTATATTTCTTTGCTGTTGTTGTTCTAGGATTAAGGAAAAACGCTAACATTTTTGTAGGATTGTAGGACTCTTAAATCATGGTCCATTTACAGTGCCTATTTTGCAGCTGCTTTTTATGGAAGTTTTTCTTTTATGGGTATAAAATTCATGTTACGAGCACTCGTCTCAAATCTTCATACAAGTTAATGGTATTGCTTTCATTAAACGTACGGGATCCTTTAATTTACACATTATCTATGCGATGCTCTAGTTCAACCATATTTTATTAATTTATAAGCATACTCGTAACATTATAACAGAGTGTTTAAAAATTTTAATTATATACCTTATCATAAATCTATTTGCATCACTCTGGTTTGTGTCCACATTTTGTTCTTACCTATCACACCTACATACATATGTATGTATGTATATCATGAGGTCCATCTATTTTAGTGAAAACTTTTAGGAATAACGTCCAAATCGTAGATCAGTAAAATGAAAAATTCTGTCATTGGCTTTTTTTCTCTTAAAAATTCGAATTTGCTTGAGACATCAATTTTTAAAATTTGTTTTTATAAATAAATAGCTATTTAATTAGATTTATCACAAAGTCCGGAAGTGATCGAAAAAAATTAATTCAAGATTCGTATACTTAAGAAATGATAAAAAAAATTATCCAAATAAGTCTCAAAACGATTCAAAGTGGTTATTGAGGACAATGAATGGCTTCGTGAAATCCATGGGGACTACGCGGAAATTTGTAATAGTCAGGAGAAATTATTGTTGTCTTTGTTAAACAATCTTCAAATAATGACACAAATAATTTGAATAAAATCAAATGACCAAAAGGTAAAGCGACTACCTAGCTTTACCTTTAGCTCAAAGTTTTCACATATAAAAGTGAGTAACAATTTCTTGTTACTTACAAATTACTTATGCCACTTTGGCTTTTAGGAAGCACAAATTTTTTAGTGCCCTACATACCTGTTAAAATTTTCGGTAAAATTTAATTACTACTGAATTTGCAAAAGATGTACTTTGTCATTTATTCAACACGAGTGTTAATTTTGGTATTTTTCCTTACGAATTAAAAATGCTGAATCAATTCCTCTTTTTAAGATAGGGGATAAGAATGTGCTCAGTATCCAATGTACACAAAAACGGATGAACTCGGTTCGGACTTCATACACAGATCCGTTAATGATACCTTTTTTTTAAGAAAACGGACTCGCGACATAAAATATAGGTTTGTCTACAAAAAAAACCACAGCCGACCTTGATTTGACTTTGATATTTTGACCCATAAATAAATAGACCTACCAAAATTTAAGTTTTGAGATATAATTAAACTTTTGTTTGAAGCTTTTTTCTGAAATCAGCTTCTAAAGATTTTGTCAACTTAAATTAAGCACACTGTATAAAACAATTTTAGAAATAGGTACTTATTTTATTCGTTAATGAAGTAAAACTTCAGCCTTATTAACGCATCTACGGTTTCATCGTTTAAACTGGTTCGGATTTTGGTACATATATTTACCGCCGCTGAGAAACACCTTTCTGATTCGACGCTGGAAGGCTGTATCGACAAAAGATGATCATATGCTTGCTGCAGATTTTTTCCCATACTTCCACCGTTTGCATGGAGATCCATTTCTTTTTGTAAAATTTTAGCCATTGGTAAAACCGTTTGACATTCGAAATATGTGTCTAAAGTCTTTTGCAATCTATCCTTTAGAGGTAAATTTAAACCTATTTCACTTTCAAATGAAATGTTAGGAACATTGAAATCCTCGTCGATCGTTACCTCAATGGATTTAAGACGAGTTAGAAGTTTTTCCAACTCCTTCCTTATTGTTGAAATGTTTGGTTTTGAAAAAATATCATCTGTGGTATGAGAGCAATTTGCTAGATATGTCAGTCTTCCAGAAAACAATGTTCTGCTAGATATGTCAGTCTTCCAGAAAACAATGTTCTGCGCTGATTTATTCTTTCGCGCAAGTGAAATAGAATATCTTGACTTAATTGTAAACTATTTTTCTTGATTTCATCAATCAAAAATTTTAGAGCCACGTCTGCTTTAAGCAAATTCATATCACGTTGACATAAAGCTTCGGACGTAACTCGAATGGGTTTCAGAACTTCAGTCAAATTTCTAATGATTACGAATTCGGAATCTGTTAATGAATTTCTTCGAAGGTCAATCAATCATTGCCTTTTTGATTGAATTTTCTAAAAGCAAAAAACGTTCAATCATATCCAATAAACTATTCCAACGGGTTTTGCAGTCCAAAATCAACTTCAGTTCTTTGCCGTGTTCTTTTTTAACATAACCCTGCAGCATGTCATTTTTTGTGGGAGATTTTCAAAATAACTTAACAATGCTTCTGAGTTTTGCAATAATTGCACCCAGGTCATTGTTATCAGTTAAGTCTAAAGCTTGAGATTTATTGGAACAAATCTGTAAACTACCATCGTCATCTGTATCGTCGGAATCCGAGTCGCTGTATTTTCCATTATTATCTGCATGAAAAGTTTTGGATATCAAACATTTTTTATATAGCACATCAATTACAACCAAATGAATGCCGTGTGAAAAGCATAGTTGTTGTTCAGGCTGTATAAGCTTTCCTACTTTAACCATTGTGCTCGCACCGTCAGTTGTTATAACCACAATATCTTCTTCAAGGGAAAGCTTATAATTTTCTAATAGTTGTTTCAATAGTTCAACGCACACATGCGCAGTCATTGACATTTTATCACAAACGAGTCCCAAATTCCAGAATTTGTCCTTCGAAAAGATGTGTACATTCAAAAAATGTTTATTAGCGGCAGAAGTCCATTCATCAAAAACCAAACTGAATTTCACCCCTTCTGATCTTAATTGCTTCAACTCTATAACAGTTTTTTCCTTAATTTTTTCTGCATACCTTTGCAATTTGACCTTGTAATCTCTTTGATATCACACATTTCTTGACTAGCGCTCCGTTAAAGATTTTTCTGGCGATACGAACGAAGTTGCAAGTGCTACATGTAAATATCGGCGAGCTCACCGAGGGTAATTTTATCAGTTGTGTTTTTTGGAACAAAATTTTATTATAATTTGTTTTTGTACAGAGGTCAAATTGCATTAAAATGTAGAAGTTTTGTTTTGTTTTTTGCTGTGATTCTTAACTGATCAACGCAAGAAAGGGAACATAGTAGGCTTGCAGACTACTATACTTCGGCTAACAAAGCTTACTGATGATATGACGTAGCGGTCATTGAAACTAGTATAAGCAGCTCGTTGCCCATTTTGATGCATTTTGCGCTTGTAATTTTTTTGTGGTTTTTTGCACTAGAAGTACTGAACATAACAACTCTGTACAAAAACAAATTATAATAAAATTTTGTTCCAAAAAACACAACTAAATAACTATAGCTGAAAGCTAAATTAGTTTTTGAATAAAAAAAATTAAACTCACCTTTTTTATTTTGCATTACGCATATGTTATCGATGAAATAATAATGGCGCCTGCCACACGTTCAATATTTATTGTGATATTTGGATCGCGATCCATAGTGATGGATTTTTGGATCACAGGCAAATGCTACACATTCAATATTTATCACGTCAGTATTTATAATTCTATCGTGTCAGTATTTATTTTATTGTTATTATGAGGGGCTCGTCGTTCAAAAAATATCGCAAGAAAACACAAAAAAAAAGCCTGTTTAGCTATCTTGCTGGCTGGAAAAAGTGAATAGAAAGATATGGAGTGAAAAATGGTTGCAAGATCGAGGAAAATACACTCATTTAAATTTATTAAACAAAATTCGTCTTTATAAAGAAATGGAAGATTATGAAAATTATTTTTAATAATTTTTGATATGCATTCGTTTTTTTATCCTATCACTGTAAGATTTTGCGACGAGTCCCACAACTCCGGCAATGCCTGCCAATTTAAAATAAACTCTTTTAATGATTGCTTTTCTACCGTTAGATCTTCTACAGGTAATACCCACTCGGTTTCAACATTACGTTCCATTATTTAACGACAAAAATTAAGTGAAAAGTTAATTTTACTTCAACACCTACTGCCGTATCGCAAACTTATATCACAAAATGTGCTACACGTTCAAGATTTATTGACAGATTGTCTTACGTCAGATCAGACTTCATTTCAGAGTTTCATTTGCCTATGTTTTTGAGAAACAATTTTGGACTTGGCGGGTTATGATACCAATGTATTGGACTTGGTTGGTTTTGACATGATAATAAAAAAATTTGTTTCAGTCAGAGTTCCGGCACTGTGACCACACATTCGGTTTGTTTCGGTTTAGTATTTGTGTAGATAGCTACTCAAATCCCGATACATTTCGTAAATGGCACGTAACCGTTACCAAGTGTTGAATACATGATAGTAGGGATATGTGTAGTTAGTGTTACTGATAGTTAGTGTTACCGCTTTGTGACCACATTTAGAAGTTATAGTGAACCACACGCAGACGTTTTTGTGTAGTAAATATTTTACATTTCAGTTACTTTTATCGTTGTACATAGTAGTATTCTAAACATAAATGAATACAATGGTAAAAAGCATCAATATGTATGTGTAATATTATGACTTATACTATTTCAACTTCTTATAAATTTTATTCCACAACTTTTTATATGAACTTAATTTTGCATATTATGCGTAGAAATTTAAACGAAGTTCATTTTACTGTAAATATTAATATTCTGTTGAAGAAAAAACTTATGCAAACTTGAAGCAAAAGATTGATTTTTTTCACGCTCCTGTGTAACATGTGATTTCATGTATTTTTATCCGCTTAGTATTCAATATGAAATTTGTGTCCGAAATGGTCATATTTGAAGTCACTTTTACTGATATTGTGCCTAAAATATCATGGTTACGAACAGGTTACTCTTAAGAAGAACTGTTTTGTTAATGTAACTAAAATTTGACCCAAATAGGATCAATTTGGTACACAAAAATTGCTGGAATGTTACCATAAAGTCAAACTGCGCTTTTCAGTATTTTGGGTGTTAATAATCGGTTAATGCGCCTCAATACAGGAATGGTGACTTTATTTACACAAAATTTAGTCACAATAGCCACGCTGTGACTCGCACGCGAATTTTATGATCTCAAAAGTTACAAATTTCTACTTAGGCGGTTTTCATGTCAATGTACTGGACTTGAACCGGTTTTGAAAGCAACTTAATGGACTTGGCCGGTTTTGAAATCTATGCATCAAAAATGTAATATCTCTTTTAAAGGTTTTTTTTTTTAGAAAGATAAAGCATGGCCTAGATTTTGATCTATGAGAATATCTCGAAATTGGTCTTGGCCGCTTTTGCAAACTGGACGCCTCATATTTAGATTAGAAGAAAAACAGTTCCAATGATATTTTTTTTATTTAGGCAATACATGATTTTCTTGAAATTTTTGTATGTTGAAGTGTTCAGCATGCTGATATCATGCAGCGGAAATGCTGCTTTCATATATTTTTTATAGCTCGAAAATCGTATTCTTAACTATAGCATATCCAAAACTGGTTACCCTAACCGCAATAATAAACGTAAAAGTTAGGCTAAGTAGGCGTCCTTTGGCCGCGGCTCAGGGCGTACTCCAATATGTATGTCCATAACAGCTTCACGAACTTATCACAGAAGACATAAAGTAGTTGGCTGAGGATTCAAATGAGGAAATAAAATTTCAAGTCGATTTGATTCAAATTGAAAGAGAAAGAAATTTAATACTAAACAATATCTTGTAAACTTAAATAGAAAAGAAAATTAGCTGATGTTATAAAAAAATAAAACTTAAACGAAGCGTAACATTATTTGTTTCAATTGCACCAACTCGTTCGTTATGTTTGTAAATTTATATTGAAATAAATAATTATATTTACCAAGTCATCTTCATTAATTTTACCAATTTTTGAGCAATCTGAGGAAGGCTCTTATGTGACTGATCTGGTTTGCTGGATTGCTTTTCTTTGAATGCGTCCAATACGCTGTTCGGTTGAAAAATACTTTGTTTTGAGCCACCAAAAAGCACGCAGACTTATGTACGTATATCATGTTTGCCGTACTTTTAAGTTTCAGAGTTATTATATGTTTATAGGCTTAAGTAGAAGTCTGATAACAATTTACTATTTCTAAAAATTCCAGGAAAAATAAATTTACGAAAATATTTTATCAATGTATGTCATTATAAAAACACCATCTGAAGTGCTGAAGTTACAATGCGGATGAAATCACTACTTTGTACTTAAGTTAGTACTGATAGATTGTGTCTATAGTGAATCTTCCTGCAAGCAAATTCGTTTTGTGATTTTTTATGCAATTTCCCTAGTTTATAAACAATTTATAAAATGAGAAATTTCAAATATCTACAAATCGAAATTCTCTTTAAAGTATTGTGAAAAGGGAAAATTAGTTGGTTTAATTTTTTTTAGGTTTTCATTCACACTAGACAGATGGTCAGCCGTCGGTTGGGGTTCAGTGGCACAATTCAACTCTTGCAAATGGTCATTTGTTGTGCGGCAGTATAAGTGGGAATGAAGAAAATCCCTGCTCAAAGTGGCTCCGACAAAGCTTTGAAAAACGAGTTAAGCACGTGTCTCAAATGGGTTATTTTGTACAAAAGTGTAGTAGATGAACGATGCTGGTGGATTTGGGTATTTTGTACATTTGAAACAGAAGAACACAAAAAAAAAAACATAAATAGAGAAACAAATAGTAAGAACAAAAGATAGTAGAATAAAAATCATAGATGTGAAGGATATTTTGTTTTCTATGTCTGGCATAAATTTTTGCAACAGTTGTTTATGGCGGTCATACGTTTAGGGCCAAATGTTTATCTGTGTGTGTGAGTATAGCACTGCCTGATGGAACCTAAATGTTGTATCTACTTGTGCTATAGAAAAGTGGCTCATAATGAGCCAATTATCTTGTGGGGATTTTCGGTGCAGATGTGGTAGAAGTAATTTATTTATGTTTCTTTTTTATTTTTATGAAAGCAGCTGTATAAAAAAACATTCGAGGGTGTTTATTGATGGTTTATTTTAACAGTTCATTATAGGGACAAAACAAAACTCTATCAGTAAAATTAAGCAAATGTTAAATAAAGGGAAATTGTTTATAAATAGAATAAACTGATTATATAGCGTAACTACTTAGGCTTTGAAAATGATGATAACTTTCCATTTTCAGTAACAAGGAAGTGAAGACTTTGTTGATTATATTATGAGTCTAGCTTTCAGATATTAATCAACATGGAAAAAAACTGCATTTAATTTTAACTAGAGTTCGCCCAGTGGTTGAAATTCAACCATTAAAAATACTTTTGGTATTAAAAAACTGATATATATATATATATCCCTATATCTATATCTTCTTGGAGTTCAATATACATATCTCCATACCGAATTTCATCAAAATCAGTCAATTAGTTCAGCCAAGGAAACATATTTTCCTGATAAAATCGTGGCACCACCCCCATTAAAAAAAAGCTTCAATCTATCTATGTACATACCAAATTTCATCAAAATCGGTTCATTTGTTAAGTTGCGAAAACATATTTTCCTATTGAAGGAGTGGCACCTTCCATTTTAGAACAAATTCGTTTCCTTAAGGTCAGTCTATTTCTGAATTTCATCAAAATCGGTCCATTACTTAGCAGTAAAATATTTTTACCTGTTAAGGACGTGGTACCGCTCACTCAAAACAAATATCTTTACTCAAGGTTCAATCTATCTACATATCAAATTTCATCATCATCAATCGGTGCAGTGGCACATCCGTGATACCGTTCTTTCCCATTAGTGACGATGCCACGCCTCCTTAAAAAGCTTGAAGATTTTAAAACCATTTTTTAGGGTACAATCTCCAAACCAAATTTTCCCAAAATCAATCCACTTGTTTAACCGTGGAAACGTATTTTCCTGTTGAAGGCGTGGCTTCGCTTACTATTAAAAAAAATTCACATTCTGCACTGGTCCTCTTCATAACTATTACAACAAAAACAAAACTAAGCGATTATGTTGTGCTATGGTAGTTAAAAAAGGATGGATGTATAGTTAATCCTCACTCTCTCACAAACTAAGAGTAAGAAGCTGTTGCATGTCTCAACTCTAAGATTCGATTAGGGGCCGTCCATTAATTATGTGAGGTGTATTTTTGAAAATTCGGACCCCCCCTTTCCTCGTCTTGATGAGATTTGGTAAGTTCTGACGGGACACCCCCCCTCTCCCATCCATGAGACTTGCCTTCTAATTTTTGAATGTAATCTGCTATAATAGTGCTTAGTCTCTGCATAAAAAGTTAACGTGAGATTTTTATTGACCCCCCTCCCCCTTTGTGAGACTTGGTGAGATTTTTCCGGACCCTCTCCCCCCCTATTTTGACTCACGTAATTTATGGACTTCCCCTTATAGTATTAAAAAACTGAACTGGAAAGAGTAATTTTTTGTCATCGCTCCAAAAATTTAGATCATAGTATCATATCACTACATCCCTACCACTATCTCTTTCTCTTACTTAGGGCGCAATCTATCTCCATACCGAATTCATCAAAATCGGTTCATTAGCTGTGACAACATATTTTTCTACTGGGGGTTGGTATCGCACACTTTAAATAGCAAATAGCTTGCCTCAGGGTTCAAACTATCACTGTACCAAATTCCATCAAAATGGGCACATTAGCCCATATGACACACAGTCGTGATATCGTTTTTTCCCATTAGGGGCGATGTCACGCCTCCTTAAAAATTTTTAGTTTTTAGACATCTTTTTTAGGGTTCAGTCTCCATCTTAACAAAATTTCATCAATATCGGTCCGTTAGTTTAGTAGTAACGACGTATTTTCCTGTAAGAGGCGTGGCACCGCCCACTAAAAAAATGTATTTTTACTTTAGATCCAATCTATCTATACACCAAATTTCATCAAAGTCGGTGCAGGGGCACAGCCTTGATAGTGTTTTTTCATATTTGAGGCGATGCCACGCCCCTTTTTAAAAATCAGAGTTTCTAATTATCTTTCTTAGGATTCAATCATCTTCAAATAAAATTTCATCAAAATCGGTCAGTTAGTTTAGTAGTAACGACGTATTTTCCTGTAAGAGGCGTGGCACCGCCCACTAAAAAAATTTATTTTTACTTAAGATCCAATCTATTTATATACCAAATTTCATCAAAATCGGTGCATTGGCACAGCAGTGATAGCGTTTTTTCACATTTGAGGTGATGCCACGCTCCTTTTTAGAATCAGAGTTTTTAATAATCTTTCTTAGGATTCAATCTATCCTCAAACAAAATGTGATCAAAATCGGTCTATTAGTTTAGCCAAGGAAACGTTTTTCCTTTTTAGGGGCGTGGCACCGCCTACTATTGAAAAACAAAGTATACATGTCCCCCCTTCTCCTCACAACCTTTGCAACAAAAAAAAATTGAGCGATTACGTTGTGCTATGGCTGAGAAAAAGTGGTGCAACCGTTTAGAGATTGCCTGTTTATATAATGATGACAAATTATGCTCCTTATAACCACATACTACTTGTGACCTATTTTGATTTGACGTTTTGTCAGTTCCGGGATACTGAAGCAGGCAGGCGCGGATCTAGAATTTTTTTCTGGGGGGGTCACAGGATAGAAAAAAATCAAAAATAACAAGAATAACCAAATAAACAAAGCAAGCCGAATTTCTTCAATGAATAAAAACTAAGCCAGAATTCACTCCTAGTCGTGAATTCAAAAGGTGCGGACGTGTTTATGCTGAGTCGAATATTTTATTATATAAAAATATTAACATCAATGCAATAACTTAGCTAATTTTACTAAATATTCATCCGCTCAGCCTAACAATCAGTTAGGTAAAACTTCACAATTTCGGATTTATTTCCAAAATATGTCTGGGATCAGAACTAAATCCAATTCCATTTATTATTATACCGCGGTTGGAGATTTTGATGTCATCGTATTTGTTGAGACCTGGCTAAATGATGAATTTTTCGATGGAGAATTCTTTGATACAAATATATATCAAGTATACAGAAAGGAACGTGACGCTATAAAAACAGGTTGTAGTCGAGGAGGTGGTGTTCTAATTGCCATCAAACGTTTTTTCTGTACAACAGCTTGCATCCTTCAGAATGCGGACAGTTTGTACGAACAATTAAGTGTCTCCATTTCTGGCTCATCAGGCTCTTTATATATTTGTGCCTCGTATATCCCGCCAAATAGTTCTGATGAAATTTACGATGCACATGTAAGTAACATTTTATCGTTACATTCATCGTTGGACCAAAAAAGTCAGCTTTGCATATTGGGGGATTTTAATTTAAACAAAGTAATGTGGACTCACCTCGCCGATGACTTGACGCCAACAAATATCAATCATCCTCATGAAATCAATCTTATTGATAGCTTCTTAAGTATTGAATTAGTTCAAATTAATAAAATAAGTACTTAATAATCTTGGCAAAATTTTGGATTTAGTTTTTATTTCGTATAATATTAAATACAATTTATCTGAATGTTTTTGCCCAATTTCACCATCTAATATGCACCATGTTCCAATTGTTCTCGATATGGAATTTTATGAATTTATTGAGCCTCAGCCTGCTAAACATGTATTTAACTTTAAATTATGTGATTTTGAATTTTTAAATAAGTAATAATATAAATGATATAAATTGGAAAAATTTATTTAATGGTAAAAATGCCGCAACTTGTTTTGATTTGTTTAAATTTAATGTGTCACAAATCTGTCATGACCATATTCCAATTTGCCCTCATAAGGTATATAAGCTTCCATGGTATAATTCTGGCCTTAAAAAACTGAAAAATATGCGCAATAAATTTCTAAAACTTTTTAAATCCACTGGGAACTTAGAGTATAAGGAGAAATATGTGCATTACATGAGAGAATTCAACTTTTTGAATAAGTTTTTATACAAGCAGTTTATTTTGAAAACGGAAACCAATATCAAATTGAATCCGAAATCGTTTTGGAATTTCGTACAATCGAAAAAGTGTGGATCTTTCATCCCCACTTCTATGTTTTTCAATAATATTAGTTCGTGTACAATTGCAGACACAGTTAATTTATTTGCCGACTATTTTAAATCAAATTATACTGAAGATGCTCCATGGTATGAGCCCTCTATCCTGCAAAACATCAATTCTTTCGTGGATGTTGGTTCTATTACTTTAAGTGAAACAGACGTTTTTAACGCATTATAAAAGTTGAAGATTTCTGCTAAATTGGATGTCGATGGATTATCCTCTATAGTATTATTAAAATGTGCTCAGGCTTTGTGTAAGCCACTGTGTCTGATTTTCAATAAATCTTTAAATTTCGGAACTTTTATTGAGCCCTGGAAGGTAGCATGTATTACCCCTATTTTCAAAAATGGGCTTAAAAATAATGTCGCGAACTATCGTCCCATTTCTAAATTAACAATTGTCTCTAAATTATTTGAAAGCATTATAAAAGATAAGCTTTACTTTTTAATTAAGTGTCATATTTGCCCAGAGCAACATGGCTTTGTATCTGGTCGATCCACAATAACAAATTTATCATTATTCTCTAATTATTGTGTATCCTCTTTTGAACGTGGCTATCAAGTGGATGTGCTCTATGCTGATTTCGCAAAAAGCCTTTGATAAGGTTAAGCATAGTGCTTTAATTGCTAAACTAGCTAATATTGGATTTCATGGTTCATTTTTGGATTGGATTAAATCCTATCTGAGTAATAGACTGTGTGTTGTACTTGTTAATAATACTAAATCTTATAATTTTGTAGCGTCGTCTGGAGTACCTCAGGGTAGTATCCTTGGACCTCTGTTCGTTATTTTGTTCATGAATGATATTCATAGTTGCTTTCAGAGCTCAAAATTTTTGCTTTACGCAGATGATTTAAAATTATTCAGTCGTATACGGAATGTAGGTGACGTTGAATCCTTACAACGTGACTTGTCCAATGTGAGTAACTGGAGTAAACTTAATCAGTTACCTTTAAATATTGGGAAATGCTTTCCCTGCACATTTGCAAAATCAAATAATATACTCGATTGTTATTTCTCAATTCAGGGTAAACTTCTTAAGTCAATCAATCTTATAAAGGACTTAGGCGTAGTTTTCGATGCTAAGTTTACATTTATTGAGCATTTGAATTTTATCATCCCTAAAGCTTATGCAATGTTGGCTTTTGTTCGTAGACACAGCTCTGATTTTATGGATCCACATACCATTAAGAGCCTTTACTTTGCATTTGTAAGATCTAGATTGGAATATGCCTCTTTTGTTTGGAATCCGTTTTATGCAAATCATTGTGCTAGAATTGAACGAATTCAAAAAACTTTTTCTAGATTTGCATTACGTTCTTTGTATTTTGGTGATTCAAGGCCATCATATAATTCACGTTGCCTGCTTTTGGGCATAAATACCCTTGAATCGAGGCGGAAGGTTATGTCCTTAATATTTATTTATGATATAGTTAATAGTAATATTGAATGTCCGGAGTTACCTAGACAGTTGCGTCATTTTGATTTATTCCTCATAAAAAAACATAAAACTAATTATGCTCAGAATGAGCCTATATTAAGAGCTCTCTCATTATTCAATAGATTGTCATCCATAAATGAATTTGATTTTTCGATGTCTAAAGCAGGGGTCGGCAAAATTTGATTTTTCATAGCTCAATTGAGCTGAAGTACATCACACACATTGTGTTTTGCCGACCCCTGGTCTAAAGACTCTTCTAGTCTGTAAGGAAATGTAATCCAAAGGCTTAATAAAGAAATGAAATGAAAAATGAAAAACTTGTCCAATTTGTTTTACTTGAAAATTCATTACATGTATATATATATTTATTGTTTATATAAAATTATAAACTTTTTTATATAAAAAATGTACTTTTAAAACTAAGAAATGTCTTAGCTGATGAATATTTTTATTTCGAATTTTCATTGGACATCGATGCGATCATTAACAGATTTGCGAAACAAAATAGAAGATTGGATTTTGTTTTATAAATGATGCTTTTAGTTGGAACTTGTAAACAGATTGTAAACAGATGATAGTATATCAAGTAAAGCTACAGTCCAAATATAGAAAAAATAATAAAAAAGTCAGTCTTGTTTAAGAAAATTAGTCAAATTTGTTGATTTAGTCATTTTTTGATTCCAATTTTTTCAGAGTGCAAAAAAATAAGTTAATTTTGGTCGTTTGGTTAGTTTCAGGTTTTTAAGTTTGCAAAACTAGGTTTTGTTCGTTTGTTTTTTTTTTTGTTTTTCGGTTTGCAAAATATTGTTTCAACTCTATTTTTTGAAATGCGGGCTGTTTTGGGGGGGGGGTCATGACCCCCGTGATCCCCCCCTTGGATCCGCGCCTGGAAGCAGTCTGTAAGGATATTATGAATGAATATCATTGCTTATAATTGCAATCCAAAATAGCACGTAATGAACTTACACACGATCGCATTTTTCGTTGAATAAAACCTCTGCAACTGTTTCATGAAGCCGGTAAAAAACTGTAACATCCATTAATACCACCATCCTCATCAGAACCGTGCGCAGAAATCATCCAAGGTTGGGGTTTTACCTCGGATATTTCATGTCAGATTATGAAGTTCGTAAAAAAAGTATTTTTGACTACAAAGCCCAGAATAAAAGAAAATATTTAAAAATTATTTTTCACAATTTTTTGGGTCCGAAACAATTTTCCTTAAACTTTTTTCTAGTAGACCAAATCCATCTAGAACCATGCACGCGGATTATTTCATGTTACGGAATTGGTTGCCGATTAATTATGTTGTTTTTCAAAGGATATAAGGGGTCGCATATTTCCCCGATTTGATTAAAAAAAAATTTTTATGAAGGCTGAAAATTGTTTTGAAAAAACGGCATTTCCATCCAAATCAAAATAATTAACTTTTGTCTTTTGATTCCTATAGAACTTCTTATTTTCTGTTAGAATCTTTAAATAAATTTCAAAATGATTGAAAATTGGCAGAGTTATAGCACTTTTTATGAGAAAAAACAAAGCTAATTTTCTGAAAAACCCCACCTTTTTTTCGCCTAAAATTTTATTTTGGACTTGTACTAATATAAGAAAGAGATGATATGAGTTTAATGCGCGCTTAGAGAGATTTGAGGTGAAAAAATACATGAATTTGATCCCCTACGACCAAACAATATAAGCCAACCGGCTACAAATTTATTTCGTCTTGATCGTAGGCGATCAAATTCATGTCTTTTTCAAATGGCTGTAACTTTGCAAGGCAACATCGCAGATTACCACTTGAAAACTTATTTTAAAGAGAAAACTTAAAATAAGCATAGCTTCGTGAATAAATTTTTTTTAATCAAATCGGGGAAATATGGGTCCCCTTATATCCTTTGAAAAACAACATATTTAATCGGCAACCAATTCCGTAACATAAAAAAATCCTTAAATTAAAATTTTAAAATAAGGCGATTGAAAACACAAGCAATCGTAGTTTTTCGAACTTCACTAAAATACGTTTATGCGACAGAGTTTGATTGAGTAGGCCATGCCATTGTTCAGAATACATGCATAAAACTAAAATTCAAAGCTATTTGTATTCGGTAAAACGAACTAAGCTGCCGCATAAACGTAGTTGAAAAAAAGCAAAACTTTCCACGCTCACAGACCACGACAAAACGATAGCACAACTAGTTTTTCGGTGTTTTAAAGGATTTACAACAATTATTTGAACTTTGTTTTCATAGTATGTATATATTCTTAAAGCTAAGGAAATAAATAACTTATAAATAATTTGTCAAAAAAATTTATGCATTTTTGAATTAAGCAAAAAACTCAATTTAAGGTGCGACAAAACGATAGCACAAAACTTTTGTAACTTAAATTCGTTCTAGGTATTATAAAAAAAAATAAAAGTAAAAACTATTTTAATAATGAGTGGATCCTCCTTTATTCTTTAGCACTTCAGTCATTCGCTTTTGTTAGGATTTTCGAAGAAGAGCCTCCTGGTGGGCTAATATCCTGTTTTTGGGCTAGTGGATGGACTTATACTGCCGGTTTTCTGCATAAACCTGTCGAGCCAAACAACCTCAGCAGTTTGCAATAATATTTAGGTAAAGAGAACGAGCTGGCGATTTTTGAAAATTTGTGTTGTTGTCCCGGAAAAACTCTTTTACTGTTTTTGCTGTATGAACAGCCGCATTATCCTGCAGAAATACCATGGTACCTCCGGTTAATTGTTGCCCACGTAGAACTACTTCATTTCCGATTAAATTTAAGTAGTCCACGCTTGTAATTTTTGAAGCACAAACTTTATTTCGATTTTTCCTTGGAATCCGATTGCAGCTCATATAATGATAGTGCCAATATATGGGCTGGAATTGGAAAACACGAAATAAAGTTTGTCTTCAAAAATTACAATCGTGGACTACTTAAATTTAATCGGAAATGAAGTGGTTCTACGTGGGCAACAATTAACCGGAGGTACCATGGTATTTCGGCAGGATAATGCGGCTGTTCATACAGCAAAAACAGTAAAAGAGTTTTTCCGGGACAACAACACAAATTTTCAAAAATCGCCAGCTCGTTCTCTTTACCTAAATATTATTGAAAACTGCTGAGGTTGTTTGGCTCGACAGGTTTACCTTTATCTGTTTACCCAACAGATAAAGGCAAAGATATTTCTTTTTTTAAAAGAAAACTTGAAATCCATAATAATTTTGCAAGAGTTTTATGGTGAAAATATTCAAAACAGATAATCAAAAGATAAGGGAAGCATCGTATATGGTATCATACCGTATTGCTCTTGCAGGCGAGGCACCTGTTATTGGTGAATCACTTATTAAACCTTGCGTTCAAGATATCGTTTTGTGTGTATTGGGCGTAGGGTACAGTAAACAAGTTAAAAGTGTATCTCTTTCTAACAATACTGCAAAAAGGCATATTTAAGATATTGCGATGACATTGAAATAAAACTTATTTCACGGTTGCAGGCGTGTGACGCCTATGTATTACAACTAGATGAGTCCACAGACGTTGCTGAATTAGCAATTTTGCTTGTTTTCTTTCGGTATGATTTTAATAAAAAAAATTGAAGAAGATTTGCTTTTATGTGAAAGTGTGAAAATTAACACCACGGGGGAGAATATATTTAACTGCATTGATAATTATATGACAACGCATGAAATTAACTGGGGAAAATGTATTGAAGTAGGCAGCGATGGATGGATGGATTTCAATGACTGGAAAAGTGAGTGGTGCTGTAGCACTGATTAAAAATGTTGCAAAAAACTGTAATAGTATGTTAGGTACTCATTGCATTCTTCACAGATATGCATTAGACGAAGCAGTGAAGATTATTAATTTTATTCAGAGTAAACCATTGCAATCACGTATTTTCAAAGCCATGTGCGAAGATATGAGTAGTCTTCACACCACTTTACTTCTTCATACGGAAGTTAGATGGTTATCGCGTTGTAAAATTCTTATGCGAATATTTGAGTTGCGAAAGGAACTGTTGGCGTATTTTATTGGTCACAAATTTTAACTATCAGACAGATTAAATAATATGACTTGGTTATATACACTTGCATACCTTGCTGATACATTTGGAAAATTGAACGAATTATGTTTGGCTCTGCAAGGAAAACAAGTCAGCATATTACAAGCAAAAGATAAATTGGTTGCCTTTTCAAGGAAATTACAATATTGGATTTCAGCTGTGGAGCGAAATAACTTCAAGTGTTTACAGACACTTAGTGATTTTCTCGAAGAATCTGAAGTGGATTTAGATATGGAAATCCGTGATGGTATAAACCCACATCTGTCCAGTTTACAGGAATCACTCAATGATTACTTTCCAAGACTAGATAATAAAGATAATTACTGGGTACAAAATCCTTTCAAAATAAAAGAAAAACCAAGAGAATTTCATTCCATGGATTATGAAAATTTGATTGAATTGAGTTCCGATACACAATTAGAAGCCGAATTTAAAACAGTTTCATTAACAATATTCTGGTCAGATGTATTCGATGAATATCCAAAGTTATCAAAACTGGCTATTCAAATTCTATTGCCGTTTGCAACCACTTCTTTGTGTGAAGCTGGGTTCTCAAAATATGTTGCGACAAAAACTAAATATCGTAACAAACTTGATGCTGCACCAGATATGCGAGTTCAGTAATCAAACATAACGCCCAATTTTAAGAGAATTATGGAATCAAAGAAGCAGGTGCATTCTTCACATTAAAGTTTTATAATTTATTTTAGTTTATGTTTTGTATTGTTATTAACTATTTCTATGATGAACTGTTTTTTTTTAAGTTGTGTTGATTTCAATAAAGCCTGAAATACGAAAATAATTGTTTCATTTAAAGTGGGGTTACAGACGACGCGTTGTCGCTTTATAGCAGCACACGCTTCTTTCAGAAAAAGTTCAAACCCTGCAATCGTATGGATTGAGTTACAGAGCACAACGCGTAGAAAGTCAAAAAGCGTATGACGCAAAAAGTTGAGCAACTTTCCACTTTTTCTACGCTTTCTCGCTTCATAAGCTTTTTCATTCATTAAACAAACTTTTCAATTCATGAAACAAATTTTTTATTGTTTACAAATTTGTCAACTGTCAACTCTTCTTATAAAAACTTTGAAGCAAAGAAGCGTGATATGTAACTCCAAAAACAAAACGCGTAGAAAGCCGAAACCGATAAAGCGACAACGCGTGGTCTGTAACTCCACTTTTAATATCAGATATTGAATTTTGAAAAATCGTTGTTTAAAAAATATTTAGGGTTCCGCGATCATTGGCAACAAATTTGGGAATTCCACGACCAAAATAGTTTGGGAACCACTGCTTTAAAGCCCACAAAGCAACAAAAAAAATTTAAATTTTTCACTAGTTTGTAGGATAGAAAAATTTTTTTCCATAATAAATAGTGAATACTCGTAACACAAAAAGGAAGTATTTTGGCCAAATTAATGGTTTTATATTGTTCTGCGACTCAAAATAATAGCCGTGCGGTATCATTAATGAATTCAAAGAAAATAAAAAAATTACGTTTTTTTCTTCTGCTCTTTAAAAATGTAGTTACTTGATAAGGGGCCGTTCATAAATTACGTAAGACGTTTAGGGGGGGGGGGGGGGTCGGCGGATTCTTACTACATCTTACGAGAGGGGGGGGGGGGGGTGAATGATCATCTTACGTAAGATTTAAAATTCGTATTCATACATTAAAGTTGTATTAACGCATCGTCATTTGTGACAGTAATGAAATATATTTGAATTTTCGACAGTCACGAAAGATTCAGAAATATCGATTACAATCGATTTAAGTAATCGACTCTGAACGTGACAACTTCTCATCTGTTTATGTAATGAAATATATGTATGTTGTTTACACGCAGGGTCGACTTGTAACATTTACACGCAGATACGTCGACTTTGAAATTTTGTTGATGTTGTCCCGGTTCTTTACCACCCCCTTGCACTTGTCGTCTTCAACAAGAAGATTCGCTTTCGATTCCTTCTTCAACAGGAGACCAAAACAGTAATCAGTTTTGTCCTCTATTTCTTCGCTTAGCGTTAAATTACGATTGGTCAAAAGTACATCCACAGTTCAAAATCATGCCTTACGATTTTTTTTGTCCTTCGCTTGCAAACGTCTTAGCTGATCGAGTTTGTAATATTTGTGACCAGTACTTTGCCTCGAAAAAAGCTACTGTAATGCACAAAAAACTACATGGAAAAGACGATAGTCGCACTCACATGATTTAAAACAATCGGAGATTTGTCAAGTTGCAGAGTGGCATGACGACGAGGATATTGATGTTACAGAGTTTGAATGTGAATCAGAAAATTCAACAGACGAATCGGGTGTGCCAATTGTAGGTTCACTATCAGACTGGTTGAAAAGCGCATGGACTAACGATGACTTTTTTAATTCATCTTGAAAAATAAATGTGTGGTTTGTAATTTCGTAATATTTATTTAATATGTACCATATGTATATTAAAATTAAATAAACATAGTAATAAACAAGTTAATAATAAAACTCATTTCATTGCAATTATTGCATATTTTATGCTGACACTAAGTCTGCAGTCCATCCGTTTAAATAAAATTCACGCGCAACAAGAATGCAAGCGCGTAATCCGATCCTCTTCAATCCTCATACTTACAATTTGTCACGTAGGCGAGGTTTCCGTTAGAATAGAATTTATTTTAAGTTTTAGTTTATAATAACTCGTTTAATAAAGCGCTACAGCGCTCTCAATAAAATATTTACATAAAAAAACAAACTAATTGTTTAATTGGCGCCCGAACAGGGACCGCGATTAATAAAAAAGTAAAGTTAACTTATAATTGTCGCGGCTTGTGTTTTGTGTAAAGTGGCTCCGTAGTAGTACTATTTTTTAATAATAAAATAATACAAAAAGGGGAAACGTAACGTTTCAGCCATTACACAAATATTAGAAACTTAAGTGAAATTTTATCAAACACATTGGTAAAAAATATTTTTTCCGCTATTGCAAAAGTATAATAAGAAATTAATAACTGACTTAAAGTGAACTGAAGAAATTATTTCAAATAACATAAAAAAATAGACTATCAGTGCAAAAAGAAAATCAACATAAAACAGAAAAAATAGACTATCAGTGAAAAAAAAAAAAATAAATCAACATATTGTTCCAGCAGAATTTTATAAACAACGCATAAATCTACACTACAATAAAAGAAGGAAAACCAGAGCTGCAACAAGTGGACCAAATATCAACACTGCAACAACCTTAGAAGACAACAGAGATTACAGGATATCAACATGATTCGAATATTAATAATATCGTAAGCTCAAAATTTGGACATAATTTTGTAATTAAATTATTAATTAGTAAATCAGATTTTATTTAACAATTCAAAGTTATTTATTTTTTCAAACTATTGGATATTATTAAATGAGTGTAGACGATCTTATAACACGTTTAGATAATCTTATACTAAAATCAAGAGAAACTGTTTACGTGCAACGTAAACCAGTGTGCAACGTCCATAGCTGTTTCGCTTTACTATTCACCGCAAGGTGCACATCTACTCGTTGTCGCGGCGCTGAATTCGACAAGCCAACCGTTTACAGCAACAACGAGTAAAAACGCGCAAAAATAATTCGTAGAAGTTCCATCGTCTTCGTCTTCTAATCAATCGTCTACTTACATTCGAAAAGCGAAGTTAACGAACCCTCCCGCGTACGCGCAATAAAAAGTTACAAAAAACACAAAATTAACAAATAACACAAAATCTCAATTTCACAATTATACAAACACAAATCAGTGTCACAAACAAAAAACAATTCACGGTTTTAATACGAATAACATAACATTAAAACAGTGACATTCAACAGTGTATAAACTAAAAATCAAAAGTGATAAATCATAGTGACATTGAACAATTTAAACCCAACATAAAATATAATAGAGTGAAAAAATAAAACATTTAACATTTAACATTGAAGTTAACACTGAACATTCAGTACGTTCACAATACAAAGTGCACAACAAATCCACAATTTTACAACATCAAGGTATCAACATAAAAGGACATCAAACATTCACCAAAAACCAACATAGAATTACACACTCAACAAACCACCATCTCAACACCTTTTGCATCAACATCTAAACCAGCAACTCAACGTTGGACAATAAACAAAACAGCATTACACACCAAACAACATAAAAGAACAAGTACTGTATAAACCAAATTATTGTATCTTGTATTATATTGCATTTTATTTACACCCCTTATATATTGCCTTTTATATTATTAACTATTTTGAAGATAAATATTATAATATAACCCTCTTACAACTGAATTTTGTGTGTCCAATTATTTGCCCACCCTCCCACGTAATCAGAAACTACTCCAACAATGAGTCCCACTAATTCTACAACCAATTCTTCCCCATCCTCATTAACAGAATCCCAAATAAATGAAATACAACAGTTGATAACTCAAACGATTACGAGTGTATTAAATCCTGATGAGAGTGAATTTCAAGAACAACAAATAGATTTTAGTAGAAATATTTCAGAAACAGAAAAGATACCCGACTTAGTAAAGACACTTAGAGAATTCTCAGGAAAGCCTGCTGAATTCAATTCATGGAAGAAATCAGTAGATAGGATACTAACTCTTTATGAGGCCTATAAAGGCACTGGGAAATTTTACGCAATTTTACATTCAATTAGGCACAAAATCGTCGGAGAAGCCGACACCGCCCTAGAGTCTTATCGAACTCCATTGGACTGGGCACAAATTAAAAAATGCCTTACGCTTCATTATGGTGATAAGAGAGACATAGGAACTCTCGAATACCAGATGACTGCTCTTGCTCAACGCAATCTCTCTATAGCCGAATTTTATCAAAAAGTCTATCAACATTTGTCTCTAATATTGGACAAAATTGATTGTCTTGAACTAGGAGAGGAATCTCTTAAGACCATGACGAATGCTTACAGAGATAAAGCACTTGACACGTTCATTCGTGGTCTAAACGGTGAACTACCAAGTTTATTAAGCGTAAAAGAACCGTCAAGCCTACCCCAAGCACTCCATATGTGTTTAAAATTAAATAATTTGAACTTTCGTGTTAATTACGCTCACAGTGCCAACCGAGCCCCTCCTCCAAGGCCACCACGCAACCATATTCCCTTTTATCCAGAATTAGCAAGTATTCCTGGAAAATTTAACTTTCAAAGAAATATTTATCCAACACTACAAAACACCCAACCTTTCATGCCACGTTATCAAACGCCCCAATATCAAATGCGTCCGCTACAAAACACTCAACCCTTCACACCAGTTTACCAAACACTTCAATATCAAGTGCATCCTCAACAAAATAAACCTTACGGACCAGTTTATCAACAGCAAACTTATCAGCGACCACCATTACCTCCAAAGCCTCCAACACCCATGGATGTGGATCAATCATTACAGACTCGTCAAGTAAACTACCAAAATAGACCGCAACAACAATCTGGACCGAACATTAACAATTCTTACAACCGCAACAATGTAATTGGGCAGCAACCACAAATTAATAGACCTTACTCCCAAAATACTCCGCAACCAAATAAACATCATAAAGTTTTTAATACTGAAGCAATAGTTCACTCAACACCTGACCAAATTGCAAGCCAAGAAATATATTTGGTAGAACCACACGAAGAAATTCACCAAGACCAACAGTTTCAATGTGAAGAGGAAAGCATTGAAGTTATTCCTTATATTGATGATATTAATTTTTTAGATTAAACTCCTCTTCTTTGCCTTATTTTCCATTCAAAATGAAAAACGGCAAAGATCTTAAATTTCTATTAGACACGGGCTCAAATCAAAATTACATTAAACCAAATTACATTCGGAATCCGATACCCAACAAACCTTTCTTTGCAAACCCAGTTGGTGGAAAAGTCGAAATCACCCACCATACAAATATAGAAATTTTTAACAATGAAATAGGAAAGTTGAAGTTCCATATTTTACCTCGATTAGTAACATTCGACGGAATTATAGGAAATGATACTATGAAAAAACTGAACGCAATAATCTTTACAAAAGAAAACTACTTTACACTACTCAATAAATTTAAATACCCCATTCAACAGTTGCATATCAACTCAATTATGCAAGTAGAATTAAGACTAGGTCACCTTAGCCCTGAAGACAGTTTAAATTTAAAACAAATCGTTTTATCCTGTCCAACTTTGTTTTCCGAACCAAATAAAAAACTTACATTTATAACCAATATCAAAGCAGAAATTCGAACAAAAAGCGAAAGAGCTATTTATTCAAAGTCATACCCTTATCCTATGGCTTTAAAATCCGAAATAGACTCTCAAATAGAAGAATTATTAAGAGATGGCATTATTCGCCCATCGAAATCCCCTTTTAACTCCCCAGTATGGATAGTGCCTAAGAAGCAAGATGCTTCTGGACAGAAAAAATATCGTATGGTCATTGACTATCGCAAACTTAATGAAGATACCATACCAGATAAATATCCAATCCCGGATATTGTCACAATTCTATCCAATTTAGGATCAAACAAATATTTTTCCACTATCGATCTCAAAAGCGGCTTCCATCAAATAGCTCTCACTGAAGCAGATATTGAAAAAACTGATTTTTCCGTTAATTGCGGAAAGTACGAGTTTACACGACTCCCATTTGGTTTAAGGAATGCCCCTTCAATTTTTCAGCGCACATTAGATGATGTGTTAAGAGAACACATTGGTGTTCGATGTTACGTCTACATTGACGACATCATTATTTTCGCTAAGTCTAAAAAAGAGCATCTTGATAACCCAAAAATTATTTTCGACACCCTTGAAAAAGCAAACTTGAAAGTACAGCTCGATAAATGCGAGTTTATCAAGGAAGAAATTGAATTTCTTGGTATTATTGTCGGACAGAATGGTATTCGTACTACGCCTAAGAAGGTGGAAGCAATATTAAATTTCCCATGTCCTAGAACAGTTCACGATTTACGGTCTTTCTTGGGAATGACTGGACATTATCGAAGGTTTATTAAGGGATATGCGCAAATCTCAAAACCTCTTACCTTGATACTAAGAGGCGAACTGGGTCGAGTTCGGAAGAACTCATCTAAAAAAACACTTTTAAATTTAACATCAGAACAAATAGAAGCATTTAAACAATTAAAAAACTGTTTAGTATCAGATGATGTTATTCTTCACTATCCTGACTTTGAAAAAGCATTTGAGCTTACCACAGATGCTTCTAATTATGCACTGGGTGCTGTCCTTTCTCAAGAAGGCAGACCAATATCTTTCCTTTCAAGAACGCTAAGTAGATCAGAAGAAAACTTTGCAGCCAATGAGAAAGAAATGCTTGCAATTATTTGGGCTTTACGTTCTCTCAGATGCTTCCTATACTGATCAAAAAAAGTAAAAATCTACACTGACCACCAGCCTCTTACTTTCGCACTCAGTAATAAAAACACAAATGCAAAAATGAAAAGGTGGAAGGCACTGCTAGAAGAGTACAATCATGAACTCATTTACAAACCCGGTCCCACAAATTTAGTGGCCGACTTTTTATCTCGTCCATTTCAAATATAAATTCGCTAACACCCACTATTCATAGCAGTGACAGTTCTTCAGAAAATCTTATACCTTCAGTAGAAACACCAATCAATGCCTACAGAAATCAATTATTAATTGAAATAGGAACTGCTTCTTATCAGTTCAAAAAGATATTCCCTGGTTACAACAGCCATATAATACTAGAACCAGAATTCTCAACCAACAAACTTATTAACACATTAAAAAGCTATCTTAATCCTTTGGTCATTAACTGTATTAAAACATCAGAACCCATTATGCTTCAATTACAATCAGTCTATCGATCTCATTTCTCGAACTATAAAATCCGCTTTTCACAAATTCTAGTGTCAGATATCACAGATAAAGAAGAACAAAGAAAAATAATAATTGAGACTCATAATAAAGCACATAGAAGTGAAAAAGAAAATAAGCAACAAATCTTGGAAATTTGTTACTTTCCATCAATGGCAAAAAGTATTAAAGAAATTGTAAAACAATGCAAGATATGCAAGGAGAACAAATATGAAAGGCATCCTAACAATCCAACTTTAGGTGCAACCCCAATAGCAGAATATCCAGGTCATACAATTCATATGGACATTTTCTCCACCGACAAATGCAAAGTCTTAACTGCAGTAGATAAATTTACAAAGTTTGCAGTAGTTAGAATGCTTGAAGGCAAAAGTATCGAAAACATTAGAGAACCTTTGAGAGAAATCCTTTTTACTTCGGAGTACCGAAATCAGTAGTATTCGACACTGAAAAATCTTTTAATTCCCATACCATTCGATTTATGATGGAAAATGATTTAAAAATTAAAATTTTTACAACACCCCCTTATAAAAGCCAAGTTAACGGACAAGTGGAACGATTCCACTCAACTCTTTCTGAGTTAATGAGATGTTTAAAACAGGAATTCCCCAATAGAGATTTTAAAGAGCTTATAGAAACTTCTGTAAATGAATACAACCATGCAATCCATTCTACAACAGGAAAAAGACCAGTAGATTTATTTTTCGGTAGACCTATGACTTTTGGTCCGAATGATTACGAAAAAACTCGACAAAATAATCTCCAACGACTCTTACAAATACAACAAAAAGATTTAACATATCATAACCAAAATAGGCAAGAAGCCAAAAATTATTCACCAGGAGAAAAAATTTACGTCAGACAAAATAAAAGATTGGGTACAAAATTATCCAAAAGGTTCAAAGAAGAAATAGTCAAAGAAAATTATCACTCAACGGTCGTTACAGAATCAGGAAAAGTTGTCCACAAAAGTCACATTCGAAATTAAAAAAATAAGAAAAAAAAAAAAAAAAATAATAATAAAAAAGAAAAACCCTTCCTTTCCTTGTCCTAATATTTCATTTCCTTTCTTTCCCAGGTTGTTCGCTAGTAGTCTGGCTATAGTTGAAATCCTAGATTATTCTAGAGCAAAAATTGTCACTGTGGAAACAGGTCTTGCAAAAATACAAATCGGTAACTACAAAATTATTCATATTATCGATATCGGAACTTACAAAAACAAAATCGAAGAAATTGAAACGGAAGCGAAATCGATCCAAATATCCCATCCTCTTCTTCCCTTCTTTATTAATACCATTTCCCAACTTAAAAAAGATATTGAAAAACTAACTCCTATTATAAGAAATAAAAGAGCAATCAATGCAATCGGCACAGCTTGGTCATGGTTAGCCGGAAATCCCGATCATGACGATTATATTAATGTAGTAAGCAAAATAGACGAGGTCGTAAGAAATAATAATCATTAAGTTTTTATAAATAAAGAATTAATGTCTAGAATTAATAACATTACAAGAGTAAGCAACGAAATTGTAAAAACCCTAAGAAATGAAGAGGGTAGACAAAATACCTTATTATTGTTTTTAAAATTTAAAATTGAAGTAATTAAAGAGGAAATAGAAGGCTTAAAAATGGCCATTCATTTAGCTAAGGTCAACATTGTAAACCCAATAATATTAAGTGAAAAAGAAATCGATTTAATTAATAATCAATTTAAAGAAGATAATGTAACTTTTGCTAACATTGAAGAAAGTTTAGATTATTCAAAAATAACAATTGGAGTTAACAAAGAAAAACTCATTTATATTATTACTATACCAAAAACTACTAAAGAAATTTGTAAAAGATTAATTGTTAAGCCAGTAAAGAAAAATAATCAAATGATAAATTTAGAAAATGAATCAATTATAATGTGTAACAAAGAAATTTTTAATGTAAAACAAAAATGTAATATTTTTCATAATACAACAATATGTCTTAGAACAGATTTAAGTGACATAACAGATAACCATTGTCTAGGAAACCTCTTGTTAGGAATACCGTTTACATGTCCTACTACTAATAGTAATCATAAACCTATGATTGAAGAAATTCTACCAGGTACTATTTTTTTAAACCAATTTGACGGTAACGTCACAACAGATTCTCAGGTTCGATCACTAAATGGATAATTTTTATTAATTTTTCAGAACTCCACAATTTCAATAAACAATCAGAACTACTCAAATTATGAAATAGTGTCCTCAAAACCACTACCTGCCTTGGTTCACCAAAAAGCATCAGAGGGTCCATTCAAAGAAATGCTATCCCTTGAATTAATAAAGGAATTAAATATAAAAAATACCGAAAAAATTCAAGTTTTAAACAAATATTTCACGGGGAGCTTATTTACAAATTTTGGGTTTTTAACTATCATCGCGATAGTTATCGTACTTACCGTAGTTAAGAATTGTTTAAAAAAAAGAGTGAAAAGTTCAACTATTCAGATCCAGTTAGAAGACCACGTAGTATCAATAATATCCCTCTATTCTGAGTCCAATCGGGACGCTTGGAATTAAGGAGGGAGGAGTTAATAATAAAACTCATTTCATTGCAATTATTGCATATTTTATGCTGACACTAAGTCTGCAGTCCATCCGTTTAAATAAAATTCACGCGCAACAAGAATGCAAGCGCGTAATCCGATCCTCTTCAATCCTCATACTTACAATTTGTCACGTAGGCGAGGTTTCCGTTAGAATAGAATTTATTTTAAGTTTTAGTTTATAATAACTCGTTTAATAAAGCGCTACAGCGCTCTCAATAAAATATTTACATAAAAAAACAAACTAATTGTTTAATTTACATAGTACATCACATGAAAAATACATTTTTTGACTAGTTTCACCTTAATTATGAATCTTACGTAAGATTTCGGAAGGGGGGGGGGGGGGGGGGGGGGTAGTGAGAATCTTACTAAATCTTACTCGGGGGAGGGGGGGGGGGGTCAAAAAGTCATGAAATTGTCTTACGTAATTTATGAACGGCCCCTAAGTACACAAAATAAGCACATTTTGTACCAACAAAATAACGGTAGTTTCTAAGTTTTTATTGTGTAATTTTTAATTTCGAGCGGTCAAAATATAGCAGTTTTCATTTCATCTCAAGATTAGATATTTACTCTTATTAAAAAAATGTGTTTGTAAAATGTAAGTTTTATTATTTTTGAATAATACTAGAATGTTTTTGCATTTAAGTGGGCCGTGAAAAGCAATCTACGACAGAGCAATGTAAGATTATTAAAAATTCCATTTCGCCAGGTAAGACTTTTGAAGAAATTGAAAATTGTATCGGACGTTCTAAGAAAATGGTTTCGAATACGATGAAATACACAAATAAGCGAAAAACACGAGTGGAATGGCCACTTGTAAAGTAGAGAAACATGTGGAGGGATGAGAGAAAGAGCATTCAGGGGATCATATTCTGTGTTTGGGCCACACCTTACATATTGACGGGTGCCTTTTCCACCAAAAAGACAGTCTTTCTTTTTTATACATGAAAAACAATAGTCAGAGTGTATTTTGAAAGTTAACCTGCATTTCGTTTGATTTTACAAGCATCAAAGGACAATAAACATTTTTAAGAACACTTCAGATGAAACTCGCTACCTCTAATTTTTAATAGAATTGGCTTAAGTTTTACAGAAGTTTACTAAACGTCCCAGCAAAACCTATAACAGTTATAAAACTTAATATGTAAGCGTTAAAGTTCTCGTATTTTACCGGTTAAATTTCTTAAAGCATCGGGAAAAAAATAACCAGTTTTTCCTATCCGTGTGAGTATACGTGTGATAGCAAAATCACTTATATTCATCTCTTTCTAACAAATGTAGTTGTCTCTTCCATTTTTCGAATTCTTTTCTTGAACATTTGCCTAAACGAAAACAAATATAATTCAAAAGTTGGCATAAATTTATTATTTTTTAAAATAATTGTCATTTTTACAACTTCATATGCACATTAGGGTGATTCAAATTTTTTTTTTTTGGTTTTTTTTAAGGTGCTGTTGCTTAAAAAGTAAGTTTATGATACGAAGAAAAAGTTCACGAAATTTCAGCTCTGTAACTCAATTTTATAAGGTGGCGCCGGAGCCTGTTAGTTTTACATGTAAATTGTATGGAAAAATTATTTTTTACAAAAAAGGTATCTAAATGAATAGGTGATTAGTGTTGTTGAGCTGAAAAGGGTCGTTTTTCGACGTAATTTTTTACGCTGAATCCGAATCTGGCCTCAGAATTAGGGCTACCAGATGGCCTGCTTACAAAAGTAGCACATATCAAAAAATTTGAAGTTAGTAATGAAAACCAAAAATATTGTTGCAGTGTTGCAATAAAATCCAAATTTTTTTTTAATTTCATACAAATATTTTGATGAGCAAAAAAAAAAAAAAAAAAGGTCCTCACTTCCTAACAAAAAACCCCAGCAAATTAAAACAATAATTTGAAATAACTTTGATGAGCCAAAAAAAAAAAAAAAAGGTCCTCACTTTGTACGAGAAAACCCCAGCAAATTACAAAAATATTTCAAATGCCAAAAGTAGTGAAAAGTAGCGCATTTCAACCAAAAGTAGGACATTTCGAGTCAAAAGTAACAAAGTAGCAAAGCCTTGCAAAAGTAGCACTTTTGCTACTTTAGTATCGCATCTGGTAGCCCTACTCAGAATTGACCCATCATGTCGGAATTCTGAAATATTTGAGGTTAATTACCTGAAACATGATGTTTTTTGTCTACTTTCGAGGTCATGTATAGGATTCAAAGAAAGTTGATCAGCTTATTTTTAACAAAAGCATCATTTAGTACCATCCTTGCCCTTTAAAATGAGCTTTCAAGTGGTGATCTGTGATGCTTCCTTGCAAAGTTGCAGCCATTTCAAGGTGACATGAATTTGAAACCCGTTGGTTAATATTGTTGGGTTGCAACCCTTTGTAGGGGATCCAATTCATGTCACTTTAAAATGGCTATAGCTTTGCAAGGAAACATCACAGATCACCACTTGAAAGCTCATTTTAAAGGGCAAGGATGGTACTAAATGATGCTTTTGTTAAAAATAAGCTGATCAACTTTCTTTGAATCCTATACATGACCTCGAAAGTAGACAAAAAACATAATGTTTCAGGTAATTAACCTCAAATATTTCAGAATTCCGACATGATGGGTCAATTCTGAGGCCAGATTCGGATTCAGCGTAAAAAATTACGTCGAAAAACGACCCTTTTCAGCTCAACAACACTAATCACCTATTCATTTAGATATCTTTTTTGTAAAAAATAATTTTTCCATACAATTTACATGTAAAACTAACAGGCTCCGGCGCCACCTTATAAAATTGAGTTACAGAGCTGAAATTTCGTGAACTTTTTCTTCATATCATAAACTTACTTTTTAAGCAACAGCACCTTAAAAAAAACCAAAAAAAAAAAATTTGAATCACCCTAATGCACATACTTATGTATGTATTTACAAAATATAAATTTGACTTTTTTTAACAGCAACAAAGTCTGTAAAGTCGATGGAAGATTACTGAGGGAGTTGATTACTCTAAGGGCTGCATTTCAGCAATGCAAGCACTAACAGATAGCTTGAACCTGCTGCGGTTTCTGTGATGTAGTATTAAACTGTGAAATATCAAAATATTGTTTATCGAAGTTACATATGATTGGAAATTTTTTTCTTACCAATGTATCATCTGTTTGATGTGATTTTTTGTCCTTTTATTTTCATTAAAAATAGTGCTAATCAAGAAATTTTTTATTTATTTTCTATTTGGTTGACGTTTTGCCTTCTATGATGTTTAAAAAATGAAAAGCAACATTGAAATTTTATCAAATTATGCTTAACTCTTTCTTGCTGCTGACAAAGGGGAAAATGTTATTTAATGTGTTAGTAAATTTATAAATTTTTTGATAATGTTTGTAATTCGGGACAGTTCATAATTCAACGTGGTTAGTCATATTTTGCTGGGGTGTTATGGAACCGTTTCAGACTAGGAGACCTAAATATTTCAAACAATAGATGCATCTTATCGCCCCAATATAGTTACATCGGCCACACTTTAAGAAACTGCAAACTTTGATTTTTTTTTTGACTCTTATATCTCAAAAACTTTGATGAATAGAATAAAAACCTTGAACCATTTTTGTCTAGAAATGCTTTAATTTTATGATAAAAATCAAAAAACGTTAAATTAATTAGTTTAAAGATTAATTTTTTTTTTTTTTAAATGTTAAATGTTGACTTAATTGACTCTGATTATTGCAGAGCAATTTTACTTAAATTTTTTGGGTCTTATTTATGTTATTGTGGTCAATAAGGAGGAGGAAATCACTAAAAAAAAAAAAACAATTTATTGCAGAGCAAGTTCTTAAAAATAATGCCTGGAAACTCCACTGTATAAAGCTGTATAAAGATCTCACACTTAATCCAGTTGAGTTGGACATTTATCGAAAACAGCTTAATACAGCTTTCGTTTAGTCTTTTTACAAACCAATCTTTTTTCTAACGTGTTTTTAATATTGACATAGATTATAAAAAACTGTGTATAGTGCTGTATTGGAACATTAGCTGTTCTTGAATAAAAATTTGTGTTTTAATTGCTAGCTTTTTTTCCAATATCATTAAAAGAAATGATTGGTATGGTGTTTGTAACAATTTTGTGCCGTACTTGTACGGGTAAAACAAAATTGTATTTTTGGTGGCGTATATTCTGAGAAAAAAATCAATGTAACTAGAAATTGCCAGATCCTATCACTAGAAAATCAAATGAAATTCTTTACTTTGAGTATTAAAAAAAAAAATTTTTTTCATTAGTTTATTTCTAATTCCATCACAAACTTTTAAATACGATTTCCTAAAAATGTAAAATTGACATACACGGCAAAACAATATTCAGCCGACGAATTACCATAGCTAATAATTTTATTTTACGACAAAAGACCAAAAAATAATTTCTAGTCGAAAAGTATTCGCCGATACTACATCAAAGGGAAAGTCTTGTGTGGAAAAAATTCTACGTCTACACCTCCAGGTTCAAGCCAATTTGACCTTTCTTTGACATCTCGCATCATATCCGTCTGATTAAAATTATTAGAGAATTCAACGGAAATATCAATTATAATCTTATTACTTTCTTCCACTCGACAATGGTCATCATTGATAGCCCAGCACTACTGTATTTTGTCTCTTAGTTTTTTTCAAAATCCTTCTACAATTTATTTTATTTACCTCGCTTACAAAATTCCTGAAAATGTCCAAATTTCCCATCATGGCGTTTAGCGTGGTTGCTCCTAACGATAGCAAAGATTTCTGTAATTTAATAATGGTTTGCTCATTAGTATTTTACTAAGATATCGAATAAAATTATTAATATGTTTCTCACTAGAATTTTGAAACTAATATTTCGAGCTCTTGCCGTTTCACAAAATCAAATACAAGTAAAATATTTTTTGCCAAATGTCAATTGAAATTTAATTTTCTTTTCGTTCATGATTAGAAGAAATTTTACAAAGATGTTAAGTAATTCACCCGAATTGTTCATGATAGCAATCAGGTAAATTCTGGAATTAATTTAGATTTTGATTTAAATATCTAATTTTAATTCCTTTCCAAGGATATGTACTAGTTGCACTAGCTATGGCAACCAATTTTAAGGTACAAAATTTGCCCACAATTCCGAAACGATAGAAATCGCTCTCAGTCTGCAGAAATGCTGTTAGTCTTGATGAAATGCCCGAAAAAGATAATGCTAATTTAAGATCTCTGAATCCAAATCCGAAGTTCGCAGCCATGATTGATCAATTTAGGTTACTGCGATAAAAAAATGCTGCTTCTTCCATTCGTACACTGAATGTCAAAAGAAAGCGACCACAACAAATGGAGATTGATTCAATTTAGTTTTTTTGTGTGGTATTTATATACAATAAGTATTGAAATTCTAATAGATTTCTGATTCTATCAACTTTTTTTGTGTTATAAACAACCTTTTCTTGAAAATACACCACAAATTTATGAAATATGCTACGCGGATTCAAACAATTCCTTTTTTTCTTTTCCTAAGGAGGGAAACCATCGACGTTGGATTGAAAGTAGTGGCTTGGAGTTACACGCTTCGTCCCACATTTGCCAAAAGCACTTCTACGACGGAGATTTTATAAATGGTCCAGGCTGCACCTAGGCGTTCTCTGAATCACTGCCCAAAATTTAACCAATGTAGTCGAACACATGGTAAGTCTTATAAATTTTAGCATGTGCTCAAGCAGAATCTTGTTTACTTTAATTGAGTCATCATCGAATTTCGATTTCAGTTAGCTATTTTAAAAACAACTTTGACGATTTTTGAGAAGAACTTGGCTAGGCGATTTCTTATTAAATTCGTCAGTCAAATGGGTGAAACAATATCAGTTAGTATGATATTTAATTTTTACTTTCTATGAGGAATTTCTCATACAAGCTTAAAACCTTAAACGTTATATTTAGTGTACTATATTTCCCTCAGAAATGCCTCGAAAATTGAGACAATAGAAATTCTCTAATGAGATTCTTTATATGTTTGAACTAAGATATCGGCATTAACAGTAGTTCATTAGACGTGTAATTTCTTAAGTTATATTATGCCATAAGATTGTTTTTTTAGATACGGCTTTTACGCTTCTGAGGGCAGAATAGGGGCTATCATAACACAACATACTACAGTGATGTCGGTTACAATGTATTATCTTTTAAATATAACGAAATTGAACAATATTTCGTCAGCGTGAGTGCAATTGTTCGTATACAAAAGAAATGCAAACCTTTTTTAGTTAATTATTTTTGTAATATTTGAGTTTATGAAACTCAATGCATATGTACTTGCTATAAGGTATCTCTGAGTTAAATGTGGTCATAAGCTTTATTGAATCAACTGCAACTGGAAACGCTCCAATAAGTATGATACCTTCCATACGGTTAAACACCTTAAATGGTTTATTTAATAAAATAAATGATGAATGGTTTTGTAGAGCATTTAATTTGACATTTGACTTTCCGGCCCACATTAATTCTGTATTCATAGTCCAGTTTCTTTTCATAAATGTTTATTAAGCCTTTTTAAATATAATTTTCATGGCTTCAACAAGTACAATTGGATTAATCCAGCCGCTTAAGACAGCTCAGAACCTATACTCAAGGTCTAATGAAATTAGTGAGTCACACGGTAAGATTTAGTTAATTTTTTGCATATTTTCATATTTAAAGAATGACCGATATTATCTTATCCCTGAATTTTTGGCCCAAAAATATTTGTCAATAAGTTAGAAAAGTGCAATACCGTGAACGATATCTGGAGACTGGTTCATCCGAAAAAAAAATTTTTTTTTCGGTTTAGTAAACAGGTTGATCGATCAATTTTTTTTTTTTTATACATATTTTATGACTTATAACCTAAAACGACCTCAATTTTGTGTACAAAAAATTAAAATTTTCTTTGTACGCCCGTCATTTTGTCAAAATTTAATATTTTTCAAGAATCAACGATCAAACGATCGGATGAACCAGTCTCCAGATATCTTGCTCAACGCAAATTTTGAGTTCGTTCACGCGGTATAGTACTTTTCTAACTTATTGACAAATATTTTTGAACCAAAATTTCAGGGATAGATCTTGAATAGTCATACTTTAATAATGTTACCAAAATTTTGGTCTAAGATAAAATGCAGCTTCCTAAAAAATTTTTATGAAACTATCTTAGTTTTTAAGTTATTACTTAATTTTTCATAACAATTTTGACTAGTTGCATCTTAAAAAAAAAATTAAAGGAAAAGAAAGAATGAAAACACACTTAAGTTTATTTTCATTATTTAGTGAGAAACACAGAGTTTCGGAAAATATAGGTGTTGATGAGCCAAATTAGTTAAACATTTCAACTCCTCAACTAACAGCAGTTGGAACTGCAGCAGAAGTTGATGAAGAAGATGAAGATTTCCAAAACTCACATTTCAAATGGGTTGGTGGAGGTCGAAGATACCCTTCATGAAGATGGGTTGGAATATATAGCTGGCTTCATCATTCACACGCTAAAAATATTTGAAGAAATTGAGAGTTCAACATTGACTTAGGTTGATCAAGTTTCAAAAGGGGGACTTAAAAAATCTTCCTCAGATTTTTAAAAAAAAATTATAGAGCCGGAGCTTATTTTTATCAAGATAAATGGCACAAAAATTGCTCACTACAACAGCATTCAAAATAATTGGTCCAAAACAGTAAACATGTTGACATTGATGATAATGTGAAATTGCTTTTTTCAAAAGCAGAACACATTATCGCATTAAAAATTTGAATAAAAGACTAAGGTCTCAAAAGCTGGTAAATAAATATTGCTTAAGATATTACTTTTAATCTTTTTTACTGCTTTCAGAACATTTCTGATCCTGTCGTTCAACACGAGACAAAAACAAAGGCTTTCTTCAGGGTCACAATATGTTTAAAAACAAAGGGATAACAATTATTTTTACTTGTAAAACAACGAAAACTATAGGTATTTTGTATAAAATGCTATACGAAAATTTCGAGCTAAAATTATTGGTATTTTGGAAATACTTTGACGTTGATACTTTTTGCAAAATGATAATACTAAAATTTTTACCATCGCATTGGAATGTAAACTAAAATGCTAATCGATAATTGCTTTGAATACAACAATTTATTAAATATTTTTTAATTATAAATAAAAAATTTCAAAAATACGTTTGATGAAGATGGCTTGGTAATAGCTTTTTAGCTGGAAAAATGTATTTATGCTGAAACTTAAATATTAAGTATATTTATGTACTTTGTGTATTTTGCATTTCTTCCTTTTGAACTAGCGTATAATAGGTTGACACAAAAAAAAAACTTTTAATGAGACCTTTTCACTATTTAAACTTATAAAACTATGTTTAATTGATCCCAAATCACAAATTATTTTCAATTGATACCAAAATAGTATTTTGAATATATAAGTATCAAGAAATATTTAAGTATTAGATGAATAACTCGATAAAAATCAAATAGTTTCTTCAACTACATTGATATAGGATGTATGTATAGTGTCCCACATTTACACTCGCACATTTACACTTCTACTTTTACAATTACAGCACACAAAACACTTGCCCTGATTTACTTTAAAAATTTAATTATTTCTAGTTTTATAAAAAATGTTTTCAATTTTAAAAGTTGTCAAATAATTTTCTTCATTCTATTTAAAATTTTCAAAAATTAATAAACTCAAAAAATTCGTTAGAAAATTGATTTCTACATATGTATATTAGGGTGATTCAAATTTTTTTTTTTTGTTTTTTTTTAAGGTGCTGTTGCTTAAAAAGTAAGTTTGTGATATGAAGAAAAAGTTCACGAAAATTCAGCTCTGTAACTCAATTTTATAAGGTGGCGCCGGAGCCTGTTAGTTTTACATGTAAATTGTATGGAAAAATTTTTTTTTACAAAAAAGGTATCTAAATGAATAGGTGATTAGTGTTGTTGAGCTGAAAAGGGTCGTTTTTCGACGTAATTTTTTACGCTGAATCCGAATCTGGCCTCATAATTGACCCATCATGTCGGAATCCTGAAATATTTGAGGTTAATTACCTGAAACATGATGTTTTTTGTCTACTTTCGTGGCCATGTATAGGATTCAAAGAAAGTTGATCAGCTTATTTTTAACAAAGCATCATTTAGTACAATTCTTGCCCTTTAAAATGAGCTTTCAAGTGGTGATCTGTGATGTTTCCTTGCAAAGTTATAGCCATTTTAAAGATTCCGACATGATGGGTCAATTCTGAGGCCAGATTCGAATTCAGCGTAAAAAATTACGTTAAAAAACGACCCTTTTCAGCTCAACAACACTAATCACCTATTCATTTAGATACCTTTTTTGTAAAAAATAATTTTTCCATACAATTTACATGTAAAACTAACAGGCTCCGGCGCCACCTTATAAAATTGAGTTACAGAGCTGAATTTTCGTGAACTTTTTCTTCATATCATAAACTTACTTTTTAAGCAACAGCACCTTAAAAAAAATAAAATAAATAAAATTTGAATCACCCTAATGTATATAGATAATACAGTACTTAGGAGTACTGTACTAAGTTAGTACAGGTTCATAGCCGCACAATTGACTTGTATAGAATCTCTCTAAATCACTTTGTTGCCATCACGCTGCACCTTACAAGTGTTTGAGTAGCCTTCCACATCGATTAGACAAAAGACAACGCTACCGCTGCTGCTCTTTTTGATTTCCTAGGCCCAGCTAATCTATAAACGGAAAGTGTTCTTAAGTTTTTTTAATACTGTATTTCTGATTACCTGATATTTTTCATAGCCAACACGCGCAACTGGCACCAACTCTTCACATGCAAATCCATTTTAATAAATTAGGAGACATAAGCAAATCACTGCTCTAAAAAAGTGTATTAGTTTTGTTTTGAATATCAATTTTGACACTCGGGCTTGCATGACGTTAAACACTTTTAGGTGAGTTTGACAGCTTGCAAAAACCTATACATATTACTCATTCATGATCCGCAGCTACCTAAGAGCGATTTTTAAAAATTCCAAAAGACATGAAAAGCTTTTCCGTCTGTCAGACTTCAGCTTTAGCTTGAAATATACTTTCACATTTTTGAAATATAAATGAAAATTTTGGTACAACTTTAAACAAAAAAATTTTTTTTTTGACTTTTAAGCTTGAGTATATATTCAATAATAATACTTTCTTTTTTAAATACAATGAAGTTATTTTACAAACAATATGTGATTCTAAGAAATTTCTAACTAAAAAGTGTTTAAGTACATAAGTAGGTACTTATATAAGCTTACAACTCGGCCAATCTTACACACAATAACAAAAATAAGTTAACTCTCGGCCAATCTGACATATTTTACAATTACAGGAACTAAAATTGTTCATCAGTTATGGACCTAATTTCGGTAGAGTCATTGCTTAATTCCTTGAAATTTTCAACCTCATCACCACATTTCAATAACCATTTACGCATTCTATTAGCCTCAATAACGCCATCATATGGTAATTGTGTCAATTGACAATTTTCTACATCACGTATAACATATCGATCGTTACCTAACATTTTATGAACAACGTAAGGGCCCTTGAACTTTGGTATAAACTTTTTGTTAGTTCCAACTTCGGAATCAGTATTACGAATGACGACAAAGTCGCCAACATTATAAATTTTAGCAGCTTTACTATGTTTCAAAAAGTAACTGTAATTGTAATTCTGAGATTTTTTAATTGCTTCTAAGGCATGTAATCGGATCTTATTTAGGTTACGGTCAGCTTCAAGCTTAATTTTATCATTCAAATATTCAGTAAATTCATCAACTATTTCACCACGCTGTTCAACACCAAATAAAAGCATACTGGGAGAAATTTTTGTAGTTTTATGAGTAGAAGTAATTTATTTGACCAACCAGCGTGGTTAATTGTATTGCTTAACTTTCCTAACATTGCTTTAATTACTCTATTAGTCCGTTCAACTTGGCCATTTGCTTGCGGTGCAGAAGTAGCAATTTTAATATGGGCTATATTATGTTTTAGCAAAAAGTTTTCAAACTCTAGAGAAGTAAAACAAGTTCCTCTGTCTGAAATAAGCCGCTTTAACCTGCTATAATAACTAAAATACTTTTCTAAAGCCGCTGTTACTTCCTTTGTTCTAGTTGAATTTGTTGGATACAATTTAACATATTTGGTAAAGACGTCGACAACCACTAAAATGTGTTTTCTTTTTGAATTAATAGATGGTAATGGACCAAAGTGATCAATATGGATTGTGTCAAAAGGGACAGGTTTCTTTGGTATATTGTATAAATTTCGTTCAGAGTGACACACTGGTATGGAGTACATGATGCATTTGAGACAATTTTGAATTAAGTTTTTTATCTTTTGATTCATATTAGGAAACCAATAAAACAAACTTATTTTTTCATAACATTTATCTATTGCCTGATGTCCTAGTTTTTCATGAATTAACCGAATTACATTGTCCTCCATTTCTTTCGGCACGTAAAGAGTTTTTCGTCCATCATCTTTTATTTTAAAAACTAAACCATCTATTAATCCAAAACCTTTTACTGCATCGATTTCCATGCAAGCTTTCAAATTCTTTATAACTGAGTCACGTTCTTGCTCTACTTGAATTTGGAAGTCAACATCATTTGCATTTAATATTACAGCAACCTGACATCTACTCAAAGCATCAACACGACCCATAGATAAACCATTACGATGCTGTATTTTATAATTGAAATGTTCTAGTTCTAATGTCCATCTAGCTATTCGAAGATTTACTTGTTTCTTTGTTAACGTCATAGTTAGGGAATTGCAATCAGTCACAATTTTGAAAGGAATCCCTTCTAAATACACTCTAAATCTTCTTAATGCATAAATAATTGCAAGAGTCTCTAGCTCGAAACTATGATATTTAGATTCAGATGTTGAAGTAGTTTTCGAAAAATATGAAATCGGATGTAGCTTGCCATCAGTTTGGCGTTGTAATAAAACTGCGCCAAAGTCAATCGAACTAGCGTCGCAATGTAATTCTGTTTCTTTTGTTGGACTATAAATAGCAAGAATAGGAGCTTTCATTAATCTATTTTTTAGTTCTTCAAAGGCTTCTACACAATTATCATTGAAATTAAAATCAGTATTTCTTTTAAGTAAGTCCTGAAGAGGCTTTGCAATTGTAGAAAATAATGGGACAAAGCGCCGAAAATATGAAAAAAGTCCTATACATGATTGCAATTGCTTCTGGTTAGATGGTAATGGGTATTTCTTTATAGTTCAATATGAGTGTCACTAAGAAAAATTCCAGAAGACGATATAGAATATCCCAAGTATTCTATTTTCTTGTACCCAAATTTACACTTAGAAATGTTCAGCTTTAAATCACGGGTAGTTATTCTTTTTAAAATAGCCCTGACTAAAGTTTTATGTTCATCAAAACTAGAAGTTGCAATCAAAATATCATCCATATAAATTATAATTTTTTTAGAATCAATAAAGTCACGAAAAATATTGTTTATAAATCGTTGAAAAACCGCTGGAGCATTCTTAAGACCAAATGGCATTCTCAAATACTCATATTGACCATTTGGAGTCACAAAGGAGGTTAATGGAACTGATTCTGGAGATAAACGTACATGATGAAAACGATTTTTTAAATCCTAGGCAGTAAAATATTGTTTACCTTCCAAATACTCAATACAATCATCTATTTACGGTAATGAATAATTATCTCTTATTGTTATTTTATTTAGTCCACGGTAATCAACACACATACGCGTCTCACCATTTTTCTTTTTTACTAAAACAATTGCAGATGCATAAGGTAAACTACTTGGTCTTATTGTACCGTTTTTTAACAAATCATTAAGAATTGATTCGACATAAACTCTTTCGGAATACGAAAGTCTGCGAGGATTGCAATGAAATGGTACATTCGTACTTAAATAGATTTTCATCTCATAATCAAAAGGTTCTTTTGAAACATCTTTGGGTTTTAAATAAAAGTCTAAAATCAACATTTTCAAATCATGGCGGTGATGCATATCTAATTTACAATCGATGTCAATCTCGTTATCAAACGAATCAATTTCAATATTAAATATGCTTGGAACATCAACTAAGTTATTCGAATTCGGATTAAGATTAAAAGATTCAACATTTGATTCATTAAAATGTGGAGATTTTTCACGCAGCAGGTTGAATTTTTCAAGAAATTTAAGAGAATCATCTAGTTTATCAGTGCAAAGTTTAAACGTCTTATTGAGTAATAAAAGTTTTTCTTTAGTATAGTTAAAACATATTTTTGTCAATTGTATATTAAATTTATTCAAAAAGTTTCGTCCCAAAATAACTGGTAAAAGCATCATTTCATCTGGAAGAACAAATAGCGTAATTTTTTTGATTTGATTTTTAAATTTAACAAAGCTTTCGATTTCATTTAAAATTTAAAGTTTTTTTCCACCAACGCCATAATAGGTAGTTGACTGAAAACTTTTTATGTTACGTAAGTCTAATGGGACGAATGATCTCTTGATGCAACTAATTGGACTACCAGTATCAAAAAGAGAAAGAAGATGATACAATTTTGCACTTTCGACTAAATTATTCTCAAAAGCAACACTTACCGAATTAAGAGCTCCTATAACTTGAGATGAATTCACATCATCTTCAAGGACACTAGCCATTTGATTCCGAAATTGTTTAGTAGCTGCTACCTTCAAAACTTTCTTCGCATTCGGACATGAACGGTGATCGTGCCCCATTTCCCAGCATCGAAAACAAGACCCACGTGGTCGCATTGGAAACGGGCAGTTAGAATGCATGTAACCAGCTTGTGAACAGTTGAAACACTTTTTTAATTTATCTGCATTCATATCAGTCAGTTTGGTACTTCGTCCTGTCAGATTAACTTCTATATTTGATTTAGCTCCATAAGTTCCATTGTTTAAATATTTTAGTTGAAAACGATTAATTAATGATTTTAATTCCTCAATTGTTCGAGCACCAAGCAACAAATTAACATTGGCAATATTCGTACCAATTCCTTCTATTATAAAATCAATAATCTCAATTTCCGTAATATCTGAACGTCTAGCAATTGCTTGCATATTAAGAATATAGCAATGAAGAGATTCTTGTAGTTTATTCCAACGACGTTCGGCTAGAATTCGGTAAGCATCCTGACGAGTTACAGAAACATCAAATTCTTTTATTAGCGCATACTTTAGTTCTTCATAACTTAAGGCAGACGTTGTTGAAAGGAAAACACGAGCAGTTCCAACGAGAGAACGTCGCAAACTCAACAACTTGAATTTACTATCTGCATTAATCGTGTTCATTATTTCTTCGAAATCACGAATGAAATCCTTAACCGAACATAAATTTCCATCAGCAGAAAATTTTGGGATAGTATGCTCAATATCAGCAAAATCACATTTCCTTTTCAAGCAAGTACTAGCGTTTTCAAGTTCCTTAATTTTTTGTCTCAATTCTAGAATTTCCTTTCTCTTTTTAAGCATAATTAGCTCCCTCTCTAAATTAACATCGTAATCAGTAGCAGTTGGAACTGCAGCAGTAATATTAGAATCATAATTAACATCAACTGCATGACTAAAATTGAATCTCTCATCATCATTCATTCATCATTTTCATGCCTACCTTCACCATCACAAATTCCATTTCGAATTGAAGCCTCAACATTTTCATCAGCAGCAACAGAAGCTCTTCCAACAATAACCGCATTTCTTTGGAAATGTTCCGCGTATAAACGCTTTAATTGACATGTAGTTGCTGTTTGTGAAAATTCCACACCAGCTTCCTGTAATTCCTGCATGATCCTCGGTTTTGAAAATTTTTCCATTTTATCAAAATTTAATTTTTTTTTGGGAAATATTTTTTTTTTTTTTTGTTTTTTTCACCCCACACCTGAAGTTTTAAGCTTGAGTATATATTCAATAATAATACTTTCTTTTTTAAATACAATGAAGTTATTTTACAAACAATATGTGATTCTAAGAAATTTCTAACTAAAAAGTGTTTAAGTACATAAGTAGGTACTTATATAAGCTTACAGACTTTTATGTTTAAAGTCTAAAATTAAAGTTTTTTAAGGAAAAGTTATGGATAAAAATATCTTTAGCTTGAATATAAAAAAAATATCCTTAAATAATTATCCCCATTATGAATTTCAGGCGAAAATTCAGTTCACCCGTAAAAACCATTCCCCTCGAAATAATAATTGGCATTTTGAAGCTCTCCAGAATTAAAATTTACTTCGAATCAGCATACTTTTTATGACACTTAAGACTCGATAGCAATGAAACGACGGTACGAGAACGAGACGAGTATCGTTGAAAATGTCAAAATTACTCGTCGTCATGCAGTAAGACAAAATAGCGGCGTGACAACATTTAAATTTTTATTTGAATTTCATTTTGCAAGTCAAAATTTTTCAGCTCCTATAGCCTACTAACGTATAACCATCAAAACAAATGTTAAGTTTTGCTTATAATTATTTAACATCAGCATCTATCAGATAACCAGAGAGGTTATAAATTCATATTGCATATGCATTTTGCATATTTGGTACTTTAGAGCAGTGATGGGCACATAGTGGCTCTATTTGCTCTCATTGCCCTCACCGTTATTCGACGCGGAAATTCAACGCTATAGAGGCACAGCGTTGACTTGAGTTCAAATGAAAACAAAAACAAAACACAAAGGCATAAACGACGGCGCCGCATTGTGTCTTGACGAATGTAGCAATTGTTTTTGTTTGTAGTGCAATTTGGTCCTTTTTTGTGCTAATGACAAATTTGGAAATGAAAGTAAAAAAACTTTAAAATTTCGTTTGTTGTTGCCTTATGTTGTTGTTTTGCTCTTTAATTAGATTTCTATGCCCACCTCTGCTTTAGAGCATATTTTGGGTTAATTTGCATATTTGAGCATTTTCATTAGAAACTCATATACAAATTTATTTTTTGGGGTTCTCGATGGCAGCCTTTAATCGCACATTTCCAAACACACCTCTGCCACCATCTTCAATTATTACTTGATGGGGCAATTGGCTAGAAGCAACAGTTTATTACAGCGGCAATTTTAAAGACGTATGTATAGGCAGTTGTTAAAGATCTCAGTGGAGATGATGCTGAAGCCATACGAATAAGAAAAAGGACTGCTGCGATCTACAAGCTTAAAAGCTGAGCTAAGCTACATTAAATGTAATTTTTTAATACAGTAGAACCTGTGTAAGTCGAACTTGAAGGGAGACGCCAAAAAATTAGAGTTTTCGACTTATGGAGGACTTGGATTTAAGCGAATTTTTTCAGGAAAGGTTCGACTTGTAGAGGTTAAGATTTATTCCATGTATTGATGTATTGCAGTATGACAAAACTATTTCTGATAATTTTTTAATCGACAGCACTCGAACTTCGCTAAAGTTCAAATCAAATAACGTGTTAACGTCAGTCATAAATTCCTTTATTATTTCATAGGATTGGTTTATTGTATAAGTAGGCTTTTACATTGATTTTTTAGAAAAAATAGTGAACATTTTCGGCATATTCTTTAAGTTGGTATCATATTTTTCTTCGAGCTAATTGTTTCAAATAATCGAGTTGTAAAGGTTCTAAAATCAAACATTGCTATATTCGAGATGCAGAGGTCAAATTTTTTTTTTCGAGTTTTAGATGGAAAAAAATATGTACTGAATTTACTTGGAGGGACTCACTAATTGTTTGGACTTATAGAGGGGCCAGACTTTGAGCAATGGAGGTTTTGTGGCTTGAAGGGAAGGGAACACAACATTTTTTCGAGTTTGATTCGATTCTAAAATTAGAAACTCCCGGCTTAGAGCTCAAAGAAAGCGTAACAGTTTTTGAAAACGCATAAAGTTGGTTACTCTAAATCGTGCGGATATCAGTAACAAATTTGAAAGCGTGTGATTATCTGTAATTTTGATATCCATCAAATTCTTTACGAAGGTACTACTTCAAAAAGCCCATTTTGTGAACAGTATTCTCCAAGCGAGACAGCTCTACATATATAAATACAGCCTCGTGACTGAAAAGCGATACAATTTTTTATTCGAGAATTTGAAGCAGCATTTAATAGTTTATGCAAAATTTAAGTCTTGCGTGCATGTATTATTTAAATTTTTTGTATGTTCAAATAAAAAAACCACCTGAAAACACAGTTTTTGATTTTTTTTCATATATTTTTTCGCGAAATTTTCAAGCTGTTTTTCGTGCATATTAAAGTGCATATTTTGGTGTTTTTTGGGGCATATTCTATGCGCTTAAAACGTGTTTTATTTTGCATATTTCTGGCCTCTGTGCTCATAACATAACAACTGTAAGAATGAATAAAAATATTTAATCAGAACATATGAAAACATGCATTGATTGTGTCTCGTATTTTCACCAAGACGCGACGTTTTCTGCAATTAGTTATTTTGAACTTGATTGCTCCGTACCTGAACCACCAGATGTGGATTTTGAATTTCGCAAAATACGTTTAACCCCAGAAAAAACTCAAACCTCCATATATGGTAAACAAAAATAATTAATAAGTTTAAAAACTTAAGACACTCTACAAAACGATAGCGTTTTAGATTTAAAAAAATGCTAAATTTTTCATTCCACTTATAAAATAATTTTTTTTATTCATTCCTATTCCCGTTGGCGTTGCCGTTGTAATCTTAGTTTCAATTTCGTGGTCATTTTTATCGCCGTCTTGTTCACAAATTGGAATTCCTGAAATATATTGAAACCACGAAAAAAGTTTTTTCGAAAAATGAAGAGAAATGTCAAAATAAAATGCCCTTTTTGAAAAATTTAAATTTTGTAATATATTACGACTTCCGCGTTAATTTATACTATTAGTTCCAGTGATGAAGAACAGGAAATTTGTATGGCAATACATCGAAGAACCATAAGGCAGAATGTGAATACTTGTGAAATTACGTATTCCATGTAAAGAGACTGCTGATTTGTCAAAAACATATTTTCATTTTGATGTTTTAAGGTTTACGAACACATTTAGAGTCAATAAAATAGCTTTCCTATACACCCTTAAAAGGCACCTCACGAAAAACTACAATCTCTCCTACAATTATACTTGCTACAGCTCTCCGATTTTTCGCGCAAGGATCGTATCAATTAAGTGTCGGTTACAATTTTAATTTCTCGCTAGCCCAACCCACAGTTAGTTGAATTTTATCTGAGGTGTTGAGGGCAATGAAAAGCACAATTTGTAAAGATTGGTTGCAATTTCGTGTGACCAAAGAGAAAGTAATGAAATGTAAGTAATTTTTTTATGAAAAAAAAAAATGGGTTTCCTGGACTCATTGGATGCGTAGATGGAACCCATATTAAAATAATCGCTCCCTCAAAAATTTCGCAGCATTTATGCTACAATAGGAAAGGTTTTTTTAGTATAAATGCAATGATTGTAAGTACACTGACATGTATGACATATGCATGTAAGTTCGTTAGCTTCTTAATGTCCTTTATTGTAGATATGTGATCACAAAATGCGTATAAGGTATGTAGATGCAAGACATCTGGGATCAGGACTTGACTCATTAATTTGGAATACTAACCATGTAGGAAGAATTCTACGAGAAAGACATAATGCTGGAGAGCGTAATGCTTGGATTCTTGGTACGAAAGCTCCTAGTAAAAATAGTTCCAATGATCAAATCCTTTTTTTTAGGCGATGTTGGGTATCCCTTGGAACCATTTTTAATAACACCGTATAGATCAGCGATTGAAGGAAGTCCGGAAAGCATATTTAACTCGGTTGATGCGAAGGCTCGCAACATTGTAGAACGAGTAAACGGTGTACTGAAATTCCGCTTTCGATGTCTCCTGGGTGCACGTGGGCTTCACTATGATTTCGAAAAATCTACACACAACATATAGTAAATGCAATTATCGGATACGTTGCAAGTTTCCTCTTTTTTTTTTTTTGCTTGTGTCAATCGTACAGCATATTATGGAATGTTGCCAGTGGCAATCGGTTGGATGTCCATTTCATTGCATAGTTACCCATCATTCTGGGGTTGATAAGTTAGATTTTTAACTTTTCGTTTTTAACTTTCGTTAAACATTTAAATTTGCATTTTAATACTTTTATTACCTTTCAGTATGTTTTATGCATAATTTTTTTTTAAATTAGTTTCAATTATTGTTTAAATTGCTCTTAAGAGTAAGAAAACGAAAAATACTGAAAGGAGAAGTTCCGAAGGGGTTAATAAAAGCGCTTAAGGTTTAATTTAGTTCATCATAGCCAAGTCAGTAAAGCGCGAAAATGCATCTTCCTTGCAGATGGTAAAACAATGTTGATTCTTACATATTTTATTAAGCTTGTTGTCCTTATAAAAAATCAAAGATTTTGTCCTTATAGGAAGTTTGGACCTAACTCTGCTCAATAGTGATTCTTACGATAGAACTCCTATACTCCTGATCTTACGAAAAGAATGAATATCCACATATCTTCTTAACACTTAACACTTGTTGAGTGCATGTCAAAGAAATTATCCGAACATCTGTAGATAAATGTCGACTACACCAAACTAAAGGAAAGATTTTGAAGCGATTGACACCATGCAGTCACTTACACAACTTGAAAAACTTCGCAATCAAAACCAAGCGGCTGCTAGTACCGGGAAAAGAAGCAGCTGCTCAGCGGACTCCGTATGCCGTAAAAGCTAATAAATGTCATCAGTATTGGGCATCGCTTGAGTAACTTTTTTTTTTGCAAGTAAAAACATTGTATCTTAACGGAACTTTGCAGCTTGCGTTTGCTTATGAGGCTTCTGGAAACAATCCCTTAACCATTTGCTCAGGTATAAGACATAAATCACCAATTCTTAAAAAAAAAAAATAAAACTTAAAAAAAAAAATAAATCAACTTTTTTGCAAAGCGTGCATTGTTAGGTCTCGCAGGCAATTTTACGGTAATTAAAAAATAAAAGATTCGTTTACACATTCGCTTTACTTTTAACGCAAGGATTATTTACGCTTGAACAACACTCGACGTACATCGTTTTAATATTGACTATTGTTGTTGTTATTGTTGCTGCTGCTGATGTTGACCGCCAGCGCGCACCATGGCCCCTTCCAGAAGTAGTTGGCGATAAACTGTCATTGTCTAAAAGTAAACTGAACCGATTTATTGGGATCAGGTGACACGATGATGATGTTGCCACCTGCTTATTTTGACACGCAGCAAGCAGAACAGAAGCAAGCACACTGTAAAAAATTCATAAGCAAAATAAAATTATTATTATAGTTGGTATGACAGCAAATTATTTTTAGATAATTTTTTGAGATTGAATCGAAAATATCGTAAAGTATAATATTGCAGAATGATCTCATGAAGTACGAAAATGTCCGGCTTAGTCGTAGATAGGACTCATACGAAATCTGACATTGTGGAAACGGTAATTAGTGCGGCTTAGCACGGCGGCCAAATGAAGGACTTAGGGAAACATAAGCCACTTAGGTAAAGAAAAATAGTGTTTCTCCCTTTAAGTGACCTAAAGCAGGATTTACGTAGTAATAATTTATTGTGCGTTTCAAGTTACAGCCAGCTTTATGGAGAACATGGTTATAAAATAATTAATTTCCTATGTCAATCTAAGCCTTTTCGTCTGCACAACCAGTCTGTCCGATTTATGTGCAAGGTAGTGTCTCTTTGAAGATCTTTACTACTCTATTGGGTGTCCTTTCAATTTCGGCCATTTGAAGTTGAAGCAACAGTTGAAAAAGGGCACGAATCTTTTCAGTGGGCGTATTTAGAGTTATTTTCCAGAGTAGACCTGGCCAACGAACGAGCCTTAGCCCAATGTACGCGAGTAATATAATTCCAACTTAAAGTGTTGAGTGACATATATTTCGGTCATCGATTTTCGGAATTTTTCTTTAGTTAAATAAAAATATATAAGAAATTCGGTAATGCTGGCTTAGCTTAGATTTTGCTCAAACCTTGCGAGAACCCTCTTTAGGGCTCCAAGGATGGCCGAATCGAAGCATATGAAAAACGTAATTTTTAGGCTTCAATATTTTTAGCCGTAAAAGTTTTTCTGTTTAAGAAATAGACACACTTGAGATTGCACCTTAAAGCTAAGAGAAGGCAGTATTTGTGGAAAGAATATAAATTCACACAATCTGTATACGCGAAAATTACACGGTTCTGAAAATACATGTATTTTATTGATTTTTAACTGGCTCCAGTGTCGCGACTGTTGGATACAAACCATTAATATTTCTTATAAATCAAGAACACATATCGGGGAAGAAATAAAATCTAGAATTAACTCCTTCCGCCTACTTTTTATAAAAAAAATCTGTGCTTGAAATTTCGAACTTTTGAAAAATTGCATTTTTTCGGCCATTATATCAGCATGTGGACCAAGACATAAAAATATGAAACTTTCAGGATATTTAGTTTTAACCTTGAACTTCAAAAGTCTTAAATCTCTTTAACAGATTTTCATCCTTTCTACGTATTCAAGTGGCTTAAAAGAAGTAAAAAAAAAAAAATTAGAATGAGTTTTTTGTTTGAATTTTGAACCCAAACACCAATGGTACAAATGAGAGGAAGAAAACAACAATTAAGGAGTGGGCGAACAGAACGGCACATGTCCAGTTGGAAAAATGTTAAGAAATCGCGAAAAAAGGCTTATGTCTCTGAACTAATTATGTATTCACTTTGCTATGAAAAAAGTACCTTTTGAAAGTGTCTGAGATTGAAGTTATTTGGAGGTTAGTGTAATGTTCTGTTCGCCAACTCTTCAATTATAACACAGAATGCTAGTTATGACATTATTAATATTAAAATATTATTTTTTACTGGGTTTTATAATATTATCAATTTCAAAATTATCGGAACCTGAATACTTTTGTGCATTTAATTGATAGTGCTTTTTATTTTTTTTTTCAAGTACGTTTCTTATTAATAAGCATTCTGCTCCTAAAAGAGTCGCATCAATCTGAAGAATATCCTTATAAAAAGCTTTCCATTTTCGAGATCTAAATTCAAAAATGAATCGATCGGTTGTGCTAAAGGTAGTTTTCATACATGACTTTCGTTTAAACTTTTATATTGTCAATCACTAGGTAATAGATATTGGTTTTCCAATATTTATCGGAAAGCGTATCAGACGGTAAGTCAATCCAATTATATTTACCGAGTGTAGATTCAATATAAAACCCCCTGCTACCTTCACCGTGACGATCATGCCTCCTTTTGATCACTCTTATAGGTTCCATATAGATCTCATGCTTGTTTGTAAACTCTCTAATCTTTTTTAAACAATCATCGAAGCTGTTTTGGTTTTGTTCGGAAGTATTACTAATGCACCACGGTGGGCTTTAACCAATTTTAAATAAAAGTGTAATTCAGAGTCGATATATCTATTATATAAAATTCATTTTTTGTCTGTCTGTCTGTATGTCCTTTATGGACTCGAAAACTGTCCAGCCGATCTTGATGAAATTTTTACAGTATGTTAGTATCGAACAGGCGTGTGTCATAGGCTATATAGCTTTTATTTAGGGTGGCTCGCATACAAAAATATTTTAAAAATAGCATTTTCTCAAAGACTGCTTAATCGATTCTCATGGAATTTACACTACATGGCTTTTATATTAAGAGGCACAGATAAGGTAGTAAAAATGTTATTAAGGGTGTATACTTAGGGTAGCCCTCATGCAAAAATATTTTTAAATATAATTTTCACAAATACAAGTTAGTCGATTCACATCGAATTTACACCACGTAGCTCCTATGTAAGAGGTAGCTTAGGCTACAAAACCTTTATTTTATGTGCATATTTAGGGTGGCCCTTATACAAAAATATTTTTTAACTTTCTCGACCGCTTAATCGATTCTCATGGCTATAGGCAAAATTGCACGATTGACAACACTGCATTGAAATTGATATATTCGAATATTTTTTCTAAGGACAGGTTTTCCAATTTTAACAAATTCAAAAGCAAGTGAGTTTCAAGTGTTTTATTTTATTGACATAAAAAAAACTAAAACGAAATTTTCTATTTCAGGTGGAGCGAAGCGCGCAAGGTATGATAAAACAGAAGAAATCGTTAGAGCTTTTTTTTTAATTCCATATTTACTATTTTTAAATGATAGAGCCTCGACTTGCGTTATTAATAAGGACCGGAGAAATGCGACGCAAATCGAAGCACTTTTTTATCTGTTATGTATTTTATGGTTTTAAGTTCTTAAATCCTAACACGCAACTATGCTTAGGATAACTTACCTTACAGAATAAAATGGGAATTCCCCCTTTTTTCACGCAAATTCAAAAATTCTTGTTTGTGTTTTGGAACAGATGATAATTTAATAATTATTTTTAAATGAGCTTCCTGTACAGTACTGTAAGTGCAAAAAACACAAAAAAATTACAGCTCAAAATTCATGAAAGAAAACAAAAATGGGCAACAAGCCGTCATATCGTTAGTAAGCTTTGTTAGTCGACGTTTAAAAGTCTGCAAGCATGCTATATTTTAATTTCTTGCGTTGACCAGTTAAGAATCATCGCAACAAATATAAACTTCTCCATTGAACCAAAGTTCAGTCCATTTAGTCGATCAATTAGCCTCTGTTAACACTCGAAGTCTTCGATTTTTTAGTTATTCCTCAGCACCAAATTTACCAAGCCATAGCTCATCCAACTATGGTCAGTAATTTGTTTTTTCTTTCAGTGTCGTTTAAACACTTTATGTTCTACAATCGAATCCGAGCAGAGATAATATATACACGTACTTTTGCTACCTTAATTAAAACAGGATATTGAATTTCATGCATGCATTGAATTTCTGAAGTCTTTTCATTTCTCCAAACTGTTTATTTTAAAAGTGTTTACACATATGACAGGTTGTGAGTATAAAAATAAAATAAAAACAGAAACGATAAAAATAAATATGGCATATGTTGCCGTTGGTGACAGTCATGTTAACATTTCAGACAATTGTTCTGAAGCGTAAAATTTTTATTGCTGCCAAATAGTTCATTTATTACTTCATTTGCTCTAAATAGCAAATTTACATAAAAATAACCCTTAAAGTATTTAAATGGCATATAATGAGAGAAATTCAAAACCAATCAATCGTTGCCATGTTTTTAACATGAAGTCAGTTAGTTTTTATTTCTTGTAGATGCGTATTGAATTTCAATGGTTTTTAGTTTTAAAAACAAATGACATGAAATAAGATTTCGACCATTGCTACCTTCCATTTGCCTCAACACTATGAAGCTCAAATATAGGAAAAAAAAATAAAATCTATCTACAAAATTTTCAAAATAAACACAGACGGTTTGGAGAGCGCTGATGAGAGTTGTTTCGAAAATCATATCAGTTCCTAAGGACTGTCCCAGAAAAAACTTGCACTTTGTTTTTTAGTTATAAAAAAATACCCAGCAATTTTTTTGGTTTTTTTTATTTTTTTATTAATAACACTACCCACTGGGCATTAAAATAATCCACAGCTCTTGTGAATTTTCGAAAGCATTTAATAAACATTTATAGGGCTCTTAACTTATACCAGAGTATTTATTCGCCTCTTAAAAAAATAAAATTAAATCTTGCGATCAAAATTATTTATAAAGCATTTCAAAACTCCCAATTAAGATGTTTACAAATACATAAAATACTCAAAATTTTAAAAGTATTTATCAAAGTTTTAACAACGTCTTGTGAGAGGTTCTTAAATCGTCTGTAAAAGTTTCTTTTTTAAGGAGAGCTAAGGTATTTATAAGGTCTTAAGAAGGATTCGGAAGATCTTCATAAAACGCTTATAAATATTTTTGTATTCAAACATTTTAATATTTATCAAGATCTTTAAAAAATGTTTGATAAAAGCTTTTTAATAAATAAAATTTATTTTTTACTTTAAGAGCCATACATTTTATTGAGCTCTTCAATTTCTGAGTTTTTAAGTGCTATATAAATGCCAATATAAACTTCAACTATTACGTTAACTTATAAAATACCTCTGTAAATATCAACATTTAATGAAGAGCTTCTTAAATCGGATTTATAATTGAACTAGTTTTCAAAATGGCTGCATATGGCTTAAAATGACAATTGTAGTTGTTGCCCAATGATTCATTACATAGCTTGTGCTCAGTGCGTTATCAGAATAACTGTACTTTCACTTAAATACCTCTTTAAATTTTTTCAAAATCTCTATAAAACTTTGTATGAGTTAATGTATTTATCGAACTCTTTCCAAGAGCTCTATAAAACTTTTTTTGGTTTCATGCATTTATAGAACTCTTCGCAAGAGCTTTATAAAACTTTATTTGGTTTCATTTATTTATAGAACTCTTCACAAGAGCTCCATAAAACTTTTTATCGAAAAGTAGGGTTACCAAACGTCCGCAATTCAATAAAAAAATTTAAATGGCCAGTACTCTTATAAAAATAGTAAATAACTTATAACTTAAACATTTTCTTAAAAATTAAAGTTTTGGAATTTGATAAATTCTTGATTCAAGTCCCCAAAAGTAGTATCGTTTTTTTGACTTGTTTACTCCGTTTTCACATTTTTGCAAAGTTAAACATTATTTCATTCGACAATGCTAGTGATGTACGTCATAAAAATTGCGGCATATCCGTACACTGGTTGTCCAATGCCAAGATTTGATCAACTAAAGAAGCCGAGAAACAAGTTTTACTCAAGAACTCGGAAAGTAAGCCACAAACAGAAAAATATATTGAGGTCAGTGTTGTAGAGGAGCAGATCAAAACACATCGATTTCATGCTCGAAAAATTTCCATGTGACAAGTGACCCAACTTTGATTAAAACTTACAATAAATACTTTAATTTTGAACAGAAATAATTATTTAGGGCGAAAAATTTAGTTTTCGGAAGCAAGTAATATTAACTTAAAAGTTTCCATTAAAACATTATTCGCCAAAATACTTTTTTTTGTTCGAAAATCGCGATGGTGGTTGGAAATTATAAGGCTATGAAAGGAGGGTCAAATCTTGTGATACGAAGATTTTTTTTGATATGAAATCGATGTGTTTTCATCTTCTCTAGAACATTGGCCTTAATATATTTTTCTGTTGCAGCTTACTTTCCGAGATATTAAGCAAAACACGTTTTTCGCCCTCTTTAATTATCCAGATCTTGGCATTGGACAATAGAGATCTGCGTAAATGCGCTTGCTGTTACGTCAAACTATTGGATTTATTGACATTTCTAAATCAAGTTTGACATTCTGCAGCACATCAGTAACAGTAGCACGAAACAGGACTATGCAACGAAATGATTTAGCGTCGTTTGCTTATGATTTGTGGTACGCTGAGAACACAACATACGATATAAAACTACAATGTCGTTTTTCTTATTGAAAAATATACGGAACGCACAAGCAAACAACAACAAAGCGCACATTAACGCCAGCGTCCAGTAGGTTATTAACATTCATTAAAAAAATAACAGATGCTTAAAAAAATATTTTTAAATGTTTCAGAAAACTCATCACATCTCCAAAATTGTATGTCAAATTTGAATGATTTTTTAACCAATATTGTAGCTCATTAAACTATCTTCCATACGACACACATAATTTGGATATATGTAAGTCTAGGGGTTTCTACCTTATATTGATTTATACAAAAGCTATATCCGCAACTTTCGGCAGTTTTATCTCCGAAACTACATATGACCGAGATTTTTGATTACATATTCATTCCTAAAATTTAAAATTACATAAGAAAAGTATGGTTTTATAAAAATTTGGAGTTGAATTAAACTTAGCCTCTTCCATAGTACGCTTCGCAACAGACAAAATCGAATTAAGAGTAAAAGGAAGCATAAAAACGTACGATTTGCCCTAATACTTGCGCTTGTATTGTGTTGATAATTTAATTTGCGGTTGCAGCGACCACCTCTCTTGCTGCTTTTTTATTTTTATTTTGATTTGAATTTTGATTCAAATCATAAAAACTTACGTTGAGTTGAAATGTGGCAAATGACTTAAAAGCCGATTTAAATACGCTAACGCATATCTCTATTGGACAACCAGTGTATGGGCAGGCGACCGACCATTTTTATTACTTACACACAGCATTTTCAAATGAAACATCTATGACTTACGAAATTGCTACAAAATTTTGTAGATTGGTATCACTAATCAAAATAAAGCGTATACAAATTAATTATCACCCACTGCTAAATTTGTTTAAAAAAAATATGAGGCACAAATTACCAAAACTAAATTGAGAAAACAAAAATAAACGCAAGATGGCCCAAAATATGTTTATTCGAATTTGGGTTATAATTCGTATTTCTATAAAGAAAATGGCTCATAAAACATCTCTTTCTTAATTTGCCACTTGTTCATATGGTAACCCTAACAATGGACACAAAATTATTTTAAATAAACAATTTAAGCAAATTAAAACTGTCAAGTTTTATTAAGCCCTTAATATAATCCTTAAGTTTAAAGTACCTCTTATGAAGCTTTAGAGATAATCCTTAAGTTTTATATGCCACTTATCAAGGAATTTTAAAAACTTGGCGTCGTCGGCCATCTTTTTTAATATACATGCCGACGAAATAGCAACAACAACAAAAAAATAAATGCGTTTCTTTTTTTTTTTGCCTAAATAATGATTTTTTGTGCAGTAAATCATTTTATTTCGATTTGCTTTTACCTAAAAAATCACTTAAACGTATTTTGAGACATAAATATGAAAGAAAAACCTAAAAATTAATTTTAGCCCAAATATTTTATTTTTCTAATATGTAATATTTCAGAAGCGCGCTAAGTTTTTCGAAGCAAAACCCCAAACTTCACGATAAATCTTTGCTCGCACGTAAATTTTGGTCAATAATTGTGCCGAAAATCATAATTATTCGTTGCATCATTTTCATATTGCCATTTTATAATTCCATTTGCTATTCTCTTTTTATCTATTTAACTTTGTAATACTGCAAAAAGTATGTATACCAAAAACAAAATCTTTATTAAAACTTCGTCAAAATAAAATAAACCTAATTAAAATTCCGTTCGAAAAAAAATTGTGTATAAATATTTCCAAGAGCACAAAATATTTATAGACCTCTAGGTGTATTAATTCATTAAACTCTTGAATAGGTTTTGAAAACGTCATAGCTAACTCTTACATAAACCTCTTGAAGGTCCCCATAGAAGGTGCCCTTTTGGTCTTAAGTAGCATTTATTCTGTGTTTTAAAACCTCTTTAGCGAATATTTCCAAGAGTTCTGCTCTTAAAGAATGGTTATATAGAACTCTTGAAGAGCCTAATAAATGCAAAAATGCCTAGTGGGTAGTTTACAAGAAAAAAGATCTGGTTTCTCATACACTTTTTTCGATGTATTTTGGGGCGTAGATTCCAAAAATGGCAACCATTTTTTTTTTCTTAAGAATCGTTTTCGCTGAAAGTCGTTTTTGAGTCGAAAAAAAATTCATGGAGATATATTCAAATAAATGAAAAAAGTGCCGAAAAAGGGGTTTTTTGGGGATATCTCGAAAACGATTCTTAAGAAAAAAAAATGGTTGCCATTTTTTGAATCTACGCCCCAAAATACAAATATTATATTATTTTCGCATCCGTATAATATACTTGATAATTTATCTAAACTCAAATTGCGATATTTATAATTTTGATATATGCGTCATTCTACATCGTTTTTGCGTTCAAAATTTAGATTTCTCAAAAACATTTTTTTTCCGATACTTTGTCAAAAAATATTCGATATGTGTTTTTGGAAAAAGTTTTTCCGGCCTTATTTTCGAAAATACGAATTTTTTGAAATTACAAGTTTTAGAAATACATTGATTTTTGGACGCTTGTATTTCAAAATGTACGCGTCAGGTAGAAAAACCGTTGGGACGTAAGCGTTAGCATTTGACGTCTGATTTCTTATTATCGTATTCAAAACGTTTTTCTCTTAAGTTATAAACCATAATTTTGGAATTTAAGACTTAAAATCGAAAATTTTCTTTTTTGGGTATGTTTATTTTTTTTTTTTTGATTTTTTTTAGAGAGAAACTAAAATCCTAGCAAATCATTTTGCAATTTATTTCAAATTGGGCCGAGTTCTAGTTCTCTAAATATGAATTTTTCTGTGTCGCCACGAGCGTTAAATTCTCTTATAAAATACAAAACCAGAAGATGACTGAAAAAAAATGATCAGGGGTGGGTCATTCCATCTATAAATTGCCTATTTATAACCTCACGTGCTTTAAATTGACTGAAAATTGTTTGAGTGTTTAAGGCATTATATAATATATAGAAAAATATTATATCAAACATTTCCGACCAATAGTTTTGATAAAAAAATTAATTTCTTAACTCTGTTCAGAGCCGCTCGTATATAACACAAAAACTTGAATGATGAATATAAACAAACAAACACAATTGAAATTTGCTTTCATATTATTTTTAGGTAGCTGTGTACCAGTAGATGACAAAAAATGCAATTCTGGAAAATAAACGCCTAAGCGTTATATGTATATACACTGAAAGAAAAAAAAAATAACGTTTCAGGAAAACATCGTTTTCTCAAATACTCCAAAATCGATTTCAGCTTTTCTAGGCTCAAAATGTTCAGAACATATAGGAGTTACAGCTCTTAAGCTTTCATTCATGTTTCTGCACCCTATTTTATTTGACAAGCATTTTAGTAAAGTTTTATGAAACTTAAAAATAAAATTTGGATATTCCATTGATAATTTTTCGATGTTTTTTTGTAATTTTTATAAAACTTTCAAACTATTAAAGTCTTCAGCTTTTTTCAATTTTTAAAAGTTTTTCAATTTTTTTAAGTTTTCTATTTTTTTGAAAATTTCAAAAATTTAAGAAATATTAAAAATTTAAAAAACAGGCTTTTTTGGGAGCTCGATAGCGCAGCCGGAGAGTCTTTACCAACCTTCATACTTCTGGACCCTTTTTGACGTCAAAAAAACAAATTTTAAGCCAGGTTGCGTCAAAAAAAAATTAGGTAGGGCGGAGATATAGCCAGTTGAAAATGTTGAAAAACGCATATTTCGAAAAAATGGTCATTTTAAAATTGCTGTATCTCGGATTCCTTGACGAATTTTTAACTTTATGGATCGCATTTTGAAGGGCTGAAAGAGACAATAAAAATTAGCTTAAATAGAAGCGATTTCATTAAAATTTGACTACTTGGCGTCACTTTCAAAAAGGGATGTTTTTCTGTTGCGATGATTCTGAGAAATGAGATGGCAAACGAATTTCGAAACGCGGGAGTATTCTGAACTTTTTTTTATCAAAAATTTGAATAAATACCAAAAAAAATTAGACCTATAAAGTTGAATTTGGAGCTAAAGTTCCCGAGATACAGATATTCAAATATATGGCAAAAAAAAGTCAATTTTTGAGCTTTAAAAATTCTTATATTTGCACTTGAAGGGCGAAAAATTTGGGGATCGTAGTCGTATGTGATGTACTTCAATATCTCAAAACTTGAACCAAATCGGAGAGCCCACTGCGGTCGGCTCTCACGAAAAGTAATGGAACTGCTCTTATGTATGTATGTAAACAATTTTACTAGTAAATCTGATATTTACAGAATTAAAAAAATAATTCCATATATTTAATTTATTAATGGCAAAAGAAATAAACAAAGAGCTTTGAAAGAAAAATAGTTTCATCTGTAACTCTTTAATTTAAATCAACCTCTGGAAAATGTGTATTTTTCTCATAAAATTGGTTTATGTGGCTCTTAAACCATATCCTTTCTAATATTTTAATAGAGATTTCTTGAGTTCATCATCGACAAATAAAATTTTAAATTTTTTTATAACCTTCTCATAATTTCCAATAGAATATTATTTCAAAAAACTTCCCGTTGTTGACAACATCATTGCTTAGGATAAAATTAGAAAAGCTACGAATCCATCAATTATATCCGACATTCAAAATATGCCTTAGCATTATAATCACGTTTAGCGGTAAGTGATGATGCTGATGATGATGATGATGAGAACGTTGAAAATGATGTCGTCTCGTCGCTGATAGTACCCAATATTGAAAAATCTATTTGTTAAAACTAAATGCGACAACTTAAAATCTCATTTAATACAACTTCCCTGGGTCCCTTGTCACGTCTTGCCTATGACATTTGCCACCCCCCATACAGTCTTCCCAACATTCTATTGCCCTTTTCAACCGACTCTATTCATTCACTTCGGAGGAGAATAATAATGTTCCATTAATGGAGCGAATGTTTCCTTTTATAGCATATAAAATGTAAACTACTTAAGCATACGACAACATGTGCAACATGCTCGAACGAAGAATACGGAATATGAAATGGAATATTCGAATGTACACGAGCATTTCTTGAATCCACCCGCCGGCAACGGGCGCAGCCAGCCTGTCTCATTATGTCACATGTGACACTGTTAATGATTATGTTCGCGTAGCTGTTGCCGTCGTTGCCAACGTTGTCGTTGTAGACGTCTTTGTAGCTGCTGCATTCCGCCATATTATTCCAAAATGTCATTCGCCCTGTCAGTGTCATTACGCTTAGTGGTGCTGCTGTTGTTGCTCTGCCTCACTTCCTAGGTTGAAAAGAAAATCTTGCAACAAATGTTTTGGTTCCCACTGAAAGTTGCTTCACTTACTCCGACTCCGACACAGAGACGCGAGCTATTTCACTGCATGCCGGTGCACAATGACGCACATAGTCCTTGCCTATGTGTGTGGAATACATCGTACCATGCAAACGCCGCGAAAATCCAGCTCCGAATTATTAATGCTTAGAGAATGAAACATGCGAGTTACAGGATTTTCATAGTAAAAGCTTATTTTAGACTCCTGCAATTAAGGCCACAATATGTTGCTGCGTTGTTGTCGTTGGTATTTACCTATTATGCGATATATCAAGAATATAAAGCGAAGAAACGAATGAGCGTGTTATTTCAGTCATCAAGTTATTGCCACGAGGCAAAGGATTATGTCATCACTCTGATAATATTTAAGCAGAATCTCACGAATTGCATTTCCGTACTTGCAATTAGAAATGTGTGTCTTGAGCAGCCTGTGTCTTATTAATTCTCGATATTAATTAAGGTATATGAACCAAAACGAAAAGCTCTATGGTAAGAGATAACAATGCAGTTGTTCGTTTATAATGCATTAGTTGGTTCCAAAGTTGTTTCAAAAGCAATCCCCTGGCTTGCTGTTTAGATTCATAGTGGGATTGAAAATATTCATTTTAACTATTCCTTAGAATTTTCTAAATTTTTCCAATAAAAGATACCTTCAAATTGCTGTGTAAGCAAAGAAGTTAGTAAGACAAATGAAATTTTGTTTGAAGCAGGCGCTCAGCAAATAAAACAACATGAATATCATTTTAATTTTTCAGTTTGGACCGAAAAATGTACGTACTTGATCAAGGGATCAAAGGTGCTAAGCCCCTTAAATGAAGATTTCTGGATTCGGAAAGGTTTAAGTCCAAATTAAAATAACACGGCGATAATAGTAGTGTATTTTGTCACATTGATTTATTTCCCGTGTTAATTTTAAGGAAAATTTCCTTTTTTGTATCTTTGAAAATATGATTTTAGTGTTTTTTTAAATGCCGAATTAGTTCTAGTGATTAAGCTTTTCTTATTTAATTTATTTAGTATTAATTTGTACAAACTAATGATTTGTTTCAAGTAAAACAAGAAAATTGAAAAATATAAGTTCATAATTTCTATATACTTACAGCCCCCCTAGCCCTAGCTGCAAAAACTAGCATAATTTGAGCACACATCCAAGCAAACAATTTGAATATAATTTTTGTTATTTTCAGCTCAATTTTTCTGCCGAAAAAATACCAACAAAATTGTCACTAACGGCATCGGTTGTAAATTACAAAAAAACAACAACAAATACACGAATTTTCTTAGGATTTTTTCAACTGAATTTTTCTGAAGAAAAACCAAAAACAAAATATACGCAAATTTGCAAGTTTGAAGTAGTCAAAATAAAAATCATGTTGTTGGATTTGCTGGTTGCCTGGTAGATATTAAAATTGATTTTCTCAAATGCATGCTTAAATGTAAGTCATCGCAATTGAATAATTTTCTCAACAAGTTTTTCTTATTTTTGAATTTCAATTTATTTATTTTCATTTTCTAATATTCAAATAACTTTTTTATGAATTTAAGAAAATACAAAATGGTCTGAATTTAACACTGTGAATTCGTTTGGTTCGTTGCAAAAGCCGAACAAAATCAGAAATAAAATTCAATAGGATTTTGGTTCGTCATTCTCATTGGTTCCAGCTTTCATTCGGCTCGCCAAAATTTAATACAGGGAAAAAGCTCGAAGTCTCGTTCTTTTCTATCTACTTCTTTGCTTAAAGTCACTAATCCGCTAATTTCAACTCAATTTTCTTGCTTTTGTTGCATATAGTCTGGGGATTTAGGGGTTATCGATGGAAAAATGGATAACTTTGCTTACCTTAATATATTGAAAAATAATGCTAAGCAAAGTGCGGAAAAACCTGGTTTAAAGAAATGGTTTACAAAAATGGTTTTTCATTCTCCAAAATATTCCCAAACACTGAAAAATAATAAGCTGCCGAAATATTATCTTCCCGAAAAAAAGAGTTACATACTTTATTATGGAAAAATCTTGTCCTTTTTCAATAAATTTAGTCTAAGTTTTTTTTATATAGAAGATAGTGTCTAATAGAGCATTCTATCCCTGGTTGCCATTCGTTAAGTCAAACTTTTCTAAAGCCTTATTCATTGCATAAAGTTGTGATTTCGCATATCCTTACAAAAAAAAAAATAACATCCAAAAATTAACATCTTCGCTAAAAATGACCTATGTATGTGCTCTACTGTGCATACAGTTTCTCGTCACATATGCCGTGTATTATTTTTAAACAATAACTTTTATAAAAAAAATTGGCTTTTTTCATATTTGTATGTATTTAACTTTAATTTAAAGTTCTTTAGTTCTAAAAAATCACATTTCCTATAGTAAGAAAGCAACTTTACTCAAGTGCACTTTAAAATTCCTTGCGATCATTTTCGCAATACCAGCGAAATTAAAGAGAAAAATTTAACTACCTTTGAAATCGGAAACGACTTGAGAGGAAAACCTTAATTAAACTACGTTTTAAGTGAAGCTGCACAAAATTCGTTTGTGGGGGTTCCATGCAAATTTGCGACAGATGAATGATACGAACATTGAAAGGAGCAACGTAACAAATAAATAAATAATTAATTAAGACAGTGGCAGGGTGCTTGGTTGACGCATTTTGTAGATTCAATACAAAATTAAAAGTGAACTCGTGAAGATGTAAGCATGTTGTGGGTTGTTCCCTAAAGGAAAAAGACAAACAGAAAAATAAATTCGATAAATAAAAGAAGCTACTTAAGTGTTTTTTTCTTTTTAACCGAAAATACAAAATGAGCAGCTAATGTGAAGCGTAAAACATTAGACACACAAAATCGCTTGTAATGCTCCGGGCTTTCAACAAAGAAGAGGGTGCACCCTTCCAAAAAAAGGCTAAAGCGATTTTTGTTTGCTGCTGATGTTGCATATTTACTCAGCCAACAACATGAGAATTTTTGATACACAAAGCAGCGGCGGTAAATGAGTTACAAGGCAACAATTAGAGCCACACAAAATGTCGTCATAATGAAAATGACAAATAAAATTAAGGCTGATGAGAAAATGACAGCCGCTGCTACAGTGCAAAATTTAAGAATTTCGTTTAAGTTCCAATGTCAGCGTCGATGTGGGCACAAAGCAATCACTTGAAATAATTCTCAAATGATCGAGGTATACAGTGGGAACAGAAACTGATTATTATAGGAAAACGTTTTCAAAACTCCTTCTTTTATGATACGGTACACATGATCGGTTTTTGGTAAGGAAATTAGAAAGAGAAGGTTTCATGGTAATTTCCTACGCTGATGACACATCCAACATGGTATGAACCTTTCAGCACTTAAAGAACTACAGTAAACCCCGTTTTTGCACCTCCCCCTTTAAGCACCATTCCCGTTTAAGTACCAGAAATTTGCTGCATCTAATAACACTTTTCTGAAAATATACATACAGATTCCCCCTTTTAAGTACCTCTCGCTTAAATACCACTCCCGCTTAAATGCCTCTTAAATTTGCGCTTTAATGTGAAAATTACATATTATTTTCCCCTTTTATGTCCCTTACACCGGGTCGAAAAATAGATTCAGCCAGACACCGACTCAAAAGTTCAAAGGACCCTTAAAAACGGTATCTGCGTAGTTTTTTTTTTTCGTTCCGAGAAAAGCCAATGGAGCGCTTGTGATTCTCCTGAAGGTTCTTTTTGGCTAAAAAAAACGTGTTTTTGCTCGTAACTTTTATTTCTTTACAAAATGGAACCTGAATTTGCTTGAAAAATAAAAATTGCGTTCTTGCAAAAAATTTAACGTTAAAAAATTTTTTTCTGTTATAGATCATTTTTAGTCCCAAAATTCGATTTTTCCATACAAAAAATGTGATGATGCATATAAATTTTTGGGTTCTAATAGTAAGGACAGTGAGGTTTTCTTAAGTACCTTTCCCGCTTAACTACCTCAAAAACCTGACATCTTGAGTTGAGGTACTTAACCGTGGTTCACTGTATTACAATTTGGGGTTTCTCTAATTGTGAGATGGGCAGCCCGCATAAGACATAACTCGTTATTTTTAGTATAAAAAACAAAATTCCTATGAATAAACTTTCGATGTGTTAGACGAGTGTTCCCAGATAATAATTAAGTCTTAGGTGCACTTCTCGACAGAAAATCAGAATGAAGACTAAACATCAAAGGAAGATCAAGGAAATCTTTCATAGCTCCTTACTCCTTACTTAAGTGCTGGCATACAGATCTGGAAAAGAAAACACTCCAAAAGAAGCTGGCCAAGATTCAAGGGAGTGCAAGTATTAATATTACGAGAGCACTTTTGTCATCTGTTTCTGCTCTGGACGTAATTCTGCACCTGCTACTATTCGTTGTGGATCAATTCCTCTATAATTGGAACGCCAGTTTGGGTTTAAGTAATACTTCTACATCTTCATTTTATATCGTCATGATTGGCATCAATGCTTCTATTTAAGGGACTAAGTGGGGGCCAAATTTTCTCATATTATCTCAACTTAGAGCTCTCTTTTAGAATTTCAAATTACTCTGGTGTATTTAAAGCGGAGGTCGTAACAAATCTTAAAGCATTGGAATGACTAAATTGTTATGGCAGTTCCTTGAGCAATGTTTGTATTTTCACAGACAGTCAGGCCATAATTAAATCCCTTAGTTATGCCTCTTACAATCTTCTTGTTGTGGCCAGATGCCCACTTTCTCTAAGTAAGATTGTTGGTGTAGGTTTAGACGGTTGGAGGGCAAATTTTTCAATAATACAGCTGACTCAGTGTTCAACTATTCAATTATTAAAATATCCAAATGGGTGTGTGAGTGGTGAAGCCGTCCGTTTCTTTCTGAGAATATCACAAAGGTGTAGCTCTGGTCTGTGTCTGTCCGTAAATTAGTTTACGTTTAGTTTAACCGTAAATCGGTGCATTCGACCTATAACTAATGACGAAGGACATGCCACTGCGGCTTGATTCCATGCGAAATTGTTGTTCATTACTTTGAATGTAGAGCAGTTCTGGAACTTAAAATGTAGCACATTTATAGTTATTTCTATTGTCTGGAGATAAACGATTGTAATTTTCTTTCATCAAAATCAATTTACGTAAAGGAGTGCGAAAGCGTTTCCTTAGGTCTCCAAATTTAATTTATAAGTGTTACTTCTGTCCCACTGTACAACAACACATTCAAATAAATATTATCTACACTGATGATGGTGATGATGGTGGTGGTATTGGTGCCAGAATGCAAATCCGTTGTAATCCTCATAACACAGGGAGAAAATGAAAACGGTGGCTGTGGTGATCAATTGCGTCAAACCGAAATGTCGTATACAAAACTCGAAAAAAGTGCAAAATTGTGCTAGGTGGCAGAGGGTGTTGGCAAACAATGGTGACACACAGGTTCAGGGTAGCACCCAAAGGTGTGAGGATTTCATTCTTCATTTTTTGTTTGTTGCGTTAAACAAAGGGGTGACTTTCAATATTCAACGCATATCAAAAAACCTCGTATTATACGATATCAAAATTGAATTGTTTTTTTTTTTTTTTGAATTTCCTGTACCTTTTTTGTGCTGCAGATTATGGCATCATTTTGATGTCGAATCATTGACAGACGACGGCATCAGGCTTGGCGTGGATTACAAACGTTGACAATTATTAACAATTATGCGACAAAAATGACAGTTTTAAATGACAGCTTACAAAAACATTAAATGGACGATTTGATTTTAACAGTTGTACGAGTATGCGTGCGAGTGTATGTATTTGTACTAATGCCTTGCGTGTGTTGAAATATTCGTGCTCAACATGAAATTTATAGCTTGTCATTGGTTATTTAATTACAATTGAATTTATTAATTAAATGTTTGCATTAATTTGTCAACGTTTTCGGTTGTGTGAACACTTTGAGTGCATTGTTGTGCAATAATTACAATGGCAAACACATTTATGTACCTATGTATGTATGAGTACACAAAGGTCCACATACACAGACCATCGGGCTTCAATCAACAAGGCCTTTTCTTAAACAAATTTTGGGTCGTAATAATAATCCATTGATTAGTTTACCGAAAGCCCATATTAACGACACAATTTAACGGTATACATTCTTATGTACACAACACACACATTCATGCACAAGTACAGTATCTTGCAATAAAAATCATAACACTAGAGTTATCTTAGTTTGATAAGGACTTGAGCTGTGCAATGTGTATTCTAATTATATTACCATTAATTAAAATTTTTTGGATAGTTTCTCTTTACTTGCTCGTTCAGAAAAAGCTTAAGCAAATATTCCAACTACCATGAATCGGACAATATTGCTAGAAAATAAAATCAACTTTGTACTACAATCTATACCAGTGATGGTATTTTCGGTACATTTGTACTTTTTTCTGTACATTTGCGTCGTAAAAAACAGTCGTCAATACATTCGACAAGTTTTTAGTACATTCGGAACATTTGGTGCATTTTCAGTACTTTCGGCTCATTTGCAGTACATTTTTGGTACATTGTTAGTACATTTCGATTATTTCTAAAAATTTAGCTGCAATAAGCGTACAAGCCTGCCGTACATTCGGCATCTAAAAAGTACATTTGCAGTCTCGATTCAGTACATTTTCACAAAACCCAATTGACATCACGTCTCAGATTTGTAAAGAAAAATTACCCAATCTTGACTTACCTGTTCGCTTTGTTAATTTATGATATCAATGCCAAAGTGATGAGCAGAAAAGTGTAAAGCCTTTTCTTCGCTAAACAATGGGAATAATTTTATTCCGGAGTGTCGAAGTGATGACATTTTTTTTTTCTTGTTTCACAAAGTTATACAATAAATGTTTGGTAGGAGATCGAAAAATTTTAAGTGTGAAGCTCGTGTAGACGTAGGTTCGACAGTGGTCGTTGACGTCTTACTGCCAGGGGCACCATAACGTTGAGTCGTGGGAGGGGCGTTCGAAAATTATGAAATTTCACTTCGACTATTACTATGTATGGTCTGATTAATTTCAAATTTCCAACGTCAACTCTCTCTACTCTCGTGTCTTAAAATCTGTTTTAAGATAATTGATGTTTTGGTTATGTCAATTTGTTGAAATACCTGTGAAATTGAGATAGAGAAAGTTCTCTTAGTAGATTTTTTACATGTTTTTTACCAGCGTTTGGAATAGTTCATTGGACGCGTAATTTCTCAAGCTATCCGATGGCATAAGATTCACGAATGTACATTTTTTAAAGGTATTCCTTTTTCGCTTCTGAGTGTAGTACTGTAGCTGACTCACTGACTGTCACTGAATGAATTTATTTGTGAATGATTTTATGATGTAAGTATTATTATTATAAAAATAAGACGGTTGGATTGTAGGTGATCATGGTTTCAAATTCATTCCACATCAAATTGGCTATGCACTTGCGAAAAATATCATGGATGACCATTTGAAAAAATATTTTAAGAAAGAAAGACCGTACTTAATAATGTTTTTGTTAGTAATGAGATGAAAGCGTTTTTGAATCCTATACAAACCCTCAAAAGTAGACATATGCACCATTTTTTTAGTATTCAATCTCAAATATTACAAAATCATGACGTGAAGGGTCTATCCTGAGGCCGGACTTGGATTCAGCGGAAAAAATTTCTTTGGAAACAACCTCCATCTGCCTAACGACATTCATGACACCTATAGATATTAACCCTCTAATGCATAGATTTCTGTTTTTGCTCATAATTTGTGTGGAAGGTAATTCAGGTGTATAAAACATGAATGTGAAGTCCAATTTTCATTTCGGTGAAGGTAGCACTTTTTATAGTTAAAAACCTGCAGACCGCCTAAAGGCCGGCATATGCAGCTTTGGATACAAAAATTATTATTATATTTTTTACTAATCCTCCTGCTCAGTACTGTAAGTGCAAAATTATTTACTTTTTAAGTAATTTTATTTTTAAATTCATGAAAAAATATTATTATTAAAGAGATTTAAATAAAAAAATACATATTTATAGTTATTTGCGTTGATGGAAATGAAAAAACTATTCTTGATTGCCGAATCGCATAATTTCAGATTGCACTTTGTGCAATACGATTGTGTAACTGACTTGAATCCAGGTAACTTGCATGTTCTTTTGCCCGATCTATCGTGAAATACGCACCAATGTTCCACTCCATCGTATCGAACATCGGCAGTTGGAAGGATGGTCTTTTTTAGTTAAGTTCCTGATGCGGACGGCATGGATGGTCTGCCCACTGACCGTTTCTCCGTAGAGAAAGATGCAAATAACATGCACGAATCAGCTTCTTCAGTACGAAAATTAGATATCTATTTTTATCGCCTCCTTTATTCAAATTTATTATAAAATAAATGCATTGACGGTCGCGACATCCAGCAAGTGGCAGAAGATTCGATTTGTCCACTTTCTAGTTTTCATGCGAATGTGATATCGCCCAAGTAATCCATCCATCAAGTCGACACTTCCCATGTGTTTGTTGTATTCCTTGACGATGTAAGGACAGTCGATTTCGATATGCTGCAAACTTTTCCGATCCCATCGCTTAGCTTTTAGAGGTTGTTGGTTCATATCTAGACACAAAAACGGTTTGATTCCCACGTAAGTAGGTTAATAAAAAACGAACAATTTTGGTGTAATGCCATAAAACGCTACTTATTTCTACTCCATATGAGCTTTCAACAAATTCTTCAGAATAACCTCGCTCAACAGTCATTCTGTCCACATCTGCATCGGCAGCTGCATGTTTGGCCCACAATTGCACGCACTAATCCCAAGCTTTAGATTCCACGGGTCCTGAGATACGCCAGCAGACCCAGAGAGGTATGGAAAATTGTCGAAGTAAATAATGTGGTTGACGTTATCTTAAATGTTCTTGGATAAAATCATATAAAATAGTTATAAGGTGCTACGAAAAAATATCGCCCCACTGCATAAGCCCGGCTATAGACGGTTGCCAGAAAATTGATGTAATTCGAATATAATAATTATTTTTTCTTCTAAATTCAAACACTATTGAATAGATAATACATTTAGCTACTCACGAGTAAAATTATGGAATCAATCAAACACGAAATAATATTATTTTTTAATAATCGAAAAATCTCGTATTGCGAAAATAATTAATTTCGTTTTTTTTCGACGAATTTTCACTTTGAACTGACGTAACTGCCAAACAAAGCATGCGAAGTCGCAGGATGTGCACCCAAACATAAATTGAAACTTTGACTAGTGATCGTACGCTGATTCCACTAAAAAAAAAATGTATAAGATAGCTTTAACGATTTAGCCATAGCCCGTCTAAAGGCGGTAGTATGCATTAGAGGGTTAAACATTTTTAATTAGTATAACCGTAGAAAGACTTACAAAAATGTTTACCTTACCTTGCACTTATACACAACGGAACGTTCGAAGTTACGGGTTGGCGCGTCCTGGCAGTTTAAAACATTGCTGTGAAGTTTTTAACAAAAAAAAAAGCAAAATCTTAATATGTGTTTTTTTGCGTTTATTATTGCAATACCCCATGTTTTGTAGTAAAAATAGTCCAAACAGGACTTAGTTTTCTTATTTTATATGATAAATCAAAAAATCACGGAGTTACGTTTAACTTCGTAGTTAGGTACACTACCTTATTTGACTTCATTCAACTACAATAGATATTACATTATTTGACATTTGTCGACAGTTCACACATTACGCCGCGAGTGATAGTACCCTCCTACTTTCTTGCTCTTGCGGCTTGATTTTTGTAAATTAGTCAATTTATATTTTATTTTTTAAATATTCTATACAGAGAACTTAAAATTGAACTGGTCCAAATACTTTGGCATTTCTGATAGGATCAAATTCATTTTGTCATATACTGTGAAACACAAATTTAAAGCACACAAATAGCAAACAGTTTGAACCACAATTTCTCGATTCAATTAACAGACGTCATCATGAGAGCAAATCCTTCTTGGACTTGCTACACAAATCTAAGTTTTCCTGATTGTTTTGAAGAATATGGATACCCACATAGAAAAGAAGACATAAAGTTTCGAATATATTTACTAGCAAAAAAAAAAAAATAAAAATACTTTAACCTTATTTTACTGAGAAGTACTTTCGATACACATACACCCCTCTGGTTCTAGGTCCGTCGTTTAAGATTGATGAAAAGGAAATACATATATTATTGTTTGTTTATGGTGACTTTCCTACTTACCAATTATGTGTCCATCTTTCTGTTTGAATTTCGTTGAATTGTATATGCACTCAACTACATAATCCTATATTAGGATGTTTTTTGTAGCATCTCAAATTTACAGGACAATTTACTTGTATACATTTATATGTGCACAATATAAACAATAGTAAATCCATACGGTGGGAAATTTTGAGAATTGGAACTTGAAGAGGTCATTTAATAGAAAATGTATTTTCATGCCTATACCAGGAATCGAGTCCGGTGACTTCTGGGTTATAAGCGCAGCACACTACCACTGCGCCACAATCTCGGCAAAAATATATGGGCCTAGCATCAGCTAGGCGAAATCTGAGCCAAATTATATATATTATTTATAATTAGAGCAATTTGTGTAATATCTTTTAAGATCAATGAATTATTTTAAAAAGTGACAATATACATACATATATCTAAAAATAAGGATCTGTCTTTCTTATTTTTGACAAAACTGATCGTGCTCCCATATAATTTTTTTTTATTTGAAAAAGCTTAGCTGTTCTTGTGTAATCTTTATATATTCGAATTCTGAAAGTTCCTTGAGGGTGAATTTCCTACATCATATTCACTAAAATATCACAATGAAAATTTCAGAAAAAGAATTAGAAAATAAAAACACCTTAACGCCATGCTTGGATATTATACATATAATACCATATCCTCTGCTTGATTTATACCATATAGGTATTAGCCACTTTGTTGCTCCATTTAAGCAACACCTTCCACATTTGAATTCGCAGTATGCGGGTACGGCGTCATCTTGTGGTGCACATTTGCATTTGCAATTCAATGCTTCTGTGGTCGTTGATGCCTTTGATAAATTCACTCATTCTCGGTCGTAATTACGTTTTAATGAACCCCACATCTTCTGGCCATGTTTAATCATTTGCGATTCCTTATTAGTATTAATATTCGGTTAGGAAATTGTTGGCCATCTCAAGTTTGTTGTTCATTCAAATGTTTAATTATGACGAACAAAATTCAAAGTCAAATCAAATTTTATTGCCGATTTAAGTTAATGAACAGTTTAATTGCTGTTGTATTTGCTTGTATTGCTGTTGCTTTACGTACGTGTTTTGGACAACATGACTGTAAGGGTTATATTGAGAAATATTTGGGGATAAGAATGCCTAGTGTAAGCTGGAATGCTAATGAAATTAAAAAATGATTGTACTTAAGATTTATAGAATTAAAACTTAATTTTCTAAATATTTATATTTGTTATTATGAGTGATAAGAAAATATATTTATGTATGTACATTAGGGTGATTCAAATTTTTTTTTTTTTGTTTTTTTAAGGTGCTGTTGCTTAAAAAGTAAGTTTATGATATGAAGAAAAAGTTCACGAAAATTCAGCTCTGTAACTCAATTTTATAAGGTGGCGCCGGAGCCTGTTAGTTTTACATGTAAATTGTATGGAAAAATTATTCTTTACAAAAAAGGTATCTAAATGAATAGGTGATTAGTGTTGTTGAGCTGAAAAGGGTCGTTTTTCGACGTAATTTCTTACGCTGAATCCGAATCTGGCTTCAGAATTGACCCATCATGTCGGAATCCTGAAATATTTGAGGTTAATTACCTGAAACATGATGTTTTTTGTCTACTTTCGAGGCCATGTATAGGATTCAAAGAAAGTTGATCAGCTTATTTTTAACAAAAGCATCATTTAGTACCATCCTTGCCCTTTAAAATGAGCTTTCAAGTGGTGATCTGTGATGCTTCCTTGCAAAGTTGCAGCCATTTCAAGGTGACATGAATTTGAAACCCGTTGGTTAATATTGTTGGGTTGCAACCCTTTGTAGGGGATCCAATTCATGTCACTTTAAAATGGCTATAACTTTGCAAGGAAACATCACAGATCACCACTTGAAAGCTCATTTTAAAGGGGAAGGATGGTACTAAATGATGCTTTTGTTAAAAATAAGCTGATCAACTTTCTTTGAATCCTATACATGGCCTCGAAAGTAGACAAAAAACATCATGTTTCAGGTAATTAACCTCAAATATTTCAGGATTCCGACATGATGGGTCAATTCTGAAGCCAGATTCGGATTCAGCGTAAGAAATTACGTCGAAAAACGACCCTTTTCAGCTCAACAACACTAATCACCTATTCATTTAGATACCTTTTTTGTAAAAAATAATTTTTCCATACAATTTGCATGTAAAACTAACAGGCTCCGGCGCCACCTTATAAAATTGAGTTACAGAGCTGAATTTTCGAGAACTTTTTCTTCATATCATAAACTTACTTTTTAAGCAACAGCACCTTAAAAAAACAAAAAAAAAAAAAAATTTGAATCACCCTAATGTACATATAAGGAAATGTTGTGCTTTCGAAACATTTTTATGCCAAATAATACCAATATTTTTAATACTTAAGTACATAAATGCTATACGAATATAAGATATCGCATCGTATTGTATATGTGTAAAAGTCCTTATTGTTCTAACCGATATATGGTTTTTCAAAACACATATTTATATATATATAAGTGGAAATGTGAGCAATATCTGTGTACGTCTTTCCCAATATTTTCTGACGTTATCTTTTTATAATTTTTATCATCTTTTGGTCATTAGTCGTTTTCCCATTAATCCATTTTGTATCGGGTATTCCTAAACAACACTTCTCGAAACATCACAGCATAAATATTAGTGTTTCACCATAGACTTGACCAAACCAAACTAAGCTATGAACCTTTTACAAACTATAAGAAAGGTATGTACCAAATCTTATTCATCTACGTCAAATAGATCAATAGATCAAATAAAGTTATTTTTTCTCATATTGGAGGCATGGCACCGCCCATTTTTTCAATTGAATCTTAGTTCTGCTTCTACTTTTTATAAATGTTCCAAGTTTTATTAATCTGCGTCAAGTAGTTGATAAGATATGATTAGTTCTGTTTTTCTTTTATGTGGGGGGGCGTGACATCACCCATTTTATCCAAGCCAAACTATGCTACGAACTTTCCCCAAATCATAAAAAACATATATGTATGCCAAACAACAAAAAAGAAAAACTATCTAATAAGCTCAGTATCATGGCCTCATCGGTGACCATGTTTTCACATGCTTCCCTAGTCGATCAACCAAGGCGAAGTCGCTTGAAAGCTAATAAAATACTAAAAAATTAGATATATATAAATATGACTATAAAAATTACATTCATATTTTGAATCTGCATATGGGTCTTACGAGTTTAGATTTGGGCCAAACGCGACGTGCTAAGAGCTTATTTGCACCTTCAACGCTATTTATTCGACGTGGGATTATCAGAATTTTAGAACTTTACAGCTATTTTAATATTGTGGATATCTGCGGTTTTACACCTCAATTAGTAATATGACCTTCTTTTTGACTTTAAGAAACCAATTTAAAAAAATTTATAATTGCTGTTTAAGACCATTTCCGAAACTTTTAATTCATGTACGCTGCTTAATTACTAAACTAAAATAGCTCTGGCAATAAAATTAATTATAGTTCCATTAAGTATCATGTCACTGCTTAGATACGCGTTAGCCTTCTAGGATGCTATTTAATACAATATTTTTAAAGTCATGTGGTGTACTTAAGACCTGAAGATAAAAGCCTTACAAAGGTCAAACATTGTTATTGACATAAATGTAAAAATATCAGTTCTTTCAACTCATCACTTAATTTTATACTTTTATGCTTTTATATTTTTTCTTCACTTATGTTGAATTAAATAGTAATTTTTCAATAGAAAAAGTTCTTCGAATCAAATTTTTTAGCCCCTTGATTTTAGTTCTAATTTTTTTTAATTAAGAAGAACTAGCATGTATGTAGACTTAAGGCTCTTAATTAGGTAGAGTACAGTCGTGATTTCCTAAGTTAGGTATTGACAGTACCCTCACCTCATGCCTCATGCATGGACAAGACATGGTCAAAAGACTCTTGCAGAACCCTTATGAACAAAACTTTATACCTCAAAGCATTGTGGGATACACACCATCGGGTCTAGAGACATTAAAAATCGCGAAGGCAAGAAGTCAAACCAATCAAATTCTTCGGTTGAAAAAGGTTCGGAGAAACTTGTTTGAAGCAACATCAAAACTTTTAAGAAATCTATTTATTAATGGTACTTAGATATTTTGGATAATTCTTGAAGCCACAATCACTATCTGACATCAAATTGACTGACACCATGAAAAGTTTGATACAGGAAGAGGGAGATAAAATTTCTCATAGTAATCAATGAAAACAAAATGCGAAGTCCTCAAATGACAAATGAAAAAAAAAATATTTTTTTTCCAATTTAGTTATTTTTCCTTTTTCATTTAGTTATGTTTTTTTTTTCGCTTTGTGAAAATATATCACAAAATTTATCAGTTTAGTTAAAAACTGACCTTGCATGATTCTTCTTTCAATGCAACTCAATTGCGATTTTCTTTTCGGAAACCTAAGGATAAAGTTACCATTGACGTCGCTCACTAACTTTATAGCTGCACGTGCAACTCTGCTGTACGGAATGTTGTAGTGTAACTTCCAAAATGCTGAGTTAGTTGGACCAACTGTTACTACTGCTGCTGTTGATACTCTACTCCACTGACACGCATTCTTGCTTCTCATGTACGCACGTGAAGAACGTACGAACGAGCAAGCGTCCTACAAAAAGTTGATGTCGTAAACCCAGACAACGCAACGACAAAGTTTTACACACACGCTGGCTTTCCATTGAACATCCTGCCCACGCGAACCAATCGCACGAGTAGTACCAGGATGTAGTGTGATAAAATCCTACCTTGAAGGACGTTACTTGCTCCACATGTGAGTTACTTGCTACTTTTGTAATCCAAGTCCGGCGAAGCATGTGAATGTGGGCCACAAACAAGAAGGTAGAGCTAGAGCTTTTAGTCGATACGATGGTGAGTCACTTGAAGCGGAAGCAAACCTCTTAAGTGAAACATAAGGTGATGGCATTGCACAATATTTAGCGATTGGTTAAAAATTGTATGTCATGGGAAAATCAAATAATTTGGACAAAATGTTAACAATGCAACATATCTATCTACTATTATTAAGCGAGCTAAAATTGTATGTTTATATATGTATATATAAATATATAAATAAAATATATAAATATATACCTAAATAAATATGTATATGAAACTTACGGCTTTGGTGCAAATGAAAACAAAATGAAGATTGGGCTAGGTTTTAAGTTCTTAAGGACTCTAACAGGGGCGTGGCACAGCCCTAAACTTTAATTTTTATAACGTGATAGCCCGGAAACTTATTAAGATATTTTGACGAAATTTGGTAGACTGATGCAAATAATAAAAATCTTCAATAAAACCAAAAGTGGGCGAAATGGGAGCACAGGGCGTGGCATCTTTCATCAATTGAAAAGTTTGATTCAATTCAATACTGCTTAAAGCAGTCATCATAACAAGCTATATCACTATACTGACAAAACTCGTTGAAGGGCGTGGCACAGCCCACAATATTTATAAATGTTATGATTAGAGATCGAAAAACGCAATCGTTATGAAATTCAATATTGTAGATATAATGGCTACAAGGTATCTTATACCAAAAGTGGGCGCAATGGCGTCTGTAGGCGTGGCACTTCCATATAAGCAAAAATTGTTAAATGTTATATTTAGTGTGCTATGGGAGTAATATTTTTTAAATTTGGCGTAAAGATGTCGCTTACTATAAGCTTTAAAGCTAAATAGATTTCAATGGGATTGCGTCAGCGGGCGTGGCAGCTCCCATACATCCAAAAAATGGTAAGTGTTATATGTAGTGTGCTTTGGGAGTAATTTTTTTTAATTTGGTACAATGTTGTCGGTTACCATGAGCTTTGAAATTAAATGTGTTTCGATGAGATTAAATAAGTGGGCGTGGTACCTCCCATATAAGTTAAAACCAGATAATGTTATATTTAGTGCATTACATCCTAGTAAAATTTGGTACAGAGATGTCGGTTACTATTACCTTTTCAATTAAATGGATTTCCATCGGATTACACCAGTGGGCGTGGCACCTCCCATACATGCAAAAAACGTTTATAGTTATATTTAGTGTGCTGTGGGAGTAATTTCATTAAAATTTGGTGTAAAGGTGTCTCTAAGTATAAACTTTGAAAATAAATGAAAATCGACGAGATTGCATCAGTGGGCGTGCCACTTCCCATATTAGCAAAAACCGTTAAATGTTATATTTATTAATGTACTATTAGAGTAATATTTTTGAAATTTGGTGTAGAGGTGTCGGTTACTACACGGTTAGAAATCTTGGAATAAATTTTAATACAAGCGAAGTATTACAAAGATTTTTAATACAATTTTGATTAAATTTAATATAAAACTACGTTGGCTGATGTCGTTAAAATGTTCATGCAACCCTTGTATTGAAAGGGAACCTGGTTCGAATCCCAGTGGATACGACATATTTTTTTTTTAAATTTTAATAAAAACGAGTATTAAATTCTAATACAAATTTATATTAAAAATGAATTTTAATATCTAGACAGTATTGAATTTTAATACAATTCTGGTGTAGTCATATATGTAATCCCAAAAGTATTAAAATTTATTCCAAAATTTCTAACCGCATATAAGCTTTGAAGCTATATGAATTTTGACGGGATTTCTTTTGTGGGCGTGGCACCCCCCATACAAACTTATAACGTTGATGCCATATTTAGCAAACTAAAGGAGTGATCCTAATAAAATTTGGTCTCAATATATTCAGCCTCATTCAAGGAGTTTTTCAACGTCTTTCAACTGCTTCATTATTTTTCAACCTCTTTCAACTTTTCTCAACGATTTTCTACATTTTTCAAATATTTTCAACGCTTTCAATATTTCAACCTTTTTCAACGTCATTCAACTTTTTTCGAGTTATTCAACCTCTTTCAACTGTTTCAACATTTTTCAACTTCTTTCAACTTTTCTCAACATTTTCCATATTTTTTCGAATTCTTCAACCTTATTCAAGTTTTTTCGAGTTATTCAACCTCTTTCAACTTTTTCAATATTTTTCAACCTTTTCAACTTTTTTCAACACGTTCCATATTTTTTGGACTTTTTCAACCACATTCAACTTTTTTCGGCTTTTCAACCTCATTCAACTTTTTCCGAGACTTTCAACTTTTTCAACACTTTAATATACTATCAAGTTTACCAAACTTTTTCACCTGCTTCAAGCTCTCTCAACGTTTTTCAACATTTTTTATATATAATCAACTTCTTTTTTTAACTTGTTTAACTTTTCAACCATATTCAATATTTTTTAAATATTTCCGACTTCTCATTCAATTGCATGACGTTTTTTCGACTTTTTCAACCTGAAAACGAAAAACCGAACTTTGTTCGGTCTCCTGGTACTGAATATTATACGAGTATTTAAATTTACGCGATGTAATACTACCAGTGGAGGATGAACTTTTATGATATCAACGACAACATCCAAACGCAACCATTAGGTACACTACCTAACGTCCAAGGGTAACGTTTGCTCCAGATCGTACAGCAAGAAACAGCATATGTTCTCATTTTTTTGGTCAGCATAAGACTATGCAGTGTTTTGCACTGACGTGGTGCTACTGCTTAGATTTTGCTTATGGGGTAAGATCCCAATTGTCAAAGAAACTTATCGCCTCCAGCAGAAACGTATGAATACCCAACATGGCTGGAGCTACTGAAAAACTTAAAGATACACTATAGATATATTATGCTGATCTAACCACTATCAAGGAATTGAGAAATGTCAAGCGTACACGATAAAGTTGTGTACATTTTTAGGACTTAAGTTAAATATGATTTTATTATTCTAATCAAATATTTGCACTGAAATTTTAGATTCGATGTAACTTTTTCAATTTCAATAATTTGAGGAAACTTTGTGGGGATAAATTTTATGATTTTGTACGGACTTTAGTTTTATGATGGCACGTTAGGGTGGTAGAAGCTGAGATAATGTATACAACTTGTCGAAAAAAAAATCTGGAATAAATTACTTTTATGAACGAAATGTAGCCCATGTTGAGACATCTACAACGATATAATATACTTGTTGATCGGATGTCAAGTGGCGGAGATATAAGAAAAAACATAATCGCATCAAATTTAGAGGCCGAAAAAAAATTTTTTTTTCCTTAAAAATCTTTCAATATTAGCTTTCAAACTGGGGGATGCCATTCGATACTATCTAATGTAACAATATTTAATTTTTATTATTGGTTGCCTGTATTTAGTATTTTTACCTTTTGCTAAATCTACAAATAACATTTTTCATCAAATTTACATGAGAGCTCATCATATTTGGGAATGAGCAGGAACAATTAATATTGTTCGACCTGGCGGCCATTCCTGATCTGGAATATGAAGTAAACATCGTGTTCATCGTAACAGCAATTTTCTGCTAATTTTATACAACACAGTCATAAGAAGCACGATATTTCTTGTGATTTTCAAGACTACGGAGACTTTGAAGATATGAGAGAGCTTTAAAGTCGGGTGCACTCAAGAAATCAATTCCAAAGTTCTAGAGCTATGTTGAAACTTGTAGTGTTTATAGGATTTCAGACCCAAAAAAAAAAAAAATACAAATAAAAGCAGTTCAGCCTTAAGGCAGCTTCAAGGGCCTAGATTTTCATTCACTTGGGGCACGTTATAAAATTATTCAGATAGCGGGACCCTTCAGAAAATCTGAGCAATTTGAGGGGCTTTATAAACTTAGCTGTCTTATGAAGTCATACAATTTCTGATAGCACCTAGGAATTCCAATATGTGCAATTGGAGTTTTAGAATGAGAAATATTCAGAGATCCAGAGTATTGTAAAATTTTATGACTTCATAACCACAACTTGAGACTTTTCAAGAAATCATATGCGTTAAAGACTTGAGGGCTTTTGAATAGAAAGTGAGTTTAAAGAAAGTCCAAAAAAGAAAATAATTACAAAAACAAAGAGACAACACAATTAAATACATACCAACAATGTATGGGCTTATTGACGCAAAGCATTTCTCTGACTACTACATTTTTAGCACCCGTTTCAGTGCATAGTTTTCTGATCAAAATAGATTACTATCTGTATAAACCGAATGAAATATTGGAGAAGTTGTACCAAAAACAGCTAAAGCTAACTATTTCCGAATACATCCGCAATGGTTGCAAAAAGGACAATCAGACTGCCGAAATATTTTGAGATAATGCGTATATGCGACAACGATTACCACATGTACATTTGTTTTATGAACATTTCATAGATTAAACAACTTCCAGTAACAATAAAGTCACCTCACCTAAATCGGAAGAGGTAGTGCGACATATTATGAGTAAATTCTCGGTATTTATCTGGAGCTGTGAACGATGTGCCCCTTATGCAACATTTTCGATTCAAAAATATTTAGTTTGTTCACTATCTGAATACTCTCGAAGTACTGTGTCCAAGTGATACGAACATAAGGGGACAAGTGAAGGTTGAACGCTTACTTAAAGTTATGCCATGTAAAACGTGTGCGCCATTGAGAGTTTTACAAAATGCACTGACTCAACATATTTGTTCAAATGGATACCCAAAATCAATGACAGATTCTTTGCAACTTCATTGTATTGTTGAAAATAAATCCAGAATGGGATGGGACATGTGGAAACACATTACAAAGATGCTGCTTCAAGTAAAATATTACACAAAATGTAAACTTTTTAAGCGGTGTAGGTAGTACCTTACGATAGTAATTTTGTGTTCTATAATCTATTACTTTGAATTTTTATTACAACTGCATTATTTATGGATCGAAATATCGTTTTACGCACATGAGTGTTTTTACTACCTACTATTTGCAATAAAAAAAAAACGGAAACTTTGCTGCACTTTATATTCGTATCCTACTACCAATCTACCACACTCCAGTGAGATGCTCAATTTTTACACACAGCAACCAATGCACACATTCCAACTTCGAAGTGAATAATAATCAAGGTTTATTTTCCAAACCATATACTCGTACATACTACACAGTAAGATGCGCATAGAGGAAGATACTCAAAAAAGCAATCAAAAAAGTAAAAATTACGAAAATACGAAAACTTTGTCAATAAAGACATTTGAACTGCAATCAAACTCATCACATCAATTCGCGCTCAGTCGCACCGAAATCGGATATTAAGGTGGATGGATTGATGAGAAGAGAAATGTTTGCTGTACTCGAACATATCGTACGCATTCGTAAATACGTATCCTAAGAGTTCCTGCATAAAAAGTGTTGGAAACTCGGTGAATTTTAAATGCGTTTCCGCACCATAAACTTGGGGAAGAGTTTAAACTTTACGGGTTATTTCAAGTTTGATTGGGGGTTAGTTGCTAACAGCAGCATCTACGCTTACCATCATCATCAGCTTAAGCAATGAGTTTAAAGTTAATCGCTTAAAAAAGAAAGTAGGTAGATAGGATTTTTTTGTTATTGTTTAAGAGTATTAACAGAAAAGTTTCATTAAAATTTGCCAAGTTGTGCTGCACACAAAAAAAAGAAATTAGCTGAATGGAAGCTTTGATATTATTAAGAATCTTAGCTCATTTTGTCTAAAAAATATTTGCAACAGAAATGACACTGAACGTTCCTCTACAACTCAAGCAATCTACCTAATGATCTGTTGTCGAACTTAAGTCATCTGGTAATTATTTTTCACATACCACCAGCTTATCTTCAGTGTACCAGCTGTGGCTTTTGACATCCTTACTGAAGCGAAAAAATCGATTTTTTCAAAAGCAAATATATAAAAATGGGTTGTAAAAAGATCAACTCGGAATTCTTAGAAATTTAGAAACTGGAGACTTGTGCCTAACCTATATTACTATAAATTTTCCTTGGGAACTGATGCCATTAGTCTCATACAAGAGGCCCAACTATGTGAAAATCGTATATACATCATTTGAAAGATTTTTGTCAGTACCTACTTAAAGTTTTCTCTGAAAACTTATCTTATTAATTCAGTGAGGGAGGTGCTATAGCTCGAAATTTATTTAAAAAGTAATATTTTGAGATATTTCGACCTGTAGAGCCTCTCCACTCAACTTACGCTATTTTTTATATGCACATCATATAAAAGGCCTCCGTTTGTGTTTTAATGTTTAAGTATAGATTAATTCCGTGGGTTAAAACTGGAAGACGCAGTACTTGCGAAAGTCAAAACTAAAGTCCATATAACGATACAGGCCACACATGTACATTGATCTTTGGGGCCTCAGACGCTCAAATAAGGTTAATATACTCTAAAGAAAGATAACTGCAATATAAAGTTTCTCTAAAACAAAATGGATACCAAGATAGTATGAGACATATGTAAGGACTTTCCGTACGAAGACATATGCATGTTGTACATACATATATGGCTCTTTGTTTGGCACTTTTGTTTCTGCGAAAAAGTTACGGGACTCAAAAATACCTTAAGAATATACCTACTTATTTAAAAATAATATTGGTTTCAGAAGTAAGTTTTAAATTTAATAGTTTTCAAGAACCAAATGTGGGCTTCTTTTGATCATAAAATTTTTCACTTCATAAGTGGATTCCTAGATAGTAACGTAGCAACCAATATATGTATTTCACCGCGGACTCTGTACAACTTGGTAGCATTAGTTCTTCAATACTGCGTTGGACAAAAATTCGACATTTTGACACAAAATTTTTAAACTGCGATTTCACAGTTCAAGAGCTCGTCTGAAATACTATTCCATCCAGGTTCCATACAGTTAAGCCATTTCTATACTTTCTTCCTTAGTGATTGATCGAATCAAGTGAATCCAAAGTGCCTCAAATCTATAAAATAAATTTTTTCTCATATGTCTTTGTACTGTACTGTCCGAATGAGAATTACGTCGGGTTATAGTGATCTCATTCCGTGCTGTTTCACTTTGAGCTTGCTGATTAGTCTCACTCCCTTTTTTCTTTTTCGGAGTGTAGGATCCTTTATGCGAAGGTGACACAGTCTTTACTTTACTTCCTGAAAGTGGTAGTCCTGGCTCAATCCTCCTCTCTGTCTTTTCCTTCTTCACTTTCCGTGACTTAACATTTTATTTACTATTGTATGCAAATCATACTTGATTGTGATTTCATTAATTGGTTGAAGTTGAGAAGTTACAGATTCAATGTTATAAGTTAAAACTTAAACGTAAGTTAATTTTGAAATGAATCAATTTAAACGTGTTATGAAAGTACTTGCCTGTTAGCCGTTGAACATCCTTCATGACTCTCCAGACGAAAATTCAAATTCAATACTTGTTGCCAGCAAATGATGGTAACGATGATAATAATGATGATGATACATTTGTGGCTTCCAATTCGAAACCTTAAACTGGTTATCATATCAGGAAATTATTTCCATAATTTCGCACCTTAATTTGAATACTCTGTGGGGAGTAATGAGCAGCTTGTTTGCCAAAAAGTGGTCGAGAATCTGACCCAAAAACTGAAAACATACACACTTACATATAATAAATGTGACGAAATTGAATTGGATGAGGTGAGAATTAAAATACGCACACATATTAACACTTTCCATATGTGTACATATGAACTGGTAACTACCCAGCAGGTAAATGAGCAATGCCTGACTCGGAGAAGGGCTGCTAGCACTGCTGCGATTATATAAGGACTTCTGAAAACTAGATTTTCATGCAAATAAAAATACAATCACAGAAGGCATAATATGCCTTCCCACAACAGACGTGCTATCAGGCCTGATATTAGAAGGCAAAGAAGAAGGACCCCATTTACTTTAAAGCATTTCTGTTTCTTTTTTTATTTCATGTATTGAATTGTTTTATGATTCGGCGTTACTTTTTTGTCATATGCATTGTACATATACGACATGAAAAGTGGACACATGGTTAGAAATTAAGAGAGGTGTGCATATTGCCAGGCTAGTCTTCTAGTCTTCCATGTTATATTAAGGAGGTAGAGTTTTGTGTATTCTTTGTCAAATTGTAAATTAAGAAACATCACAAAAAAAATCATTAAAAAAATATCAACGCAAGTGAGATGGCGGATAAAAAAAAAATAAATTAATATTTAGAGTCTTTACGATGTCAAAATTTAATTTTTGCCAAGTACTTCTGAGAGTCCTACTACGGTAAGCGGTCTTAGAAGACCTGCTTAGGAAGGCCTGTTTTCTTCGGCCATTTCATATAAAAAAGAAAGTACGTTTGAAAGGAGGGTGGAAGGCCTTATACTTACCAAGTAAGGCCTTCTAGAAGCACTGTTAGCTCCTGCCCTTGCCTACTGGGTACGGAAGTGTACAATACAAATAACAATATTCGAAATGATACTTTAACACAAACGCATGTACATATGTATATTTTAGTTTTGCACTCAGACAGACCGAAAGACGTATGTATGCACATCTGACAGACTGACTGAATGATTTCAATGAATCTGTTTGCATTTGAGAGATAGTCGGAATGTTACTAAGGGAATTTTCTCAGTGATAAGCGCCAGTGGCATTCGATGTAACAACTGTGATGAGAATTTTGCATCTTTAAATTTGGTATCAAGTGGTTTTATAATTTAATTTCCATTGACAGATGAATCTTTACGTCTCTTATATAATTATCATATGAAAGGAAGAAAAATATTTATTGTAAAACTGTTAAGCAAAACAGTCAATATATATATTTCCCACCCTTTGAAATTGGTCTCTGTAGTCGACAGCCTAGTTAACCTATACCAAAGAATATCCAAAGAAGTGAAAGTCTTTTGCGCCAAAATTTTTCACTCTCACCTATTGATTGTCAAAGTCCGCTAAAAACAATGTAACCGTATTTTGGAAACTAAATTTTTTGGAAATTTATTTCTGATTTTGGGCATTATTGGGCGATTAAGGAAAAGCTTGGGGAATTAAAAAATATTATTATGTACATAGCACAATAATTAGTTCTTACATGGATTAATTGTGATAATGCGAACATATGTTGTAAATTAATAAAATTTATGTATCACCTTCTATGTGTCTTGTTTTTTCATATATATATGGTTTATTCTCATAATTAAGAATTGCTTTGAAAGTCCCTTATATTTGTTTTACAAAATATGCAAACGGTAATGAAAGTTTTTTCTTTGTCGCTGAAATAACTTCCTTAACTATGTTCGCGTAATAAAAAAAAAGATTTTAGTATGAAATTACTGATGTGGAGGATTATCGCAATGGTCGCATTTTTATTTTTCAAATTCAATTTCAACTTGCAATTTAGCTTTTGTTGCTACGTCTATATACGATTTTGATTATAAGCAAATAGATTCTTAACTTTTTTTCACCGCTGTCTTCTTAATTCAGAAACACTGATTTATTAATAAATGGATGACCTGTCAAATATGCATACAACATGCCAAATAGTGGAATCCGAGCAATTGCAAGACACACAAAGATTTTGGTGCAAATATTAAGTTCTATGAAAAACAATGTTGGAAAAGTAAATTCTATAATGATGATGTAAAACTCAAAACATTTGATGATAAACATCCACTAAGTAAATTTTAAAACGAAAGTTTGGACTTAATTTTCACGAAAGAAGAAATACATTCAAACTGAACATATAATAGATACGAGTGAAATTAAAAATTGGCCTTCTGTATAAAAGTAAATATAGTAGTAATCTCTCAAGAATTTATGTTTCGAATATTTATATGAAATTATTTTTCAAAATCTTAATGGGATGCAAAAACAATAATATTGATATTTTTCATTCAGGGTAATTGAATTGCTTAACGAGAATACCTTTCCACACATTTTACGGCACAGACGATATGTATTTCACAGTAGTGGCAACTTCTTAACACCGTAGTGAAACGAAAAAATATTGAAAAATATGCAAAAATATGAAGATTTCAAAATGGATTTTCAATGATTTTTGGATCTTGCAAGAGAACTTGGGTACATTTTTGATTTTTAAAAATCTTTATGATTGTTTGGGTGTCTATAAAAATCGTCATATTATTCAGAGTTTTGCATAAAAAGCTTATAAAAGGAGGTAGAATATTAAGAAATTTTGTGAAAAAAGTGTGGTGGAAATGTTTCACATTTGACGGTGCGGGGTTTTTCTGAAACGGTGAGGTGTAAAATTTTGTCCAAACTTGTGCTAGAGCGGGGGAAAAGGAAAAGATTAATGCATACGTGGGTTTGGTGAAATTTTTTTAGCTTTGGTGAATAAGGACAACTGATTTTGAAGTTTCTCCAAATATGACAATTGAAAAATATCAAAACAGCGTGAAAGAAGGTAAGCGATCACATAATTTAAATGATTGAATTTAAGTAATTCAATTCTATTTTATTATTAAAATTTCAATAAAATAAAATTAAAAGTAATTTGGTTTCCTTGTAGCTACAACACGGACTTACTGCTTCTCTACAACTGTGGCTTTCAGGCGATGGTCGTGGGTACTGCCATTCATCAGAAGTTGTTGTCGCATACTGTTTCCGTGATTTTACTCATGCGCTTGGCGTAATTCCATCATCATTTGCTGAGAATACTAACCTGAATCCAATCGCAACAGTAACAGCAACGAAATCATCATGCTCAAGGTGAAAGAGATGCCAGTGGCATTAATGTGCGCGAATTCAACAACATATTTGCTGCTATTACGAATAACAAACACTCATCATCATACTCGTCAAGTTCCACATACGGCAGTGCCATAACCACCACAGTTGGTGGCGGAACCACAGTAACGGGCACCTTCTGTCGCCCCGGTCATACTTGCTGCAAGCAACAGTAAAATAACGCATCTCTGCCGACAAGAGCTGGTGCCAAACCACCACATACAATAGCTACTGCAATCAATCACCGCCATTGCGCCGCCGCAATGAGCTGCTGCTTTTACTAATGTTTCTACTTCAACTAATGTAAATGATGTGCAGTTTTATGTGACAAAACATTGATAAAAGTTTAAGTTAATTTGATTTTATTGTTTTGTTGTTTATTATTGAATATACTATGTTACGAATTTCAATCCAATTTTTTTGTTGTTGTTTTACCCTCTCAAATGGAAATAAAAATAGTGAAAAAAAAGTGACGTTCGCATCTGGTTTCGGATATATAGCCATCGGAAGTTGCGGATATAGCTTTTGTAGAAAACCTTATAAGTTGGGAACGCCTGCATAAATATCAAAAATATGGATTTCATAAGATAGATAATTTAATGGCCTACAATAATGATCTGCAAATCTTTGATATCTAACCCATAGTTTTGGAGATATGACGATTTTTCTGAATTTTTGACCAACTTTTTTTCAAAAACAGTTATTTTTTCCATAAAATGTATTAATAACTTGTAACTTTTTTAGCATGCTAAGAAAGCTTAACTTATTTCCTTTCAAATGGTATATAGTTTGTTGTAAATTTTTATAATTTACCCCCTTCTGAACCGAAAAATAAAAAAAATGCAATGAATTCTTATGGAAACTATGTATTTATTGACAAAAACAATGATAACCAACAACAACAATGACTATTACAACAACGATAATTATAATGTCGAATTTGACAGATTAGTAAGTTGCCATATGTGATGATTTAAGGAAAAATCAAAAACTAAATTGATTATTACATATAAAAACGATGAGAGTATCGCTTACTATTTTATTTCTTAATTTTATTTAATAATATCCTATATTTTGTCTAAAAAGTAATGAAATTTTCATTTATAACCAAAAAAATTTCAAGTATATTCCAAATTTGGAATAAAACACCCTAAGTGGTAAGGCCACATATAAAATATTCACCACAATGGGGTGAGTTTCAAAATGTGCATAAAAAATTTATTTTTGTTTTGCGCTGGTATTAGTATTCTGCCGAGACTTTCGCTTCTTTGGATATTCTTTGACCTATACATAAATTGGCCTCAGTTAGCATTTGACTAGCTTTCCTGAGAATTAGCTCACATTTTCTAAAGGAAAAATAAACTTCATCGATTAGATCAAGAGCGATCTGAATTTCTGGGAGAATAAGCTTTTGTTTATTTAACGTAACATCAAAGTATTCATACATTTAAATAATCACGTTTTTCTACAAGCAAAAATATTGGGTTGTTACTTCGAAACAATTTTATCATCTATCGATTTATGGATAGCAAAAGTTTGAAAGCGAGCTTTGAACGTTAGTAAGAGTCTTGATTTCTAAAATTTTTTTAAAAAAGCGGATCCATTTTTTTGCTCAACAACTAAAAAAAACAAATAATAAACATACTTTATTCTTTAAAGAAATATAAGCACATTAAAGAAAATTCTGCAACAATTGTAAATATGTAGTTTGTTTTGTTTCATTATAAATTATGCTGTATCACAAAACGGTGTAATTGATATATTCATGTTAATTCAGTATAATAACTTTTACAAAACAAATTAAAGCAATACTTACATTAGATATTTTGGTCAGTTCTTCGCGCTCTGCAGTCGTTAGTACTATAGAGTTAAGACTCCTTTCGGTTTCATTAAACGGTCCACTCGCACTGGCCAGATGTTAATCAGATGGTAATCAGGTAGAGTAAAATTATCATCTTCTAAGCTTTTACTCTTCATCAGATATAGCCTCGAAAATGTTCACCAGCTCTCAGCCTTTGTCATTTACAGTTAAGAGGCGTTGACATTTTATGCTGAGGATAAAGGCTAATATTCCTTGTATATAAACAAAGCGCACCAAAGCTCTTTTGATATGTGTAATATCAAAACAGTTACAAGACCAATTGCATATAAAGTGTGGAAAACTGTAAAGCACGATGCTTATATTTTTTGCTATGATTCTTAACTTGTCAATACAAGAAACAGACTCTTAAACATCGGCTAACAAAGTTTACTGATGATACCACGTAGCAGTGATTGAAACTAAGTGGTATAACCATTTATTTGCCCATTTTTCGTTCCTTTAACGCATTTTGCGCTTTTATTTTCTTTGTGTTTTATGCACTAAAAGCACTGAACAGAAAAGCTCAGTAAAAATCACTTTAAAATCTTTAAAGTAAATTTCACGTCATATTTAAGTAAAAATCCTTTGAGAAATTGTTGCTCTTTGAAAAACTCCACAATAAAAGTTTCTTGATGCTAATGTAAACTTGTGCCATGTCTAACTCAAAAGCACACACATATCTTAAGCCTAATGGCATCAGCCAAACAAAATTTTCCTTGACGTCAATTTGCAAAAGAAATTTTAAGGACTCATTTGTTTCAACGAATTAAAATTCACTCTCACTGTAAATTACACTCGTAAAGTTATGAGCTACTTAAAGCTCAAGGTAATTTGATTTTGTATTAATAGCAGGTGCCAAGAAATGATAAATCCCTAGTCACAAAATAACAAAAAAAAAAAACCGAGAAACTACAATACAAATTAAACTTCCTTTATGGACATTTGGATTTTATGAGTGACAACAAACTGACAACAGCAACTTTATATTAAAAGCAAACAAACGGGGGAATGTTGCTCTTATCAGTCGCCCCAAGTGATATCTAGCAAGGGTCATCCAACTTCTCCTAGAAAACCTAAACCTCTGATGGCATTTTTCAACACAAATCAATTCTTTGGTTTTCAACCCCTAATTACGCATTCAACCTTCCCAAAAATGTTATCAGTTTTCTGCTTCTTTCTCATATTTCAGATTTTTTTGCCGACGTCTGCTACAATTTGCCTGCAAAGCCAGCAAAGTCCTACAAAGCTTCTTTTAAAGCCAACCAGTACAAGATTTATATTTTGATATGAAGTCCAAGCTGAAAATTTCATACTCTAATGCCTCGTTGTTATGACATGCGATACTGAAAGCGACCTTTTTGTGCAAAACCTTAACACTTCCATTGACTTGGCAGAGTTGGGTAGCATCTTCACAAACACACACTTACGTATTTATGTGTATGAATTTAAGTCAAAAATAAAACAAGTGGACAAATGTGAAGGCTAAGCAAATGTAGTCGTACCATCAAAAGCAATCAAAAGGTAGCATCCCGAAAAACAAAAACACAAACTATGGCCACCATCAGCAATAACAACAAATCTGAAAATTTTGACTTATCCAAAGACCCAATTTAAAACCACATGATTGATTATACGATTTAGCCATTGAGCAGTGTATTGCCAAATGACCAGAAAAAAAAAATGTAACTCTGATGCTTTGCCAAAATTTGTTAAAAACTAAAAGATGACAATTAACCCATTTAGTCACAGCGTGACTTTTTGCAGCACTAATCCATAAAACCTAAAAGACAATTGGATGCAATGCTACGCAGTTATGAAGGCAAGGACTTCCAAAGCCAACAGAAAAGAATCCATTGCACTATACTGTCGTACTAAGCGAAAAGGGCGTATCTCAAAAAAAAATATCTGAGATTTTTATGGCATCATATAGCTTAAGAAATTACGCGTCTAATGATACTCGTATACAGTGGGCACCGCTTAATAGATCCCCGGTTAAGTGAATTCCCCGGATAACTGATCTAAAAAAAACCTAATGGAATTTTCCTCATTTCAAATATGCATCTAAATCTCCTGTTAAATGATTCCCGCTTAGTTGATTTCCCCGCTTAAATAATCTGAAAAAATATTTCTCAAGTGAAATTCCCCTTTTAAAAGATCAACGATTTTACGATGGACGGTGATGATGCTACTGGAGTAACGATTAGCGATGATGCGGATTTGCAAAGTGCTTTTGAGTACATTAGATACGACAACGACTTATTGTGCTTTGGGGATCTTATAGATGACGAAATCATTAGCACCATTGTAACTTCTGAAATCTCCGAAGAAGCAGAGGATGAAACGACTGTTTCAAATGTTAGCGAGTTACTTTAAAATATTCTAACTCTTTGCCCATACTTTCTTCCTCACAATAAATATTTCAATGAATTAGAAAATATGGAGAGAGAAATCCTTACCAATAGAATGCAAAATAGAATGCAATCGTCCATAATCGATTTTTTAAAGCAGATTTAAGGAATACATACTTTTGTAAAGTGCTACACATACCTGAATTTATTGTTAATATCTGAAGTTGAATTGAAGTTCCTTTTACTTAAAAAGTTATTGAAGTGAAAACTTCTTATGGCACGTTGTGCGGCTGAGGAAAAAAGTATAAACTCGCGACACGGACCGTCATCGGGATTCCCCGTCATGAATGAGATAGTAAAATTTTAATATTCTTTGAAGACTTGGGAAACGAACTCGATTTTGGAATTTTGAAGACTTGGGAAACGAACTCGATTTTGGAATTTTGAAGACTTGGGAAACGAGCTTGATTTTAGAATTTTGAAGACTTGGGAAACGAACTCGATTTCAGAAATTTTAAGACTTGTAAAACGAACTCGATTTCAAAAAATTTAAAAAAAAACGTTGCCTACTTTTAGACGATATTAATAATTTGCCCCTAAAAGTATGCAACACTTTCCGACAAATTTCAAATATAGCGCCTAAAAGTAGGCAACGTTTTTAAAAATTTCAGATAATGTTGCCTACCTTTAGGTGCTATCTTTGAAATTTGTTGGAAAGTGAGGCATACTTTTAGGGGCAAATTATCAAAAGCGCCTAAAAGTAGGCAACGTTTTTTGAAAAAATTGGCCCATGAAAGTATGCAATTTTTTGGAAAATTTTTTTATATTTGTAGCATACATATGTTGATTTCCGGTTAGCTGTTGCTCAGTCAGCAAATTTTCCTCTGCAAGCGTAGCCGAAAGCAGAGCCAGCAGCCCAAAGCAGAGAAAAATCTGAAATACCAGGCCACCATCCACCATGAACCAGCAGCAAGCAAATTTGGTTTTTTGAAAAACTTTAAAACGTTATATCTCGGCTATTACTAAACCGATTTAGACAAATGAGATGTAATAGTTTTTTTAAGAACAAACAGATTTTTTGAAGTCATCTGTGTTTTGATAAACTGTCACCAGATGGCGTTTTAAGCAGTTTGAATATTCTAACAGCCATAACTCGGCAACGAAAAAGCCGATTTTGATAAATGTGGTGTCATAGTGTCTGTAGGAAGAAGCAGATTTTTAAGTTAAGTTTTAGAAAAATTATGTTTAAGCTATTTAGTCACAGGTCCAGGTACTTTCTTTACCTGATTTTTTCTTATACTTACATAATTCGCAATGATGTTTCTTACTGCAATCAGAATAAATTTTTGTTCTCAAACATTAGGAATACTTAGCTCAAATTTAATTATTCACAGTTGAGGCTACTGAGCCGAATATACTTCTTCCAGCAATTTTTGAAGTGAAAACTTCTTATGGCACATTGTGCGGCTGAGGAAAAAAGTATAAACTCGCGACACCGACCGTCATGAATGCGATAGTAAAATTTGAATGTTCTACTGTTTCTTTTAAATAAATATTCCAAGTAGAAGACAAAAAGCAAAGCAGACACACTAACTGACACATTCCATTCTCATTCAACGATTGTTATGCTTACATGTTTGTTTCTTTCAAATTTCGCGTTGTTGCGTTGACAAATTGAGAATGAGAGCGAGAGTAAAATTTGAATACATATTCCGTTTTTGTCTTCCATTGCATTGCCATATAAAAAGAAAACGCACTCATACCAACTAACACACTAACTTGCCATTAAACGATTTGTTTTCACTTCTGTCGGCACTCCCGGAGTGCAGCCCGCCGTTTTTTTACTTTTTTATGTGCGTATAATTGAAAAAAATAAAACCTTTTAATTAAAACTGAAAGTTATTTTTTCTGGCTCTTATCTTGGGGTAAGGTCAGTAAAATACATATCACATTTTTTTCTTCGCTTAATTGACTAATTCGATCAATTTTACGGTATTCTTTTAATTGATCCGTTTGTTCAAATAAGCGGGGCCCGCTTTATTGATTCCCCGGTTAGTAGATCCAAATTTTTTTGCGCCGTTAAAAGATCAATTAAGCGGGGTCTACTGTACTCCAAATGCTGGTATCTTAGTTCTATCATATACAAAATGTACTAAGAAAATTTTTTCTATCTCAATTTTGCCACAAATTACTAAGCGAAAAAGGCGTATCTCAAAATAAAAAAAATTTTCGAGATTCTTATGGCATCAGATAGCTTAAAAAATTACACTTCTAATGAAATGCTCCAAATGCCGGTATCTTAGTTCAATCATATAAAAAATCTACTAAGAAAATTTTTTCTATTTCATTGTTATCACATCATACTAAGCGAATTAGACGTATCTCAAAAATACGAAGGAAAATAATTATTATATTCGTATACGATGAAAAAAATTAAAAAAAAAGGGAAACTAAACGCAAAGCTTCGATGACTGGATCACGTTGTCATTCCCGTTCCAAGTTCTTGTCATTACTTGTTTGTTTTCTTTTCGGAAAGAACGAAGAAACAATGTTCGTTTGGAGAAAACTCCCTACTTTTAAGGCTTGAGATTTCATAAGTAACAATCATGTATGCTTAATTTTTTAAATCTTTCTTTTAGTAAATATAGTATAGTTTCTAAGAATATAATTTGATTCTATTTATTATATGTTATTATCTGTTTTTTTATACGATAGAAAATATTATATCTTTTGTATGAAAGTTTCCATTGCAAGATTGAGGAAAAATGGCGTATCTACATTCTTATTGCTATAAATACTAAGCGAAAAAGACGTATCTGATGAAAAGCGCGTAAACGCAGGGAGTTTCGATATTTTGCATAAGTAATACATAAGTAAATAACCTTAAAATAATATTTAAGTTGCCATAAATAAGCTAAAAAGTCCGTAGAGAAAGTAAGAATAAAACGTCATTTACAAAACATCAATTATCTCGAAACGAAATTTTTTGAGATCCACCCTTTTCGCTTAGTCTGGTCAAAACCCAATTTATACCAGTATCGCTATTTAATTTATGTTAATGTAGTGTAACGGAAAATACCTCAAAATAAAGAAAATTGTTTTTGGTTTTTGAAAAAAATAATTTACCTTTTTTTAGCGACGTGTCAAAGTTGATGCGCTTGCATTCTACTGTGATAACGCAAACAAGTGGTGATTTTTATTCCTTTTTTAACTATTGTGAGTATTTAAATAATTTGTTTTTTTTTTTTAAAAAATTAAAATGGAAAATTATGTAATTAAACTTAAAAGAATTAAATATATTTTGGTTTTCCATCAAAAACATCTAAAATGGAAATGAGACCCCACACGGTTAGAAATTTTGGAATAAATTTTAATACTTTTGGGCTTACATATATGACTACACCAGAATTGTATTAAAATTCAATACTGTCTAGATATTAAAATTCATTTTTTAATACAAATTTATATTAAAATTGAATACTCGTTTTTATTAAAATTTAAAAAAAAAATATATCGTATCCACTGGGATTCGAACCTGTTTCCCTTTCACATGCCAAGACATGTGCGCAAAACTAAAATAAAATTTTATTACTTGGTTTTTTTTCAGAAAATAAATTAAAAGTCAAATATTTAAACTAACGATAGTTCTTTTATAATCAAGTTTAAAAAAGTTTTGAAATGGAAGAATATGCCAGAGAGCCGTGTCCTTATAGAATCGTTGATGATTGCGGAGGCGCTTTTGCCATGGGATGCATTGGTGGTGGTGTTTTTCAAGCTATAAAAGGATTTCGCAATGCACCTTCAGGCTTTAGTAGAAGAATGATTGGAAGTTTGTCTGCAATCAAAACACGTTCACCTGTTATTGCTGGGAATTTCGCTGTCTGGGGTGGTATGTTTAGTACTATCGATTGCACATTAGTTCACTTCAGAAAGAAAGAAGACCCATGGAATTCCATTATAAGTGGAGCGGCCACCGGTGGTATTTTAGCTGCTAGAAATGGTGTTCCTGCAATGGCTGGCAGTGCGATAATTGGAGGAGTGCTTCTGGCGCTTATAGAGGGTGTTGGAATATTATTTACTCGCCTTTCTGCGGAACAGTTTCGAAATCCTGCTCCTCCTACGGAAGACCCAGCCGTTTTAGGTGATCCATCCCAACCATTTAGTTTCGGACAAACGCATCAGAGTCAAGGGCAATACCAATAAATTTAATATTTAAAAATGTGTTAGCATTAATTTATTTTAGAAAAATATCCAATTTTTAAATTAGGATGATTAAAAAAAATTACTTATTTAATTATTAATTACTACAAGGGTTGCATGAACATTTTAACGACATCAGCCAACGTAGTAGCATATTTACGTTGGCTAAATGTAATACTTGCGATAGCATCAAATGTTATAAGATATCGTTTTAATGTTTGAACTGTATTAGAATTTAATACAAAATGTATTACAAAATTTTGTAACATATTCAAAAGTATTAAATTTAATAAAAATTGTATTAAAAATCTTTGTAATACTTCGATTGTATTAAAATTTATTCCAAGATTTCTAACCGTGCAGATTTGCCACACTTTTTTAAATTTTCAAATTTGTGTAAGCTTTTAAAATTTTGTTAGGATTTGTCAGTCTTATAACACCCTAAATTAGTTAGATGTTGCTATTGTGAATGTTATTTAGAAATTTTGATGCCCGATTTTGCACGTTTTTTTTTTTAATGATTTTTTTTGTCAGGTGACTTATTCTTCCGCAACTCTGATTTATTCGAAGTCTGGTTGCAAAAGACAGACAAGAAGAGGCTGTTTTCAATTACTTATTGAAAAATACTTAGGATACTACACGGTTAGAAATTTTCGAATAAATTTTAATTGTTTTGAGCGTACATATACATATGACTACACCAGTATTGTATTAAAATTCAATACTGTCTAGATATTAAAATTCATTTTTAATACAAATTTGTATTAAAATTTAATACTCGTTTTTATTAAAATTTTAAAAAAAATATGTATCCACTGGGATTCGAACCTGGTTCCCTTTCAATACAAGGGTTGCATGAACATTTTAACATCAGCCAACGTAGTATCATATTTACGTTGGCTAAATGTAATACTTGTTTTAATGTTTGAACTGTATTAGAATTTAATACAAAATGTATTATAAAATTTTGTCATATATTCAAAAGTATTAAATTTAATCAAAATTGTATTAAAAATCTTTGTAATACTTCGCTTGTATTAAAATTTATTCCGAGATTTCTAACCGTGTACTAGTCCAAGTTATTTGCGGCAGAGTGCGCATAATTTTTGCATTAGACCTTACAAAAAATGGGTAAAAAGCCACTGGAAGTTGCCTGTTTTTTTGAATTTGTATTACATGCAGGTTACAATTGCGGCATCCAAAAGTGGCAAATCAGAAATGAAGATGATAAAAATACAGTATCAGAAAAAAAGAAAACAATACAAGATTTATTTTACAAAAAGATTGGCCTCATGGTAGATAAACCGATAGTATGCGGTTTCGGGAATACAAACGATGCCAACACTGCGCGCCGAGATTTTGCGGAACATGAAACGTTTTCTTAAACTACCGGCATTGACAAGGACTTGATTTTTCGTCCAAAAATAATTTTTGTAAGCATGTCTTGTCAATTTCATTTAAATGTAAACAAATTTCAAGTGTACTGCTTTGAAACCGCAAAAATTATTCAAAACATGTATTCCTGACTCCCAATGACAACAACTTTACACAAAATTCTTATTCATTCAAATGAAATCATAGAGGGCTTAGTTCTTCCTGTTAGTTATTTTGGAGAAGAATCAGCAGAGTCTCGACACAAATTATACAAATCTGATAGACTATATCATGCACGCAAAAGTAGCCGCGTTAATACACTTTTAGACGTGTTTCATAGAGCAATGGACACATCAGATCCAATAATTTGTTCGCTGTCTTTAAATAGACGCATTCAGACTAAAACGCGTCTTCAACTTTCGACAGAATTGACCCGACTACTAAGGTGTGAAATCCCAGTCAAAGAACTTAACTTAACAAGCTATGAAACATGCGAGAATGAAGAAAAGGAAGATGAAATTGGGGAAACCGAAATTTTAAGTTCAATGTACTTAACCATTTTAACTAATTTATTGTTAGAAAGTGATGCTTAAATAAACGTTATGTATTTCTTAACCTAATACTACAATCTAAAAATAAAAACACATCTTTTATTTCATTAATTATGGAATTTTAAAAAATGCAGTGTGTGCGATTTTTGACCCGGTAGCACAAGGTTTAAGATTTTTTTCAGAGTTCTTCTTTTAGCCCAGAGTCAACATAAAAAATATATATCTAGTTAATCACCATGATAATGTAGCCGTTATTAGTTTTGGCCAGTGAAATGTGCTATTTGACCTATAGTGCCATGGTGCGCACAACTTAGGCCACGCACGGAGGAAGAAAAATTTAGCTCGTAAAAATACTGGGGCAAAAGAAGCGATGAAAAAAAAAATCGACGCAGGAGAACGGAGGCACAAATTATTACGCAAAATAAAAGACATTCAGCGATTTTTGAAAAAAAGCAGGGACCCAAAATAACTATTATTTTCTTTTTTCAGATTGAAAAATTGCCCAATTTTAATACTTATTTTTAAAAATTGGTTTATAACTATTATGAATAAGAGATATTTTATTAGTTGTCAATAACTATTATTTTTCAATGGATTTTTTTTACGTTGAGTCATAACTATTATGCATAAGAGATATTTTATTAGTTGTCAATAACTATTATTTTTCAATGGATTTTTTTTACGTTGAGTCATAACTATTATGCATAAGAGATATTTTATTAGTTGTCAATAACTATTATTTTTCAATGGATTTTTTTTACGTTGAGTCATAACTATTATGCATAAGAGATATTTTATTAGTTGTCAATAACTATTATTTTTCAATGGATTTTTTTTACGTTAAGTCATAACTATTATGCATAAGAGATATTTTATTAGTTGTCAATAACTATTAATTTGGAAAAAATATTTTTTTACGTTGTTTTGAAAAAAGTGTTCAACAGATTTTCATTTTTGTGAATCTTTTTGCACCAATCGATGGGGAGGTGGTTTTTATGACATCACCAGAGGTGGTCATCGGTTCGAAAATGTACGCGATTTTGACTCATTTTTGAAGTTTTTTTTGCTTCAATCAATGAAAAGAGGTCTAAAAAGGATATTGGCCATCACTAGAAGTGGAACCGATCCTTGAAAGTGCTCGATTTAGGTCCATTTTCGAAATTTTTTTTGCAAAAAATCGATGGAGAGAGGTTGACAATGGGCTTTGGCCATCACCAGAGTTGGTCCCAACTAAAAAAGTGGTCGATTTTGGTCCGTTTTGAAAAAAAAATTTTGTACCAATCGTTGGAAAGAGGTCGAAGTCGAAAAAAAAGGTACCAAAAAGTGCCCGATTTTGGTCCATTTTCGAAATTTTGTTTGCATCAATCTTTGGAAAGAGGCCGAAAATAGATTTTGGTCATCATCAAAGGTGGTTTCGAGTCCCAAAATGTGCCCGATTTTGGTCCATTTTCGAAATTTTGTTTGCACCAATCTTTGGAAAGAGCTCGAAGTCGAAAAAAAAGGTACCAAAAAGTGCCCGATTTTGGTCCATTTTCGAAATTTTGTTTGCACCAATCTTTGGAAAGAGGTTGAAGTCGTAAAAAAAGGTACCAAAAAGTGCACGATTTTGGTCCATTTTCGAAATTTTGTTTGCACCAATCTTTGGAAAGAGGCCGAAAATAGATTTTGGTCATCATCAAAGGTGGTTCCGAGTCCCAAAATGTGCCCGATTTTGATCCATTTTCGAAATTTTGTTTGCACCAGTCGTTAAATAGAGGACCTCATTTGAGGCGGTTCAGGACCCTGGAAAGGACCGTTTTTGACCCATTTTCGAAAAAAAACTTCTTTTTTCTGTAATAAATGGGAAAAGGTCGAAAATGGATTTTGGACATCACTTAGAGTGGCTTCTGAGTCCGGCCCCGAGAAAGAACCGTTTTTGACCCATTTTCGGAAAAATTTTTTTTTTCTGTAATTAATGTGAAAACGTCGAATATAAATATTTGACATCATTTAGGGTGGCTCCGGGCCCTGGAAAGAACCGCTTTCGATAATTTTGGTAGTTTTCAAGTTTCGGAGCTACTCTAAAATATATCCAAAACGCATTTTCAACCTTTCGTAATCGATTGGAGCAATAAAAAATTTTAGGGTGGTACATAAAAAATTTTTTTTTTGCTCCAATGCATAGATAAAGCTCGAAAATGACTATTGTCGACATTTCCCTATCGATTCGAACCAAAAAAAAATTTTTTATGAACCACCCTAAAATTTTTTATTGCTCCAATCGATTATGAAAGGTTGAAAATGCGTTTTGGATATATTTTAGAGTAGCTCCGAAACTTGAAAACTAACAAAATTATCGAAAGCGGTCCTTTCCAGGGCCCGGAGCCACCCTAAATGATGTCAAATATTTATATTCGACGTTTTCACATTAACTACAGAAAAAAAAAATTTTTCCGAAAATGGGTCAAAAACGGTTCTTTCTCGGGGCCGGACTCAGAAGCCACTCTAAGTGATGTCCAAAATCCATTTTCGACCTTTTCCCATTTATTACTGAAAAAAGAAGTTTTTTTTCGAAAATGGGTCAAAAACGGTCCTTTCCAGGGTCCGGAACCGCCTCAAATGAGGTCCAAAATTCATATTCGACCTCTATTTAACGACTGGTGCAAACAAAATTTCGAAAATGGATCAAAATCGGGCACATTTTGGGACTCGGAACCACCTTTGATGATGACCAAAATCTATTTTCGGCCTCTTTCCAAAGATTGGTGCAAACAAAATTTCGAAAATGGACCAAAATCGGGCACTTTTTGGTACCTTTTTTTACGACTTCAACCTCTTTCCAAAGATTGGTGCAAACAAAATTTCGAAAATGGACCAAAATAGGGCACTTTTTGGTACCTTTTTTTTCGACTTCGAGCTCTTTCCAAAGATTGGTGCAAACAAAATTTCGAAAATGGACCAAAATCGGGCACATTTTGGGACTCGAAACCACCTTTGATGATGACCAAAATCTATTTTCGGCCTCTTTCCAAAGATTGGTGCAAACAAAATTTCGAAAATGGACCAAAATCGGGCACTTTTTGGTACCTTTTTTTTCGACTTCGACCTCTTTCCAACGATTGGTACAAAATTTTTTTTTCAAAACGGACCAAAATCGACCACTTTTTTAGTTGGGACTAACTCTGGTGATGGCCAAAGCCCATTGTCAACCTCTTTCCATCGATTTTTTGCAAAAAAAATTTCGAAAATGGACCTAAATCGAGCACTTTCAAGGATCGGTTCCACTTCTAGTGATGGCCAATATCCTTTTTAGACCTCTTTTCATTGATTGAAGCAAAAAAAAACTTCAAAAATGAGTCAAAATCGCGTACATTTTCGAACCGATGACCACCTCTGGTGATGTCATAAAAACCACCTCCCCATCGATTGGTGCAAAAAGATTCACAAAAATGAAAATCTGTTGAACACTTTTTTCAAAACAACGTAAAAAAATATTTTTTCCAAATTAATAGTTATTGACAACTAATAAAATATTTCTTATTCATAATAGTTATGACTCAACGTAAAAAAAATCCATTGAAAAATAATAGTTATTGACAACTAATAAAATATCTCTTATGCATAATAGTTATGACTCAATGTAAAAAAAATCCATTGAAAAATAATAGTTATTGACAACTAATAAAATATCTCTTATTCATAATAGTTATGACTCAACGTAAAAAAGAATCCATTGAAAAATAATAGTTATTGACAACTAATAAAATATCTCTTATTCATAATAGTTATAAACCAATTTTTTGACATAAATCTTATAATAGTTATGTCCCTGAAAAAAAGTCTAAGCAGCTACAAAAAAAAAGCCTAAACGGGACAAGCGACCTCAAAGTATCGTAGAAAATCTGATCACTTATATTATGTATCGCTAAGACACAATTCATGATATAGAGATTTTGTAACTTAGGATAAATAAGCACAATGTTTGGAAGCAGCTCCGAGCGGCTGAAATATTGAAATATCTGTAGGGAGGTACTCCCAAAGATAAAGTTTTTTCTCCACTGTTATAATTAACAATCACTAATGTAATCTCCCTTCGCCTAGCTCTTGAAAGCGTCAAAGTAGTGTTCTATACTATGTATTTTAATATTGCTAATAATGTCCAGATTGTTTTAAGCCATAATGAACATTTAATAAAAGGCAACCTGCAAGAACTCCTACCTGCCTTGGTCTAGGCATAAACGTCTCAAAGACTGAGTTGAAGCTATTAACCACAAATACACAGATATCACCTCCTAATGTTCTTGTCCCAAATAGAGTACCCCTGACTTTTTCAAATTCAAAAAATAGTATGAAATTGGCACATCATATTTCGCTTCTGGAAATGTTTATAGCTAAGGGTTAGGTAATTTTTTTGACTACTTAAGGCAATAATTGGTTAAAATACCAACAAGAAATGAAGCAAACAACCCAAAATACTTGGTAACAACTTAAAGTTATTTTTATATTTTGCTGTACATTTTGAATTCGCATAGTCATTTCTGACCATCGAGATGACTTTGACTCTTCACTGCACCACACTCCATTTTAGTTTATCTGTCAACCCTCAGCTCAGCTATGTCCTCCACAAATATACAAAACTCAAGTCAGAGTTCTTGTTGTTACTGGATGGCAAAAGATTTACTACGGTCGCTTCTTGCAATGACTGCGACAAAATCACTCAAAAGACAGTCAGCTATTCATGCGCTTGACTGGGTGAAGGGCACTTCAACTTGGCTCACAATACCCCACCTAAAAGCTAGCTATCAAACGTACAGTTCGTACGCTGCGAATATCCTTTTTAACCCTATTAGATGTGCTTTTGATGCGAAATCCTTTATGGTAATCCATGATGATTTCTCTTTTGTGTGGTTGACATGATCTCGTTTTACGATAAATAAATAAATATTAAGATCAACAACAACAACAGACTGTATCACAAGAGTCCTGTTGCTTATAAAGCAAAAATGATAAACGAAAAAAATGCGAAAAATAACACAAAAAGAGCAAAGCGTCAAGGCGAAGGCGAAGAATCCTTGGAGAAGAAATAACGAAAAATTAAATTTCGCAAAATCAAAAAAAAAAAAAAAAACTATTATAATATTTTCTTCAAGTTCTGCTAAAGTAATTTAATGTTAGAGAAAAAATGTTTCACTTAATTTGCGATAAAATGTTGTCGTTGCCAAGACCAGAAGTACACGAATCATAAATGGAAACGTAATCACAAACAGAACAACAACAACATCAAAACACCCACGAATCCTTTGAAATTACGCAAGCCATTCACGTAGTCGCGTCGATTTGCGCTACAACGAAACCCACAATCAACTGAATTGTTACAAATAACAGGCGGGTTTCACCAATAAAGAGCTTAACTATGTTTGGAATTGTTTTGCCTGCCTTCACTTGCACAATGTGTCGGAATGCTTTAAGAAGCCCATGAACTCTGCTTTTGGGAAAACGAAATTAGAACTTTGGTTTGAAGTCTTTATTGACAGTTCTGGTATTAATTGAAAATTGATAATTTAAAACGTTGAATTGGAGGTTACTATTTAAATTTGACAGTACTTATTTCCTTTTGAAAAATAAATAGTATCATTGTATATTGATATATTTAATTATGGAAGGAAGAAAATTGCATTTCAATTGTTAAAATCTATCTCCAATTTTTCATCTACCTCTATTAGACTTCTTCGATTATCAGATCGGCTAGCGTCGCTGTAGTTCTAAGGGAAACTTTTGGGTAGTCTACATAACTCGCCTGGTCTGAGGAATCATTGCCAGATGGAACTACAATGCACTTCTGATATTTTTCAAAAGTGATGTTAAGATCGTAACACATCTCAAAGGAGATGGATAGACAACAATTGGACATGAATGTTGTAGACACAATGATAACATATTGAAATTGAGATTGATAGTCTTTTTTATGATTATATGTATGAAAAACTTTTTGAACTAAATTTTTTTGAAACTTAAGTGCTGTTGCGGGTGGGACATAAGTTTGTGATGGGCGTGACTAGTAGAAATGTTATTAAAAATGAGAACGCCATTGTTATAAATATTAATGCTACGGAGGGTTTTTAAAACTTCACACTACAGTGGAATGGCATTAATTATACTTTTTTGCATACAAAAATTTAAAAAAAAACCCCAACTGGAGATTTATTTTGCATAAGTTGGTTTTTTCCCTTAACTTGTACTTTTAAAAGCCTGAGGTTGTATTTGCTGCAAATTAAATTTGTACTACCTATTTATCAAATTTTCCACAATTTTAGTTAGTAGCTGACTAAAAAAGAGGTTTGTTGAAGATTTTTTCTTATTATAACGAAGTGACTGTTGAATGACTATATGAAGAAACCTCATCAGTTTTTGTAGAAAATTTTTGTAGGTTTGTCTTGATTAAAACCTTAACGTATAAGATTTTTCGCGGAAATTTTATTTTATGAGTTGTGACCCAAAAACTCGCAAATAAAACCGAATTTGACGAGTGAATTCATATAATGCAAATACTATAAATTTTATCAGAACCATTATGAAATGAGTCATACGAGTATAATACATTTTTTCAGATTTCGAGGAGAAGGTTTTATCTTCTATAAGACACACCTAGAATGGAGTGTTTTTTTTTATCGATCCCATTTTCCAATGCATTGGACTTAAAACAATATGCTCCCAAAGTATGAACTTCTTATAGCAAACCTGTGAATGGCACAAACAGAGTATACAGAGAGTAATTTTTTTCCAATTCCTGATAGCAGCATTTTTAAATAGAATTAAATTTCCTTTAAAAAAAATCAGTCTGTTAATTCCTTATGTTCAAAGATATTCTTGTCTAATCCGATTTTTGTAATAAAGTTTTAAGCGTTTTACATCACTGATGTTAGTTATTTATGTAAAACAGCCAATAGGAGTCCTAATCTAAATAGGCATTTGCGTGTAGCTCAAATTCCTTAATTACGGCAAACTTCAAAGCATATCTTTTTCTTTTGATTTCAAAACTTCTCAATTTATTGTTAAACTTGAAGAGATTGTAAGAACTTCCTTAGAGTCTTCGAGCCCAAACACCCCCCTCACATTGCAGCCCTAGCAATAGTGATGATGCGTGCAGAAATATAAGCGAATTGAATTTTATCGAACAAGCTTAATGAAGTCAGGCGCGGATCCAAGGGGGGGTCATGACCCCCGTGACTCCCCCCACAAAACAGCCCGCATTTCAAAAAATAGAGTTGAAACAATATTTTGCAAACCGAAAAACAAAAAAAAAACAAACGAACAAAACCTAGTTTTTGCAAACTTAAAAACCTGAAACTAACCAAACGACCAAAATTAACTTATTTTTTTGCACTCTGAAAAAATTGGAATCAAAAAATGACTAAATCAACAAATTTGACTAATTTTCTTAAACAAGACTGACTTTTTTATTATTTTTTCTATATTTGGATTGTAGCTTTACTTGATATACTATCATCTGTTTACAATCTGTTTACAAGTTCCAACTAAAAGCATCATTTATAAAACAAAATCCAACCTTCTATTTTGTTTCGCAAATCTGTTAATGATCGCATCGATGTCCAATGAAAATTCGAAATAAAAATATTCATCAGCTAAGACATTTCTTAGTTTTAAGAGTACATTTTTTATATAAAAAAGTTTATAATTTTATATAAACAATCAATATATATATACATGTAATGAATTTTCAAGTAAAACAAATTGGACAAGTTTTTCATTTTTCATTTCATTTCTTTATTAAGCCTTTGGATTACATTTCCTTACAGACTAGAAGAGTCTTTAGACCAGGGGTCGGCAAAACACAATGTGTGTGATGTACTTCAGCTCAATTGAGCTATGAAAAATCAAATTTTGCCGACCCCTGCTTTAGACATCGAAAAATCAAATTCATTTATGGATGACAATCTATTGAATAATGAGAGAGCTCTTAATATAGGCTCATTCTGAGCATAATTAGTTTTATGTTTTTTTATGAGGAATAAATCAAAATGACGCAACTGTCTAGGTGGGATATAAAAACCAATTAACTGAAGTAACTCCGGACATTCAATATTACTATTAACTATATCATAAATAAATATTAAGGACATAACCTTCCGCCTCGATTCAAGGGTATTTATGCCCAAAAGCAGGCAACGTGAATTATATGATGGCCTTGAATCACCAAAATACAAAGAACGTAATGCAAATCTAGAAAAAGTTTTCTGAATTCGTTCAATTCTAGCACAATGATTTGCATAAAACGGATTCCAAACAAAAGAGGCATATTCCAATCTATATCTTACAAATGCAAAGTAAAGGCTGTTAATTGTATGTGGATCCATAAAATCAGAGCTGTGTCTACGAACAAAAGCCAACATTGCATAAGCTTTAGGGATGATAAAATTCAAATGCTCAATAAATGTAAACTTAGCATCGAAAACTACGCCTAAGTCCTTTATAAGATTGATTGACTTAAGAAGTTTACCCTGAATTGAGAAATAACAATCGAGTATATTATTTGATTTTGCAAATGTGCAGGGAAAGCATTTCCCAATATTTTAAGGTAACTGATTAAGTTTACTCCAGTTACTCACATTGGACAAGTCACGTTGTAAGGATTCAACGTCACCTACATTCCGTATACGACTGAATAATTTTAAATCATCTGCGTAAAGCAAAAATTTTGAGCTCTGAAAGCAACTATGAATATCATTCATGAACAAAATAAAGAACAGAGGTCCAAGGATACTACCCTGAGGTACTCCAGACGACGCTACAAAATTATAAGATTTAGTATTATTAACAAGTACAACACACAGTCTATTACTCAGATAGGATTTAATCCAATCCAAAAATGAACCATGAAACCCAATTTAAGCTAGTTTAGCAATTAAAGCACTATGCTTAACCTTATCAAAGGCTTTTGCGAAATCAGCATAGAGCACATCCACTTGATAGCCACGTTCAAAAGAGGATACACAATAATTAGAGAATAATGATAAATTTGTTATTGTGGATCGACTAGATACAAAGCCATGTTGCTCTGGGCAAATATGACACTTAATTAAAAAGTAAAGCTTATCTTTTATAATGCTTTCAAATAATTTAGAGACAATTGTTAATTAAGAAATGGGACCATAGTTCGCGACATTATTTTTAAGCCCATTTTTGAAAATAGAGGTAATACATGCTACCTTCCAGGGCTCAATAAAAGTTCCGGAATTTAAAGAATTATTGAAAATCAGACACAGTGGCTTACACAAAGCCTGAGCACATTTTAATAATACTATAGAGGATAATCCATCGACATCCAGTTTAGCAGAAATCTTCAACTTTTATAATGCGTTAAAAACGTCTGTTTCACTCAAAGTAATAGAACCAACATCCACGAAAGAATTGATGTTTTGCAGGATAGAGGGCTCATACCATGGAGCATCTTCAGTATAATTTGATTTAAAATAGTCGGCAAATAAATTAACTGTGTCTGCAATTGTACACGAACTAATATTATTGAAAAACATAGAAGTGGGGATGAAAGATCCACACTTTTTCGATTGTACGAAATTCCAAAACGATTTCGGATTCAATTTGATATTGGTTTCCGTTTTCAAAATAAACTGCTTGTATAAAAACTTATTCAAAAAGTTGAATTCTCTCATGTAATGCACATATTTCTCCTTATACTCTAAGTTCCCAGTGGATTTAAAAAGTTTTAGAAATTTATTGCGCATATTTTTCAGTTTTTTAAGGCCAGAATTATACCATGGAAGCTTATATACCTTATGAGGGCAAATTGGAATATGGTCATGACAGATTTGTGACACATTAAATTTAAACAAATCAAATCAAGTTGCGGCATTTTTACCATTAAATAAATTTTTCCAATTTATATCATTTATATTATTACTTATTTAAAAATTCAAAATCACATAATTTAAAGTTAAATACATGTTTAGCAGGCTGAGGCTCAATAAATTCATAAAATTCTATATCGAGAACAATTGGAACATGGTGCATATTAGATGGTGAAATTGGGCAAAAACATTCAGATAAATTGTATTTAATATTATACGAAATAAAAATTAAATCCAAAATTTTGCCAAGATTATTAAGTACTTATTTTATTAATTTGAACTAATTCAATACTTAAGAAGCTATCAATAAGATTGATTTCATGAGGATGATTGATATTTTTTGGCGTCAAGTCATCGGCGAGGTGAGTCCACATTACTTTGTTTAAATTAAAATCCCCCAATATGCAAAGCTGACTTTTATGGTCCAACGATGAATGTAACGATAAAATGTTACTTACATGTGCATCGTAAATTTCATCAGAACTATTTGGCGGGATATAGAAGGCACAAATATATAAAGAGCCTGATGAGCCAGAAATGGAGACACTTAATTGTTCGTACAAACTATCCGCATTCTGAAAGATGCAAGCTGTTGTACAGAAAAAACGTTTGATGGCAATTAGAACACCACCTCCTCGAATACAACCTGTTTTTATAGCGTCACGTTCCTTTCTGTATACTTGATATATATTTGTATCAAAGAATTCTCCATCGAAAAATTCATCATTTAGCCAGGTCTCAACAAATACGATGACATCAAAATCTCCAGCCGCGGTATAATAATAAATGGAATTGGATTTAGTTCTGATCACAGACATATTTTGGAAATAAATCCGAAATTGTGAAGTTTTACCTAACTGATTGTTAGGCTGAGCGGATGAATATTTAGTAAAATTAGCTAAGTTATTGCATTGATGTTAAGTTTTTTATATAATAAAATATTTGACTCAGCATAAACACGTCCGCACCTTTTGAATTCACGACTAGGAGTGAATTCTGGCTTAGTTTTTATTCATTGAAGAAATTCGGCTTGCTTTGTTTATTTGGTTATTCTTGTTATTTTTGATATTTTTCTATCCTGTGACCCCCCCAGAAAAAAATTCTAGATCCGCGCCTGAATGAAGTTAGGCTTTTTCTGGATTTTAAAGTGATTTCTGTGTTGGAACTTGGAATGAGAAAATTTAGTTACATGTTCCAAGAGTCCGGCGCGCGATTCATCAAATAGAAAACTCGTTATTAAAGACATGATCTTATATCAGACTCGTGAATTAAAAAACAGAGTTGATCTTGTTAAGGGTATATATTATTTTAGTGACTCAGATTAGTAAAATCATTTTGACCCACTGTATTCTCCTTTCAAATTATGTGCGGTAGCACAACCACACGGCAATTCATAAAGTGCCAGAGATTTTAGTTAAGAAATTCAATTTTTCCCAACATTAGTTTGCAACCGAATGAAAATTGCAGCAGAAACTGCAAAGAAAATGCCACAACAACAAAAGCTCAGTGCTGCAACTACTATTGCTGCTGCTGGAAGCGCAAGTTGTTACTTTCTCCATTGCAAGTGAAAAACGCATGAAAAACCCTACGAAAACATAGTCGCGCACGAATAAGCACATAATAACCAAAGGAGTGAGAAGACATGGACGACAATGACGACATACAATGGCAGGATACCGCGACATGGCAGCGCGTACTGGAACAACCAGCTGCCGTTACTATGTGCTGCTTTTCATTGTTTCATTCATTCAGTATTTCACAAACGCACTCAGCCATGTCGCCTCGAGCTACTGGCAGGATCTGGCCTTGGGTTTGTTGCTGCTGTTGCTGCTGCTGGTGGTGGTGTTGTGCCGACAGCCTGCAAATGCGCGTAATTTGCAAATGAACGCAGTAACAGCAAATTCGCCTGGCATTGTAGCAACTTGTCAGTGTTTTGCGCGCTACCTCACGGAAATTCAGCCTTAAAGCCATCCGTTTGTTATAAACCATCAACGCCATGTTTACCTGGTTTTCATCATCGAGCAACATCACATTGTGTTGTTGTTGTTATTGTTGTAGTATATATTCCATATGTTGCTCTCAGGAGAAGTATGCAAATTGTGTGTTATGTCTGAATGCAAGAACTGTAAAGTTGCAGTTTGGTATATCGAGCAGCTCATAGAGAAATTGTTTGGAGCAGTGAATTTATTCTAATAAAAAATTAAAACGAATTTACTTAGTTTCTCTGATAAAAAAAGGATATTCTAATTTACTATTCATCTAAATATTATTTTAGAGGAGAAGAAATTTGAAAAGTGACCGGAAAACAATGGAGGAATACCGTTTTTCTGCTTTAAAATTGCAAAGTCGTCTCCTTTTTTCACCGCCGCACCCGTGTAAAATCAGTTTTCATGAATTTTTGTCAGTCGCATATCATAATCTCATTCCACAGCCAAGACATCTTCATTTTTCTAAATTACCAAGACCGACATTCTTCAAATCGGACTCGCCAAGTTAACATATTATGGAGATTCAATTTTGTTTTTGTTTCAAACAGTCTTAAGAGTTACAGGTACACTATAGCGAAATTGTAGTGCAAAGTGAGAAATTAATATTTACTGGTGGCTCATCGAGCTTTTTACATTTCCATAGGATTAAAATGGCAAATAATGCATTATTAGACATTTTCGTCTAAATCTAGGATGTTTTTCCTTAAGTGTAGTCTAATGCAAAAAATGTCTCAATACATAAGATTTTATTCTTGTGTATGTATCTAAAGGTAATGCACGTAATGTCGTTGCGATCGCATCAATTGTTTTGTGAATTTTTTTCAATTCTTGCAATTTGGCTTTGCATATCTACGCATTCGCTCTCTGAATGAAGTTGTCACCGATTTTCGTTTCTTTTTTTATTCAGCTCTTTTCGCCATGCCTGCAGTGATGTGAAAAAATTTCACTAAAGTCCCTTGCCAATAAATATACTTTTCTAACATTCATTATAGTTTTTGAAAAAAATTATCGGTGAAGTCTGACTATTGCGTATATGAATGTTTTGATTGTAGAGTTTCCGAACAGACATGAACCTTTGGCTCAGTCTATAGTATCCAAATGTTTAAGAAAACACACTTTTTCAACATCTTCCCGTTCCAAGGATGTCAGTATGAATTATATCCTAACTGCAGCTTTCAAAATGAAGCTTAAGAGTATAACCCTAGTAGCATAAGTGGAAGTTATGAAGGCAAAAATCCAGCTTACAAAACAATGATTGTCTTTAATATAGCTTTGTATCGTTATTAATAAGATACTTTGCCTTTGTAGCGAAATTTGGTTTTATAATATCTTGCTAGAACAAGATATAAAATAATGATAAAGATAAACGAAAAAATATGGTCTTTAGTATGAATTTTGAAAGCTCATAATAGGCTGAATATGAAGACATTACCTAGGTAGTCTCGTTTACAAATAATAAAATGTATATAAAAATATGAGACGGCATATTTTTCAAGTGACTTTTATGTCTATATTCATGCCACGTCATGTCTCGTGTGTCTTTATATTGTATATATCAAAATACTTAAAAAGAGTTTAGACCACATGCCTCTTATATCTTTATACTATAGAAATATACATACATACATATGTCAATCGAAAGACATGCCGTGTCATGTTTTCAGAGACATACGAGATAAGGCACATATTGTCCATTTTTTTTAGTTTTAAGGCGCTTTATCAAAACAAATGTGAGAAAGCTATGATTCGTCTTTGACATATGATATAACATATGACAGGTAGCCTAGTGGGTAGCGCGCTGAACTATGAATCGCTTAGACATGGGTTCGAGACCGACATGTAAATTGTAATTAAAAATTAAATATAATAAAGTTCAATAAAGTCAAAGGCTCTTAAATCATTAAAATTTCTAAGCAAGATAATGGAAATCTTTTTTAGTGTGTCTTTTAAAAATTTCACACAGATACTCTACCGAGTCTCTTGAAAGATTACAAAGAAGGGAAAAGTCCTTTTACTTCATACCAAGCATTGAAATAAGGGGCAGTATTGCCCCAATGTAATGAATTTAAATTTGCAGTAATGATTTCAGAATATTGTAAAAAATTGTAGTAAAAACTTTCAGCCAAGTTCATAATAACTTTATTGTGCGGTAATCTCTGAAACGAAATAGACATTTTATTTTGCATATAACCGTTGTTTTCGTTGTCTAATTCCTACTTTGATGAAAATTGCATCCAAACATAATTTGAAGTACTTGGTGATGCCCAAATTATTTGAAATTTGATGGACGGAATATACAACTTATGATATCTTAACAATTGGCATTCGATTGTGCTATATTGCGGTGAAAATCGTGATGCACAATCAACGCTACCATCATTTTGTTTAATCGTCCGCAACTTTATCAGCTTTATGAGTGAGGGAAAACTTATCGGCGGATTTGAATCGAAGTTATGGGATCAAGTGAATGTTGAAGATGACACATGTATATTTCTTAAAAAACATTGAACCATCGCAAAAATCAAAAAGGAGCCGAAGATCAACGCAATCAGTTGACGATATTTGAAAGGATGTTATCGATTCCTTGTCTGCTTTTTTAACAACTTGTTTACAAATTCCGGATAGCGACTTGTTGAACACCATTGAAACATTTTGAAACTGGACAACTCTGCTGACATTACTAATTTCGAATTGAAATTGATAAGAATGCAATATTATGGCCTATCAATTACGCCAGAAGAAATTCGAGGAAAGTCACTAGAAGCATTAATTCGTTACCTGGGAACTGGCAATAGTTTTAAATGCTTCAAAGAAATTGTCAATGTGCTTACTAAAATATTTGCTTGTACAACACACTCAGTTGACTGCGAACAACAACCTTTTGAAAACAAAGCAACGAATGAGACTCATGCCTGAGTCCAGCTATTGCTCCAACACATTAGTAATTTTCCTTAAATAGGGCAAACAAGCGGTAGGGTGAAACTCTCTCCAAAATCTAGTTTCGACTTATTCGCTTTAATTGGTGCAATATTTTTTTCCTCTTAAATGAGGCCTGAACAGTTGGAAGGAGATACCATTGCTACTTTCAAAATCATTTTTCGGTCTTTTCGCATCGATGCCAGAAATTTTCTTTCTTTAATGGAATCCAAATCAACCCTGAGCATACATTTTTCCCTCTCTTTCTAAGGTCCATTTTCACTTTTGAACTTTCACAGCTAACGAAATTCAATGCTGTTGATTATGAACTCAAATTTTGTAATGGAAATATGAAATTCTGTCTTCTATGTATTTGATGAAGAGAATTATTGCCCAAACAACAAAGAAATTCACATTGACTTCCTCTCCAACAAAACACTTTGAATGTTACAAATTTCTACAATGTTGGCTTTAATTGGTGATTAACCACCTATGGTGGATTTCGTTACATTTCGGTGCACCAGCACACGATAGTAAATCACAAAATTTATTCACTGATGCATCGCTGCTGCATGCAACGGTGAGGGCTGCCTGTGGCTATGATGTCGAATTTGTCTTATGTCGAGGATCGTGTTGTGTGTTTTAAATTTTAATAAAAGAAAAGAATACAAAATAAGAGAATAAAAAACATTACAAGTTACAATGAAACAAAACCGAATCGAATAGAACATTTGTGTTATATGCCAACGGGCTGCTGTGTTGCATTGTGTTGTTTTCTGCTTGTTGGCCAGGATTGTCGCATTGGTAACCCTTTTGCTCTATGACTGCTGCAGTTCGGAAAATTCTCATTTTAAGCCAGAAACTGCACCACAGCCCTGGTGTATTGACAGGGCATTTTTGTACTTGGCCTGACTGCTGTGGAGCAACCTGCTTTTCATTTCTATGCTGCGCTTAAAAATGCAAATGCATGAGATAGTGACATTTGAAGATTTATAGCAACATTCTGGAGAATAAAAAGAAAAGGAACAGACAAACTTGAGCAGCAGTACCTTTGCCGTTCATTTATTTATTTAAGAATGTGAGGAAATCGTGTTTGAAGAAGCAGAATAATTAATTTTATTCCCGCCGTTGCATGCGATTTGTCAATGTTGTTCTGCTTGAATGGGAAAGCAGTTTCCACTTGTGTGCTCCAGCTACTTTTATCTTATTTGTTTGTTATCTAGAGTGGACCTTTTTGTCAAAATATTCATATTGCATTCGATCACACTGTTTAATAATCCGGAGTCAAGTAGGCGTAACACCATTCTAGCAAATTTTACCACGACAACATTTGGTGGTACTTATAAGCATTAAAAAAAAAGCGGTCGGAGTTGGACAAAAGGAAGTGAGTCGACCTTGTTTCTTGAAAAATTATGGCTTGACAGCCAATCGTGGCATGAAATTGAAAATATTTATGTAGAAGACATGTAGTTGCAGCAGGTTGGCCACATATCGGATGTAACGTTGGCTGTTTTGTGTGAAAAGTTTCCAGATTGCATTATTTCACATTTTGGTGATGTTAACTACCCACCAAGCTTAAGTGATTCAACTCAGTTCAATTTTATCTGCCGGATACGCCAAAAATGGTGTTCTTGCTGTCAGACTCAAAGCGTTGAAGTACATAGATATAATCACCCGTCAAGTTTTAGCCAAAATAACACTTCCCATAATGTGCATAGAGTCATCAAAAATAACATAGCCAGCAAAAAGTGAGAATTAAGCTTTGGAGGGTCTCTGCTTTGAATCCTATAGTTAACGTAAGTATTTGCTCGCAAGAACCTTTGTTATATAGTAGTTAATTTGAATAGAAGAGAATTTTTATGTTGGAACTTTTTTCAAAAAAATAGAAAAGAAAACAAAGGATTTTATAATTTTCTCAGATACATAGTAGTGTTTCACCGAGGCCGAGGCGAGGCGAGGTTCTAGTTGATCTCGGTCTCGCCTCGTTTTATAAATTTAAGTCTCGCCTCGCCTCGGCCTCGGACGAGATCTTGCCATCACATGCCTCGCCTCGCCTCGCTTCGCCTCGTTCTCGGCCGAGGCACCTCGGTAAAAAAGCGAGGTTTTTATTAAAATAAATAAAAAATTATATATGTATCAGGGCTGATAGGCTGATCAAACCTCAAGAAATAAAATTAAATATTTGTTTTTATTTTTGGTGAATTGGATGAGATATGATGAATTTAATTCTTTTCTTATATGGGAAGGAGACGCATTGCCTATTTTTCCAAGCCAAACTAAGCTATGAACCTTTTACAAACTATAAGCATAATATGTACCAAATCTTATTTATCTACGTCAAATAGATATTGAGATATGATAAAGTTAATTTTTTTTATATTGAAGGCATGGTACCGCCCATTTTATTAATTGAATCTTAGTTATGCCTCTACCTTTTATAAATATACCAAGTTTTATTAATCTGCATCAAGTTGTTGATAATATATGATGAATTCTGTTTTTCTCTTATGTGGGGGTGGCATCACCCATTTATCGTAAGCTATATTACGGAGCATCCCAAATCATAAGAAACATATATGTATGTCAAATCTTTCGTCGGTCGGTTGAACGGTTTAGGAGTCCATTAGCAACGAACATACATGTATTGATCTTTATTTATATACTAGCATTACCCTTAGAAAGACTATTAGAATAAATCAATTTCAATGCAGTGTTGTCAATCATGCAGTTTTGCTTATAGCCTTACATGCTTCCCTAACTGATCAATCGAGGCGAAGTCACATAGAAGCTGATGCGATCCAAGCACTTCTGTGCATTAACGCTTGGACCAAATCTGAACTTGTAAGAAGCACATGCGGATTAAAAATAAAACAAAGTAGTTTACTCAAAATAAAATACTAAAATATTAGTTAAATATAGATTTTAATATAAAAATTACATTCATATTTTGAATCTGCATATGATTCTTACGAGTTCAGATTTCGTCAAAACGCGCCTCGCTCTTGGTTTCGAAAACGAGGCTAGGACGAGGCGAGGCCGAGGCGAGTACGAGGCGAGGTGCCGTGTGATCTCGCCTCGCCTCGGTCAAGCGAGGAAAATTTATTTTTCAATCTCGCCTCGTTCTCGCCTCGGTCTCGCCTCGTTCTCGTAGTCAAAAACGAGGCTGCCTCGTAGCCTCGGTGAAACACTAATACATAGTTACACTTCATTTGCGCAAACATATTAAAAATAAATTCTTACAAAAAGGCGCACCTCACTCCCTCTCTAAGTCTCTCACACTATTTGTCTACACTCCGTTCTAATGTAACCTTATCGTATGTGAAATCGAGTCATTTTATTGTTTAGCTGCTTGGAATTGCTTCGTTAAAAGTTTAACAAATTCACCTGAAATAGTTTCAAGGTCGTTATCCCCACTTAACGAATGTGGTCACACTCCACACACTTCTGATATTGCTATTTCCCTCCGTATATGTGGCATGTATGTGACATGTGTTCCTCGCATCGCATCGCATCGCATTTCCTCTAATTGAATGGCCCTTCGTTAGTGTAAATATAATCAGTGAGGAAACTTAGTTATTCTAAAATCCATTTAAAGTGGAACATCGATTACTTGTCTTCTTACACACTTCACTTCTTACCTGCACTCTGTCGGCCCAAAGCGTACGCTGCTCTCGTCCATCCACAAAATGCCATGTCATGCTGTGGCGGCAGCATTGGTAACTGCTATACCGCAATCCACGACCAATCAATTTAATCTGATGTTAATCTGATGGTATCGTTTACCCTCAGGTTAAAATTCATTTGGATTTCCAACATCCTATTTCAATTTAAATTCAAATCCGCAAACACAGCAACACTGCTGCCGCTTCTGCTTCTGCTGCTGCTCATTGCTGTTCATATCTTATTCTAGTGGACAGCATACATAGCAATTTTCAACATTGCTTTCAGCTTGAAAGACCACCCGACCTCCATCGTACCGCAACTGCAATGTAGAGCGGTGATAAGAATCTCTTTTTCCTCTGATGACTATGTCTGAACCGAAACGAACTGAATTGAACTGAACTGAGCACGAGTTACTTTTTTGCCGTTATTTCGGGAGAAGGTAACATTGTGTTTGAGTGGTGGCGACCCCACCACCAACTAGTCAACTGTACACCTTATAGTTCACGTCGTTGTCCAATTTAAAATTGCCAAAATTGGAGCTTTACATTGTTCGACTCGTGGTATCTAAATTGGAATTTTTATATTTAATTAATCGCCTTTTGATAGTTTTGTCACACAATGACAACATCATGCGTTGTCCCAATGCCTGGAAAAAGACTTTAAGTTCAACTTTTCGGCGCTCGAGGATAAAGATGTTAGTATCAGTGCCTCTTTTTCCAAATTTTGGATTTGCTGTTTGATCCATTAAGAATTCAGTGCAATTTGTCACGTTTCAATTTTCGCATTCTAGCATGAGTATTACAACCCATTTGTAGCGACAACATTGGGCCAACATATGTTATTGACATAAGGCTTGAGTTAACTGGAACATTTTAAGCCAAATATTGTTGTATCCTTTTCGCTGTATGTTGATTTTCATTAATGTTGACTTTGATGAATTGTCATTTTGCAATTAACCCATGATTGACTTAGTTCAATTGCCCGAATGTTATGCATTTAAAATATAAGGCAATGACTATTTGCTTAACCACAATAAATACATATTATACTTACAAAGAAGTCTTAAAAAAATTGTTAAATTGAGATGAATGTTTGTTTCAGCAAATTGTTTAACAATTTCGGAATAGTTACTTGACGATTTTTATTTATATTTTCATGGGCATATCAGCTGTGTCCTGTTGTTAATCCGACAGAACTGATCAGATTTTGCTATTTCGGCAAAGGAAAACTCTCTGTTGTATCTGTTTAAGCAAAAAACTTCAATTTTCTTGTCAACCGATAAAATGGTAGGCGCTAATACCGATAGAAGCTGTTGTTTTTCTTTAAATCAAAAATGCTAATATAATCGTCTATCTGAGCTTGTCGATGTCATGAAAAGCATTAAAAGCTTCAATTTTCTGTATATAAAAATTTCTAAAAATATCATTAGTACTGATACCGTCCGTGTTTTCAATATCACCACTACTTTTAATTAAATAATACTTATTCAAAAAATGTGTCTGCCTGGAAAGCTACTTTGTTTTGCCGCCATATTGGCTAATTTCAGTTTTAACAGTTCATACATGGCAAACGTGGAGTAAAGACGTGACAAATCTACTATGGAAAAATATTCAATAAGCCAACGTATTTTAATTGTTAAAATATCTTATGCAAATCAATCATCGATTACTGTGACAACGAGAAAGTAACGTGAAATTTTTGGGAGAAATAACGTACCAATAAAACGCACTATTTATTGTATATAAAACAATTTCGAAGAAAACGGGTCTGCAGCTAGTAAGCACAAGCCAGGACCACAACTTACTGCCAGATCGGCTGAGAACATTGCTGCTTTTCAAGAAAGTGCTTAAAACAATTTATCAATCTCAAATCGACACCTTGCACAAAAGCTTGGTCACAATAATGCACAAGGATTTGCATATGGTTCCATTTAAGATTCAATAAGCATAAGAGATTCTTCTACAAGACCATTTATGCCGCCGTACATACATATGTCATTGGAATGTTACGGCTCGTTCATGACATCCCTGATTTTCTTAAAATACTCATTTCATTTAGATAGATATGTGAATAGACAGAATAATCTGATCTGGGTAATAGAAAACTCTTAAATTATTCATGAATCACCTTTAGATTCATTAAAAGTGACAGTCTGGTTTGGAATCATTGGATTTTACCCCATTGAGAATGAAAACGTCTTAGCAAATTATGATATCTCAAAAATGCCGATGTCGATTGGCCTCCACGGACACCGGACTTGATTGCTCCGAACTTTTTATTGCTTGGATATCTGAAGAACAAAGCTTGTGCAATTAAGCCAGAGACTCTTGAGCAACTCAAACAAAATCGTCGCTTTTGTGAATTTAATGAAATACCAGGTGAAATGTGTCATAATGTTACAAAAAATGTGCCTTAAAGAGCCCGCATTTGTGAGGCTAACAGAGGCGTATATTTATCTAATATTGTATTCTATACATAATTGGCAATAAAAAATAAACTATTTATCAACACTAGATCTCTTTCCTATAGCTAGAATTGATAATCAAACATAGAACTATAACTCCAAGCGGACACCCTTTTTTTCAAAACGATTGAACCTTTCGATCATACTGTTGCTTTGCCAACAAAATATCTAAAAGTATCGACTCTTTCACATAGTGGAATATGCAAAGCTATAAATCAGTGAAGGGCACATATTGGCTCTATTTGCTCTCATTGCTCTCACCGTTATTCGACGCACAAGCAAGCGAAAAAAAATTCGCAGAATTTCAACACTATCGAGGCACAGCGTTGACTTGAATTCAAATGAAAACAAAACACAAAGGCATAAACGACGGCGCCGCATTGTGTCTTGACGAATGTAGCAATTGCTTTTGTTTGTAGTGCAATTTGGTCTTTTTTTGTGCTAATTACAAATTTGGAAATGAAAGTAAAGAAAACTTTAAAATTTCGTTTGTTGTTGCTTGATGTTGTTGTTTTGCTCTTTTGTTAGATTTTTATGCCCACCGCTGCTATAAATAATAAATGTCAATATTTTCAATATCCAGTCAATATTTCAATTCATCTAATGCTTTCATCAATAACAACTTTTCCCTCTCCGTTTTTTTTTTTAACAGCTCTTTAAAAACGAAGTAAGTCACTTTATGAAATATCTGAGTTATCTCAGTGTGCAAGTTTTCGAGTACTCATTGTAAGAATATTTTAGATTTGAAATGAGCACTTTTAATAAAATACTAGCTGTCCCGGCAGACGTTGTTCTGCCCTTTCCGGTAGATGACGCGAAGCTGTATGCTATGGAATGTAAAAGCGAATCAGCCCATCGTTAAAGTGAAATCAACTTCTGTCCCTATTTTTTTACATATAGTATAGTATAGTATAGTATAGTATAGTATAGTATAGTATAGTATAGTATAGTATAGTATAGTATAGTATAGTATAGTATAGTATAGTATAGTATAGTATAGTATAGTATAGTATAGTATAGTATAGTATAGTATAGTATAGTATAGTATAGTATAGTATAGTATAGTATAGTATAGTATAGTATAGTATAGTATAGTATAGTATAGTATAGTATAGTATAGTATAGTATAGTATAGTATAGTATAGTATAGTATAGTATAGTATAGTATAGTATAGTATAGTATAGTATAGTATAGTATAGTATAGTATAGTATAGTATAGTATAGTATAGTATAGTATAGTATAGTATAGTATAGTATAGTATAGTATAGTATAGTATAGTATAGTATAGTATAGTATAGTATAGTATAGTATAGTATAGTATAGTATAGTATAGTATAGTATAGTATAGTATAGTATAGTATAGTATAGTATAGTATAGTATAGTATAGTATAGTATAGTATAGTATAGTATAGTATAGTATAGTATAGTATAGTATAGTATAGTATAGTATAGTATAGTATAGTATAGTATAGTATAGTATAGTATAGTATAGTATAGTATAGTATAGTATAGTAGACACTTTTCTGGTCTTACTGCTAGGTGGAGCGATGAGTTTAATTTACTATAGCTTTTGTGTTTTATATAATTACCAAGTCTCAATCATCTGCATCAAATAATTGCTGATACACTTATCCCTCGCTTTACACGCTACTCGTTTTGCACGTATCGATCTTACACGGTTTTAAAATCAAAATAAAAAAATTTTATGTAGAAAATGACTAATTTTGACTGCACGCGAATTTATTTCTACTTAATTATAGATCTGGCAACACTTCAGACGTACACATGATCCACTGTCATAAACTTATACAATTTTTTTTTATTTATATGAAGTACAATATTTTTTTTTCTATGAAATAAATTTTTATGTTCTTTTCCACTTTACAAATAAATTTAACTATTTTTATGTTTCTAATTTAGTTCTAATTTAGACCTCATTAAGTGTAATTCTCCCCTGAAGATGAAAAACAATGTTTTTCGAAATATTGGGATTTAATTAAAACTTAATAATAAAAAATTTTTACAAAAAAAGGCCTATAGCCAAAATAAAACCAACGATTCTATATTTTTATGTTTTCTATGACTTAAATGGCATTTTTATATGTATTTTATTAAGTGTATGTATTAGTCATATTTTGTGTTCAATAAATGTCTAAAAAAGCTTTTTTATAGTCATTTTCGTTTTATACGGTTTTTCCATACAAAACTTATTTTTTCGAATTACACGGATTTGTCAGGAACGTATCTACCGTGTAAAGCGAGGGACAGGTGCATATAAATGTTTTATTCGCATACGGAAGGTGTGGCACCACCCATTTTCTCATTGAAACTTCTTTTTGCCCGTACATTTTATATATCGCTCACTTACTTCAAGACTGGCATAACTCAAAAAACGTGATTTTTGAGTTAATGACGCAGAAATATCCGCCATTTTATGTTTTATTTTGTGTCAAAAAATCAGAAAATTATCTCATAAACTTGTTTTGTGAGAAGAATTTATGTAGACATACTTTTCATTATTTTCATATAAAAAGCAACTTATTGAAAACTTTAAATGCGTTTTTCTCCCACTTTATGTTTTTTGAGTTATGCCACTCTTGAAGTAAGTGAGCGATATGTATCTGGCCTCATTCATCTGCATCACAAATTATGGTATCTTCTTATATGGAAGACATGGTACTGCACGGTCTTAGCTTTACCTCTTAATATGAAAGATACGTGGCGTAAATTCCATGTGAATCCATGCAGTGGTCTTTGTGAAAATCCTATTTTAAAAATATTGCTGCTGAGGGCCACCCTAAATAAAAGTTTTGTAGGCTTAACTATGCCTCTTAATATGAAAGCTACGTGGTGTGAATCGATTAACCGGTCTTCGCGAAAATGATTTTTTTAAAAAAGTTATGTTTGGGGGCCACCCTAAATAAAAGTTTTGTAAATCAAATAATTTATCTTAATATAAGAGACACGTGGTGTAAATTCCATGTGAATCGATGCAGTAGTCTTTGTGAAAATGATATTTTAAAATATTTTTGTATGAGGGCCATCCTAAATATGATCCGTAAATAGAAGTTTTAATGACTCAATTATGTCTCTTAATATAAAAGACACGTGGTGTGAATTCCATGTGAAACGATGCAGTGGTCTTTATGAAAATGCTGTTTTAAAAATATTTTTGTATAAGAGTCACCCTAAATATGCTCCGTAAATAAAAGTTTTATAGACTCAACTATGTCTCTGAATATAAAAGACACGTGGTGTATATTCCACGTGAATCGATGCAGTGGTCTTTGTGAAAATACTATTTTAAAAATATTCTTTAATGACGGCCACCCTAAATATGCAGCCTAAATAAAAGTGTTATAGACTTAACTATGTCTCTTATTATAAAAGACACGTGGTGTAAATTTCATGTGAAACGATAGAGTGGAGTTTGTGAAAATGATATTATGTATGAACAAAAATTTGTATGAGGGCCACTCTAAATATGCACCCTAATTAGAAGTTTAACAGACTAAACCATGTCTCTTTGTATAAAAGCTACGTGGTGTAAATTCCATGTGAATCGATGCAGTGGTCTTTGGGAAAATGCTATTTTAAAAATATTTTTGTATGAGGGTCACCCTAAATATGCAGCCTAAATAAAAGTCTCATAAACTAAACCATGTCCCTTAGTATAAAAGCTACGTGGTGTAAATTCCATGCTAATCGATGCAGTGGTATTTGTGGAAATGCTATTATAAAAAAAATTTGTATGAGGGCCACCCTAAATATGCACCCTAAATAGAATTATTTTAGTTTACCCCCTATTCTCAGACCTACCAAATTTCCACAAAAAATTTCATAAGAATCGGTCAAGCCGTTTGGGAGGAGTACGGTAACAAACACTGTGACACAAAAATTTTATATATTAGATTTTCTTAGCAAAATTCAATTACTTAAAGCAAGTAAGACTTTAATTTCGATAATTAGCCCTTAATAAGTTTGGATCTTCCAATGAAACCGATTGATTTAGTTAATTTCGCCAAGGTATCCGATTTTCCAAAATTCTTTCAGCAACACTTTCCAGTGAAAGCCATCTGGTAGGGAAAACTTTCAGTATTTTCTTTATATAACCACTTGCCGTTACACTTGATATTATCGCGGTATATTTATCTACCGATCACTATCTGTCACTTTAATATCCATAAAGCTAACTGGAAAAAATCAATTTATAAATGAGCCAACTAACCTAGCTCAAATTTCATTCCACTCAGTTGATTCATCAGAAAAAATCTAACCAATATGGACTTACGCCTCAACGTACACACCAAATTAATCAATATCAGACTGTATATGCCATTGTAACTGTTGATATTGGAAAAGCATTCGATTGCGTTTAAAGCTGTGTTAGATTTATAAATTTGCAATACCAATAATTAAAACTATACAAAGTTTCTTATGCGAGTGTTACAGATGCACAATGTTGCAGAATATCTTTTAAGTTCCATTCTAGTCTTTAATAATTCTTAATTTTAGTTTTAAGATCAAACATAGTGAGGTTAGGTTCAATAACATTATTGCTGAACTGAAATTGAGTTGAAGTTTTGCGCGCTGTCAGGGATATAATTTATTTCTATGCAGACAAATGCCTGTCGCTTTTTAGGGACCGCACATACATACAACTGAATTTATATTCAACTGAGTACTATTGGTAACTATTAATTATAGTAATAATACGAGTGCAATAAAATTAACTTTTTTATAAAAGTGCATGATACTACCATTCCACCTTGAGTAGTACAGTAGTACGGTTGACGAAATAGTAACAATGTACTACTATAGTAGTACTTTCGACAGCGCATAGAGTCAGTGATGGCATTTATGGCACATTTGTATTTTTTTCAGTACATTTTCGTCGTCAGTACATTCGACAAGCTTTTAGTACATTTGGACTATTAATAAAAGTTACACTAAGTTTTTAGAGAAATTACCGCGCGAAATATGCCTGCAGTAAACTTTGCAGACCTTTTTTCAGTAAAAGAGTTTAAATCTTAGTTGAATTTTTTGTAATTTTAAATCAAAAAAGTAAATTCGCCATCCAAAACGTTAATTTCAAGTCTCCGTTCAGTACATTTCCACACACCCCACACACGGTTCGCTTCAAGCAAGATCAAGATCGATAAAATTGTCAACCAAACCTGATAATGCACAATTATTATATAGTGTCCGGAGATTCCAAATACATAATCAGAAAAATCGGAGCTGCTCACTTCCTCGTCTTATGGCTATTTTGGGGTTAGCACTTTGGCCGACACGATTCGTTTCAAGTTAGATCAAGATCGGTAAAAATTGTCAACCAAATCTGACAATGAACCATTATGATTTAGTGTTCGGAGATTCCAAAAACATGATCTGTAAAATCGTATATGGTCATTTACTTGTTTTTATTTTAATTAGTCAAAAATACTTTTAATTTCAATTCAATTCAATTCTTTATTTAACCAATTTTCAAAATAATGCACAATATACTATGGTTATTACTAATATATGATACGGCAGTTCAGTTATACTTTTCAGCTCTAAAGTTTAATAATAGTTATTTTACAATGAAAAATATTGCTTTATGAATGTAGCAACATTAAGACCCACAAAAGATAATAAAAAAAAAAATGTTTTTTTCACTAGTTTTTCGGCCGACAAAAAAAAATTTATTTCTTACATATATCGACTTTTTCCAATGAAAAATGGTGAATAACACAAAAACATTTGCATATTTGCAAAAATGAGTGACTTATCGTGTTCAACGACTCAAAATACATAAAAAATAATCATCATAGCATACTATTTCAAAAATGCACTTGATCTTAAAAGCATCAAAAACTGTACACGAATCGCTTCATAATTTTATTAAAATTATCGGTAAAAGCGTTCACCTTAAAATGGCCATAAAATGAGTAAATGACCAGGTACGATTTTACGGATCTTGTTTTTGGAATCTCCAAACACTAAATAATTATTGTGCTTTGTCAGATTTGGTTGACAGCGAATCGTGCACATGCCACCACTGGTTAGGATCCGAAATGTTTCAATTTTATGAAAGTGTATATGCGAGATCAGCAATTGAAATATTCTAAGGCTATCAAGGAGCTCAAATAATGTTTGACCTACAATAACTAAACTAAAGATAGACATATAATTATGTTTTACGTCATCTAGAGATATCCTTTAAAAAATTTTTCAAACGAAGTCAACTGGATCTTCTAAGGAAGTGTAGAAAGAAAGTAATGTATGAAATGGGATATTTTGTGCCATGGATAAAAGCACCCACGTGTAATTATTATTCTCTGTAGAGTTCTTATGATCATATGACTGCAATAAATTCAAGTTTCGGATTGTTATTTCTTATCATAAAAATCTGTTTTCAACGACAAAGCAAAATCTACATCCATAAACTACAAAACTTGAAAGCCGGCAATCATTCTGTCGTTTTTTGCTACTGCGCTGCGCAGAATCCAATTGTGAGGCTGGCTCTGTTAAACCGCACATGAACTACAGTTGCAGTATTTTGTATCTGTAAAACGATCACAAGTACATACCTGAGGGTCATTACAGTGACAGAAAGGTGGAATGTTTTTTTTTAACTTGAAATTTGGATATTCTTTCTTAATAAAAGTGTTGGAAAAAACTTGTTGTTTCATCAACTATCGGCGGCAGTGGTTCACAAGGAGAGCTAAATTGTGGCACCCAAAACCAAGAATATTATTCAAAAGAGGTTTAAGGGGTCCTTTGCCAATTGACATTTTCATTGGAATGTGAAGAGATTTTAGTCCAAATGCTCGCATCATGCAGTTTCAGCAGTAGGAATTATCACATGAAGTCGTGTCATTTTGAATAATAACAGATAGCTACGTAAAATATCAAATATTAGCAGTGTTTTTTTGACGCGGTTACCCGCTAAAATTTTTTTTTGTATGAGAAATTAGTCGGCGATATAATCGCCGCTTAAATATTAGTCGTGCAAATAAGCGTTGGAGTATTCACAATTACGCTGGTAAATATGCTATTTGGCAGCACAGTTTCACAAAGTTTCCAATTTTTAATCGAAAATATTTCATCTCTAGACGTCAAAAAGGAAAAAGTAAATATTTATATTTGAACAATAGTTTGAAAAAATACAGACTAAATATGAAATATTTATTTGTTATTTAATTTTGCCGTTTAAAAAGGTAGTTTACTTAAAATTTTGATTTACTCTAATTAAATTTTCATTTATTGTGCAGATACGCACTGTTAGCTAGCTGGTGCTCACTTTCAGTAGCATTGTGAAAAAGTGCGCCAATTGAAAACAACTACAAACGACAAAGTTGTCTGGCAAACGGAAGTTAATGCTCTTGCTCGGTCTAAAGAAAATTGATTTAATTCAGTTGTCAGTTTTTGTTTGACAGTTGCTATACGGCAGTGCTGCCAAATTTGACTCACGAAAAAATTAAGCGGCGAAAGCCGTTTTTTTTTTGCCACTGAGATAACTATCTTATACCCGCGTCAAAAAAAACACGGCTATTATCAATCTGCTTCAGCTCATATTGAAGGATTTTATAAATTACACGCCTGTACTGAATGGTAAATTAGGTAAGCAAAATGATTATTTTTCATCGCGAAGGTAATAGTGTACGTAACACAATTTAAAAAACATTTTCCATTATTAAAAACTTTTCTGCCAGTGTAAAAACTCAACACATCGACAAATAATGTTGTGGATTTGTTTCATACTTTGGAGGAAAGAAAAAATCATCAAACTGTTAAGAATCTTTTATTTTTGTTGTAACGAGCAGGTTGTTTGCTCATTTAATCAATCGATACAACAACATCGTGATCTTATCAGTAATCGCTCTGAATTCGTTTCATTTTACATGCACCAATTGGTAGCCAGAGAGAGCTACGTAATGCGGCAGCAGGCAGGGATTTTATTTTTTCGATAACAATGCAACAATAACCGCATGTCGCATGATCATCTTGCAATTACCAACATGTGCCTGTAGACTTACAGTGTATTTCAAGATAAACCAACAGAGATATGAGTGAACGAAGAGTACCAAATCCCTAGATCGTGGTCTTTTGTATAATTTAATCAGTTAATTTTTTTTCAACCGAACATTAAGTACGGGAATATCTTCAGGATTCTAACTTTTTATATGTAATTTACTGAAATAATAAATAATTGGTACTTATCGATTTGTTTGGGTAGTAAAGGAAAATGTGAGGTAGAATGTCTTTATAGCAAACACATTTAAAAATAAATGTATCAAACAATTAACCGCTTACTGTTCTTTTAAACTAAAGAATAAGCAAATATAAAAACAAAAATTTGTTTGTAAAATTGTCAAAATATCGACATCGATTTATAAAGGCTATTAGATTAAGCATCCTACGAAAAAGACATTTTAAAATATTCCTTTAATCTTATCAACGGAGCTCTACAGAGTTATTTATAATAGTCCGCAGTTATTTATAAAAGTCCGCACAATTGGCAGATTCTTGACGAGATGGTTTGTAAGATCACCAGAGTGCGGTCTGCAACAATGACCCACAGGCTACACAAGCTCTTAGAGCTGCTGAGGAGTAACCCTCACATTCGCTTACTTAAATCTTCTCTCAATTCGTTTATAGTCCAGCCATTGGATTAGGTTAGGTGAAGTGAATTAGAAGCCCCACATAGGGTAGTCGCAGAGTAAGTGCTCTAGCGTTTCTTCTCTATTTGGTGCCATGCAGTTCCTGCATATACCATTTTCAAGCAGTCTCACTTTAAGTGCATGATGTCCTATATGGCAGTGCGCATATGTTACCCCTATCATGAGGCGGCAGTTATCCCTAGATAAAAATAGTAAGAGTTCTGTTATGGTCCTATTAACATTAGGCTTAAATATTTTTGTTATTAAGCTAGTGTCGGTGCTGCATTGTCTAGTGGCATTGGGTCCAGAAACAATCCTAGCTTCGCTTATTCCTCCGCCATCTCGTTACCAATGATGCCATGATGTTCAGGTACCCAGTACAAATAAACTTTGCTATTAATGCTGAGATCTTGTAGAGACTTATAGGATTTGAGAACTACTTTTGGTATTATTGTGTTACTTTGGAGACCCTTTAAAGCGGCCTTACTATCCCCATTGATCTTTATGCAACCGTTACTGCTGTCTTTTAAAATGCTTTCTGCTGCTTTTTGAATTGCGATTATTTCGGTATAAAAAATGCTACATATAAGATTTTGGAAGACTGTAATGTTTTCTAAAGTTGCTACTGGCAACTGAAAATACCCGCACCTACCTCTTCGATTTGTTTGGAACCATCTGTAACTATATATTATCAAACGATTTGATTTTATCTATTTATGATTTATTTTTGAACTCTGTCTCATTCTTCCCTATTTCTTTAAAAATTTCATCAATTTCCTTATTTAACAAACAAAAAAAAAAAAAACAATTGAGGAAAATTTGTCCATTGAAAATTGGTCAGAATGAACCCTCGAACCGTTATAAAAACTGGTTCGGTTTTCGGTTCGGATCAATCATTTGACGAAAATTTCGGTTCGGTTATGGTTCAGTTAATTATTAAAAAAAGCGGTTTTCCGGTTCAAAACCGGTTCGCTTAAAATTCGGTTCACGTCCCTGGTAAATATATTGATAAAATTTGGAGAGTCACGTTCCCTTCTGGACCAGTAACTATACCTTGATCTTTCTGAAAATTTGCATACCTTTGTTTTTTTGGGGAGAGCATTCGATTTCCGTTTTTATAGAAAACATTGTTACCACTCCAAAATGTTTTCATACTCTTTTATTTTTTGACGTTTAATGGGAATTTAAAATGAAACGATATTAGGCAATGTAGGTTAGTGAATATCTTTTCTTGTAAAGTTAAGACCACTTGAAGTTTTTTTTTCTTCGATCGGTGATATAAATAAATTTGTCTATTTGTGTTTTTGGAACAAAATTTCATAATAATATTTTTGTAGAGATCTTCTTGTTCAGTACTTTTAGTGCAAAAAACCACAAAAATATTACAAGCGCAAAATGCATTAAAATGGCCAACGAGCTGCTTATACTAGTTTCAATGACCGCTACGTCATATCATCAGTAAGCTTTTTTAGCCGAAGTTCAGTAGTCTGCAAGCCTACTATATTATATTTCTTGCGTTGATCAGTTAAGAATCACAGCAATAAACAAAACAAAACTCCTATATTCTAATGCAATTGCTTTTGTAATCTCTTTGATATCACACATATATATAGGAAAACATTGTTTGAATTGTGAATTCAAAAAAATAAAATAAAAAGTAATATTAAAACTTAAAAACAATATACACTTTACAGCACCACACTGTAACTAAGACTGGATTATTATAAGTTATGAAAGATTCTAACGGAAGAACGGTTTGAGGTAAATTATAAGCTTGTCAAATATCAAAATTAAAATCAATCAGCAAAATCGGTGCCCGCAAGATCCAACTTCTTTCATTTCGGCAGAGAATGTTCCATATACTTTTGAAATAAAACGAGTATATAAATAAAATATTCATTTTTTATACTAAATTTCCATAAACTTCAGAAGAAAATTTGTTTTTTATTTGATTAATTACGCATCAGAATTTAAGTCAATTTAAAACTGTTTTAGGTACATAGTAATAAGTTATTAGTACTAATAACAGAATACTTTGTTGCCTGCAATTTGATGTTCTCGTTCAATATGTGAAATCATATTGAGAACAACTCAGTTCATTTGTAATTTAGTGATAAATACTTATTTTTTAAATACCAAAATCTGCACGATAGAACATTTTTTACTTTCAAAAGTCGAAATGATTGTGTATTAACCTCAAACGAAAATACTATACGCTAGTGCAATAATTTCAAACTACACATTGTTTGCATCGTCTGTATTTCATTATATCATGAAATGCATTAAAAAAACCCTCCAATATCAACATTTAGTCTTTGTTCAAGTAATTGAAAGTTACCACGTATATTGAAAACAACTTCAACGTTTCCACCACCTTCATCATCGTTGCTTTCAACGCTGATTTTAAGGCAGCTTTTTACTTTTTTTTTTCTTATTCAAACCCCAAGCCACCAGAAGTTAGACAAACCGCAATTTTGACTCCCGGACCGAACGTACGTAAGCTTGGCGTTGGTTAGTCTTTGGTGGCTTGCTGCTAGTATATTGGTTGCTTTTATTTGCATGGAAGCAAACGTTTATTTATGCATTTATTTGTTCACATACGTCATTCACCGCTAAATTCCCTGCTTCCCTGTGAGCTGCTTTTCCCTTCTTGCAGTTTTAAGCGCCGGCTTTATTACAAAGTTTTTGGCAATAAAGCGTTTATTTGATATTTTTGCCGCGCGTATATTGTTTTTGCTCGCAAGAAGTGCCACTTGAATTTCGGAGCATGGGATGCTATAACGCTAAGGAATGTCGATTCCTTTCATCATCAACCTTCGCTATACATCCCTTTATTCATTCGTTTGTTCATATATTCATCATTCATCCATTATTGTGGAGGGCGTCGACTTGCGTGCACTCGTCGAGTGTTTGTTTAGCACTTGGAAAATATTACTTTCTCCAGCAATAATTTTAATTGCTTTGCCAGTATTCGACGGCAACAACGCGGCATCATCATCAACAACGGCAACAACATCTCCATCATCCAGTCAAAAAGGCAAAAGTTTCGCCATTGCAAAGTTGTTCATCTGATTGTTTGGAGTTTTTGTGGAAAAACACTTTGCATGATGCTTAAAACTTAATAGTTTTTGACTGTTTTATAGAGTTTTAATGATTTAATGCATCTACTGCTTAACTGATCGAAGGACTTAGGTGTGGGCGCGAGAAAAACAGAATGAAGTTACTTTACCAAAAAGAAAATTTTTTGCCATCATCAAGTCTTTGCTACTTCGAAATAAATTGGATTCCTTCACATCAATATTCAAGAAGCCTTTCAATTGATATACCAAGTGTGTTTTGTGTTTGTTCAACAAACAAGTATTTGTTGCTATCTTCGACGTGAAAGCTTTGAAGCATGACGATGATGTTCCATAAGATTTCCATAGAGTTTTCCTTTGAATGAGTAGCGATGCTGCTGCTACCAGTTGAATGATACTCAGCAAAATTGTTATATGACATTAAAAGGCAACTCCGTTAAAAAAAAAAATATTCTAAAATCATTGCGCTGCACTGAGAAAGTTATTTCTGTTATGAAATCACATTATAAAAAATGAGTGATCAAATTGCATGGCCTTGACCTATTTAACAGTGTTGATTGAATAGATTTGTTCAAGATCAGTTGAAAATACCCAAATAGAAATAATGAGATGAAATTCATCGCAGTTTAAATTTCGGGAATAAATCTTTTGGAATATAAATCGTTCCATTAATTGGCAACTAATATTATAATTGTGTTCGAAAAGGGAATGGGAAAAAGAGAATTGAAGATACTTGGTAATGGTCATGCTCAATGAAAGAATTACTTTCAAGCCCTATATTCTGTGAGAAGAGAAAGGGGAAAACAGAAGAATATTTGAAAAGTTGAGAACATTTTTTTACATATTTCCATACGTGGGTTAGGTCCTCTGTAACTTATGTTGAATACTTAGCCAGTTACGTTAATGTAAAAAAATAGCAAAGGCCAACGCAATATAAGCATTTTATCCAAAGCCTCAACTACGCCTTTAGTTAAGCTGTAATGTCTCATTATCTCTTACTTGTTTGGTAACATCACAATTCTATGGTAAATGAAAGGAGTAAACAGGTCTTTCCTTTATAAGTTGCATGTTGTATGGCAAGACTCTTTTGTTTTTCCTGGCGGTACTATCTAAAGTCATGTCACTGAAGTTCAATACGATAGCTCGTTTCATAGTTTTACAGAAGTTATCGGTATAAACATTTCTTTGAAAGCCCTAATGTAATCTAGCCAGTTCCAAAATCGTTCACTCTAAAACGTTTCTTTGTCGGGGACCTATATTATCTCTAAATATTTGTAAATTGATGGCTTGCAAAGTCGAAACATTATCTTGAAGCAAACCACGTATACGAGGCAAAGCATAAACTGTTTCGGTTTCATCCAAACTGCTTTTGTTGTTGCTGTGTACACTAGCAGCAACCAGGATTTCAAAAATGCATCGACCTCAACTAGCGTTTGGCCGCCTGGAAACATTACTTTGTACCAGTCACAAATTATTTTGCCATTTTGATAGGTTTCTCGTAATATTATATCACATATTTCTAGACTCATGATTGACTTGAGCTTGGCGGATCTGGTTTGGCTTGGCAGAAACTGTATTTCCAGCCTGATGGACATAATCTTTTTTCTATAAGCGATTTGTGCAGTTTTCTTTGCTAACGGCTTCGTGACGTGAAAGCAGCAAGTCTCGTGAAAGTTCTTGCCGATACCTAAATATATCTCATTTTATCCAAACTGTATTGTGCATAAGTATATACTGCATCTTTATATGATCATTTTGATTTCTCACTTTTCAGTAATGTCTATTGACTAATCGGCATTTTCACCTTAAAACAATACTTCAGTGGTCTCAGCAAATAACGATTAGATCAAATGTGTTTATTTTCATTTATATACATATAGAATCATTTCGAAATCGCCTTTAATTCATTTAAATTTTACTGTGTACCCTTTTAATTTCGACAAAGAGCGAGTGAACTGTATGCTGCTGCAGTACATATTTGTCATATGGAAATAACGATGTCTTCAGAACGAATTTTCATTTCGGTTTTCCCCAGCTGTGTGTCCCTTTATCCTTGTGCATCTCGATTTGCTAAGTTGAGGGTATGCAGCAAGTGACTATGACTGCTTCTAGGGTTTTCTGATATGAACTTCTTCTCATTTATGCTACATTTTTTGTCGATGCAATGTGTGAATATATTGCACTGTTTTATTTTGTGGGGAAATGAAATGAAAACTATTTGGTTATATAATGGTAAATGCAAAATAGACACAAACATATGTAACTAATATTTATTCCTGAGTGTTTTCCTGCAGACATGTTTTCTTGTCTTTTGGTTGGTCGTTCAAAAGAAGCATTCAAGTTTGAGTGCACTTATGATTTGAATTGATTGTTGTACATCTTTTAAGAGTTTTGAATCGATATTTAAGAAGACCATGTGAAAACATATTATTGTAAAATTCAATGAAGACTTAATTCCGTGTGCAAGTCTCGCATTGTTTGCTCTATTAAAAACTGTCATCGGCCTGTGTTATAACAAAATGGTTGAGGTAACAAAATGAGTTCCTTATTTGATATTTATTATATTTTGTAGATATCTATGGTAACTATTATAATTCCTGATTTGGTATTTACTTAAGCCCGCTCGTTGTGTATTGAAGAAACTTAAATACAATAAGTTTTTGATTTTGCTTGATCTCTTTCCTCCTATTTAGAAAAGAGGTTTTTCTCCTCAGTTAAGCTCTATGGAACTGTGTTCACTTGCTGTATAGTGCCAGCATATTTTCGAGCAAATGAAAATTTCAAGCAAATTGCAAAGGAGAGTGACGAAACTTTACTTCAGCCATTAACTTATAATTTGGGCATCAGTATTCTGTTTGTTACTAATTTGACTTTACCATACCTATGAATGTCTTTCTCCTACCTATGCCAAACCTTGCTTAGCATATTTAAAGACAGAAGTTTTTATAATTTCGATCTTTGGCATAAGTTCTTAAAGTTCTTGAAAGCAATAAGGCTTTTGATTCAAATTCAATCTTCCCTTAGTTTTGAAGTGGTCTTAGTTGACGCATGCTTAAACTTTTTGTATACTCTTTCTTATTTCCCATATAAGACAATAAAACCCCCTCCTGAAAGCTATATATACACTCTAAAGGGAAAGCTGTCACCGTTCTTAAGGTTTCAAACAGCAACTTTGAAACCCATGAAACCGTTACGGTTACCAACGAATGTAGTCAAATTTCTGTTGTTATTGCCTAAGACTCCGATATAACTTCATAGAGCGTAGCCGTTAACAACATCTCAAAATGAGCCTCAAGCTTCTCAAGTTCTTTTAAGAAACAAAGAGTCAGCCGTCTACCCAAACCTAGTGACCTTATATGCGGATTCTTTCCCTTGACTTTGCTTACATTGATTGTGAAATGTAATGAATAAATTGATGTAATCGTTATTTGGGCTGGGCTTAAACAAAGCGTTGAGTTCAATAAATTCAAAACGTACTACCTACAGCCTCTGTAAAAAGATTTAAATATAGGAACATCAAAAAAAGAAGGAGTTGCCTTTGCTACTTTACTCAAATCTACATTGTAATCAGCATATCGCAGCTATTGTAAAATCACTAGCAAATGTTTCTGCTCCATCTGATTGAGCCTTAAGCAATGAAATTCAATAACGACTTTTATTTAAGGGTCGGTGAATACCGACCTAGCATTGCATCGTTCGCTTTAACCGTTTCTTTCACCATAGATGTTTCAATGAAATATTTAGTTCTATCCATCTTCCATCCATTTGCTTCCATCACTGTAAAAGCTGCACGATTTTTGAATACTTAGCCTCCATTAGTGAGAACTGACTAAACTTACTTATTAAGCCGACTATCAATCAATAAAGGGGCATGTTCTGAGCTAGCGCAGCCCTTAATCTTCAATGGTCCTAGGTGGCTCACATTTTCTCTAAAACAAAACCAAATAATTAACACAAGCTTTTCTTTTCGAAAATCCAATTTGGAGGGGGAAGTTCAGGGGCGTATGGTACCCTGAGTTTCGACATTTTGGAGATCACAAGTATTTAAATGGACATTGCAAGTATTTTATTTCACTTATTCGAAGTCCTTTATCTCCAGCTGGAGCACTGAGCTTCCACAAACACTTATTCACCGTGCATGGTCTGACTAATGACTTAGAATGATCGCATTTTCTGCTTCCCCGATGTTTCCGGTTACGATTTGATTCAAGCGCAAGTTTCTTTTTCGACAATTGAATCTTTTCGGTTTTTGATGATTAATTTGATACTGGAGATGGACTTAGGCCACCAAACTTTCAAGATTCAGAGGAAGCAATTATTTTTAAAATATTTTCATACTATGCAGCAAAGCGCTGTTGGTTATTCACGTTTCACAGAAGCTGAGCAAATGCGCTTAGCGCTTTTTGAATTATATCATTGAGGCCTTTATTGTTTCCGTAATCAGGTAAATAAGATAATTTTTCAACCTCTTCTATGCTGAATTCATCCATCGCGAAACATAATGCTGATTTCAAACATACTTCTTTCGAAATGCATCTAAAGTCGGAGGATTTTGTTTGTGTGTCAGATTCCTTGTTGACAATTAGGCATATTTTATAAGTATAAAAAAGATCTTGGAGATGCTCGCTGTAGTTTCATTATATTCAATTTGAGTGAAACATAGAGCTCTGCTATCTTTAGTAGAGTTCAATACTTTCAAAAACTTTTGAAACCATCAAAATAAGCCGTGACCGGGACCGTTCGACAGGAGAATATGTTCCAGGCAAACATAGAATGTATTCGATGATTTAAGAGATTTTCATATATGGCACATTCTTTTCTACCCATCGCTCTTCTGTTTTCGCTTCTTTTTTTGTTCATTCTAGAAGTTTTTCTTCGCTGCAGTAATTCTTGATAAAATCGTATTGTATTAAAACTTTTGATGAATTTGTTGTCAAGTTAAAAGATGTTCTTTCAGTAACAATTTTCATTGTTGCATTCACAATACTCCAGCTGAGAATTGATTTCAAAACAACCAAAGAAAAGCTATTGAAATGTTGGAACTGTTCATTTCAAGTTCGGTGCATAGTTTGCAGTTCGTCCGCCTACACCCGCGTTCTTTCCGCTTTGTTTGAACACCTAAAGCAGTATAAAAAACGGTAATAATTTTCTAGTAGTACAGACAGCTGTAAAGTAGTACAATACTGCTAAAACCTATTTGGATTCAGCGCAAAAAAATGGCGTCGAAAAACGACCCTTTTCAGCTCAACAACATTAATCACCTATTCATTTAGATACTTTTTTTGTAAAAAATAATTTTTCCATACAATTTACATGTAAAACTAACAGACTTCGGCGCCACCTTATAAAATTGAAGTAGAGAGCTGAATTGAACTTTTTTTTCATATCATAAACTTACTTTTTAAGCAACAGAACCTTATAAAAAAAACAAAAAAAAACATGGAGAAAACGATTTGTTTGAATATAACAAATGTATATTTCATATAGAGCAATCAAATATTTATTCGAGTCAAACATATTCTATTTGGATGAAATATTGGTATATGTTGGTTGAAGCATTTTAGTTTGGCTCAATTAAATATTTAATTGCTCTATATCAATATAATTTGCTAGTTTGCGTTTTTGGAACAGATTAAAATTTAATATATTTTCTGCTGGGTTCCTGTTCAGTAGTTTTTAGTCCAAAAAACACATAAAAATTAAACTTACAATATGCATTAAAGTCAAAAATGGACAACTATATGTTTCATTCGTATAGCCAGAAAGCTTTCAACGGAGCGACTTCAAGCAATGTGTAATATCAAAAGAGTTAATACAGCAATTGCATATAAAGGGGAAATAATGTAGAATTTTGGCGCACTGTGCTCATATTTTGCTATGATTGTTAACTGGTCTATGTGAATGTTTAGAAATTCTTAAACGTCGGGTAACAAAGCTTAAATGATGATTCCGCATATCAGCTGTTGAAACTACTATAAGCAGCTAGTTACCCATTTTAGTCTTTTATGCATAATGCGATTATAACTTTTTTGTACTTTTTGAACTAAAAAGTTCTAAACAGGAAGCTCAGCAAAAAAATATGTTAAATTATAATCTGTTCCAAAAACATAAACAAACAAATTATATTAGATATAAAGCAATAAAATATTTGTTTGAGTCAAACATAAGATACTTCAACCAACATATACCACTATTTGATCCAAATACAATATGTTTGACTGAAATAAATATTTAATTGTTCTATATGAAATAAACATTTCTTACATTCAAAAAAAATCGTTTTCTCAGTGCATACATAAGTATAATAAAAGCCGAAACACACGGCTATTTACCAGTTTAAATTGATCCACTGTTGTTTTGTTGTATTTTTAAGAAAAAGTATTGATCGATTTGAAAATTTACTAGAATATCGGTTTTTGCCGTTGACTGTAGGTTCAATTTAAATAATTTTCAATCAAAATTATGTCTTTATTGTTGCGTATTTTATTTGAATCCACATTTTTCTACATACTCGATATTTATTCATAATATGAACATTTATGGCTTAATTTAACTTATGTATATTTAACATGCAGGTTCTTGCTCTTCTTCTCTAATCTTCTCTAATGGACTTCGTAGAGCTTTTATGCAGACGCCCAAATCGCGTTATAAAATGTCCGTAATTAAAACTCATAATTGTTACCAATTTTTAAAAGTCCCTCTTAAATTGGTCCATGTTTCAATAGTACACTATTGGTACAGCAACACCGTTCGTCTATGGCACAGTTCATCAAAATCAATGCTGTACTGTACGTCCATTACCTAAATAAATGCAGTCTGTTGCGTGCACAGCATACATAGTATGTACATATGTACATGTGTACGTACGTCTTTCAAACCCTCTTCGCCAACATGGCTCGCAACACATTATGGGGTCGAGTGCCGTCTATATACGCCAAAGTGAATTTCAATAATTCAAAATAGATTTCACCCCAGAATGCGTTCTGCCACAAATTCAATTACAAAATCTAACATTTGGCCGAAAATTTGCAATTTCAATGCAACACCACGTCGTCGAACACAAAATTTTCTACCTCGACTGTTCGCCGACCATAAAAAGATGGGAGCACTGAGCACTAAACGAACGCACATTAGAGTGAATAAATTGAATGTGTTCACACGGAATCACCGTTAAATGTGTTGCTGTTTGCAAGAGGTAACTGGACATTACAAATGGGTAAGGGCAAGCTGAGGACTATGCAGTTGACTAGTTGCCATTGCGGTTGGGTTTTAGCATTCTACATAAATATTGAGCTTAATTTAACATCAATGCTCCACTAAGTACATAGGCCCTAGCTTGGTGTAAAATATTTCATTCATTCATTCATTTTGATCGGTAAAAATGTTATAATTTAACATTAGCTAAACTGATGAATGTTGAAATAATCGCAAACCTTAATTTATGCACACAATTAAATAATTCCTTTGTTTAGCGTCAATATTTATTTGAAAATTTCTGAATTCATTTCATCTCTGTGAATTTTAGATTTCCAAAATGAATGAAATATGGTGGCGTGGGAAGAAAATACTTAATGGTGTACCAAAATAAACGACTTTGGATACAGTACACCTGAAAATTTTTGTTTTCGAAGATAGCTAAAAGTATATCACATTTTAAAGTTTTTAGTATAACTTCAAAATACAAATATTCCCTGATATGTTTAGGCTTAGTCAATTAATTTTCAAAAAAGGTGTAGGACTATTAACATATGTATATGGTCCTAACACTCGAAGAATATCATATACATAGAGCATATACGAGAACATAAAATAGAGCAAATTATGTTTTCAAAAAGATTTTTATTCTCAATGAATTCAAGGATCTCTCTAGAGTGCAAGTAAATTGATATGCAGCTCTCAAAAAATTAAATATTTGAGATAAGCTATGGCTATATTGCTCTGAGGCAGCCCAGGACTTTATTTCAAGAGAAATAATCCATTTGTTGCGATAAACATTGATGAAGAATAAATGTATACTCCCCTTTTTCTTCAAAGACAAAGCTTTCAACAAAGAGAACCATGACTACTTATTGATTAAGATGATAAATTTTTACCTGCTCTTATCATATTTATGTAATTTTAGTATTTTTCTTGTGCTTATAGGCATTAAGAAAAAATTTGTTCCTGTGTTTTAAAGTATTTTACACATACAAATACATATATTAGGGCGCTGTTGTTAAATAATTTTCCCTTTGCCATTGAATTTCTCATAAAAGTTCACTTTGTACCATGTTGGAAGTTGTTGTTTCATGAATTTTAATTGATATTTTAATCAAAGAATGAGAATTTTCGAAAAACTGTATTTGCTCAACCTAATTTTTGACTCTGTTTTTCCATTTAAATATGTATATTCAAGTAAGTTTACAGACGTTGTATTTTACAATTTTCCTTCTATTTAAAGTGATTTATACTGATTTGTCTGACATTTATGAGCGATTTTCATTTATATTGAAAATGTGTGCCCTGCAGGTTTTCTGTGAGTATCAACTCTTTTTTTTATATATGTATGTACATGATATGTTCAATTTAAAATATTATATACATACATGATTGTGTCATAAATTGAACTTAATTGTAAGTATTTTATTTATTTACTATTTGCTTTAATATTAAAAATGCCACTAACTTTGTTTTTTTTTTATTTAGATAACAATTTTTTTTTTATAAGAAATAAAAAGAATTAAGTAAATAAATTAATAATGACAAAAAAAAGATAAAGTAAGAGTGCGACGAAAATTTTAACGTAAACGGAGTACCTCATCTTCTTGCTCGTAGTCTAAAGGCTCTGAAAAACTTTAGGGTCCCAAAGGAAAACATTATTTTTACTAGCATATATGTACATATATCTGCTTAATAACAGGCTTATGTAAAAATAAGTACTTTTTATTTTAATTTTCAAAATGACACAATCGATTTTTATGAAACTCAGAGCGACTATGCAGTAAAAAGTATACAATAAAATGATGTGGAAAATATTTTTGTGAAAGCTGTTTTGGAAGGCGTAGTACTGCCCAAAAATTCATTTATACGATCCTAATATCTTGAGGACTACAGAAGATAACGTTCTAATATTTGGTGGGTGGGTAGGTAGAAAATATCACTGACACTGTAGGCTATGATATATGCAAGATATTGCATACGGATGGAAATGTGTCAAGGAGCGTGGTAACTCCCAAATCAACTTTTTTGTTAAATTTAATACTCAGGTTTCAGTCACCCTTGGCTATATTAACAAACTGTATACACTCAAAAAAAGGATTGTTTAGAAAGCGTTTGTAGCAAATTATCGAATGCTTAATATAAGCACTTATTATTTCAAGCAAACACTTAACTTTTGTCTTAAACTATAAGTATTTGTAGACAATATAAGAAAAACAATGTATTTGACACAAGTAAAAGTTAAGTTGTATCAAGTGATTCAATTACTTCTATGGAAAATTTAAGAAACATTTCATAAAATGTTGCTTCTAAGTGATATAATTATTTACGACAAATCGTCAAAATATTTCAGTCAAACAATTTAATTTATGGAAGTGTTTCGACAAACACTTGTCTTTTGTCCCAAACACTTATTCATTTCAACAAACGATTTATCACTTATAAACTTTTCATGTTCATATTTTGCAGTGCTATGATTCGATATTACTTTTTTGTTACTTACAATGTACATTAGAGCGGTTCAAAAAAAAAACTTTTTGATTTTTTCACGATGTGTCAGCGGATTACAATAGCCTTATATGTCTGGACAAGCCCCATTACTAGAATTAAGGTTAATATTGAAAACTGGATTAGCGCCCTCTGTTTTAAGTAAAAAACCCATTTTCAAAAATTTTGATTTAAAAAATGCTGCAAGTTGTAGAGGTTATAAAATTTTTCAACAAAGTGGGTATGGTTTTCGGAAAATATTCGATCGGGAAATTCAAATCCGTGATTGGTTTTTCTTCTTCTTTTTCCTTTCTTACAAAAAAATTGACAATTGACCGGACAAAAGTAAAAAAGTACCGATTTTCCACTTTCTAGCTCCAACACCTCAAATATTATGTTACCGCCGATCCCATGGTACATCATTTTTAATGAACTGATATTCCCTTAAATGAATGGCGAAACCGCATATCATTATCTTATTTTAAAACAAATATATCTGCATTTTTCTAAATTAACAGACCTGATTTTTTTTCGAATCGGAGTCGACAAATTTTCATATTAAGGTGATTCTAATTTTTTTTTTTTATTTAAAACAGTAACCATCAATCGGGGAATTCGAATTCGTGATTAGTTTTTCTTCTTCTTCTTTTTTTCTTACAAAAAAATTCAAAATTGACCGGAAAAAAATGAAAAAATTCCGAACAACTGAACATAACTCAGAAAGATAACAAGAAAAAATGGAACAATACGTGCGAAATCCAAACACGCACTTTGTACACATCAAGGTCACATACCCAATAGCTCAAGTGTTAGAGCGGCCGTCGCAATTCAAAAAATGCATACGGTCGGGTGTTCGATTCTCAGTACAACTTAACCAAAACTGGTCTGATGAGGCTATGTATATGCATATAAATATGTTTATACGTGGTAATAGCCGAAACATATGTCACCAATTACCAGGTTAAATTGATCCACTTGTTATCTTTCTCATGTTGGTTGTATAAATGACTAAAAAGTTCAATACAAAAATTATTAATATAATAATTATTAGTCTCAAAACAAACCAAAAAATTCTTAATATATGGAGAACCCGCCAATTTTTCAATAATAATAAAATAAGTAGCTGGAAAATTTTCCAGAACTTTGAAATTATATGAAAATAAAATTATAAAAAATCATAGCACATGTATAAGCCAAATAAGCTTAAAAAGAGCTATGTCAACTGAACATAACTCAGAAAGATAACAAGAAAAAATGGAACAATACGTGCGAAATCCAAACACGCACTTTGTACACATCAAGGTCACATACCCAATAGCTCAAGTGTTAGAGCGGCCGTCGCAATTCAAAAAATGCATACGGTCGGGTGTTCGATTCTCAGTACAACTTAACCAAAACTGGTCTGATGAGGCTATGTATATGCATATAAATATGTTTATACGTGGTAATAGCCGAAACATATGTCACCAATTACCAGGTTAAATTGATCCACTTGTTATCTTTCTCATGTTGGTTGTATAAATGACTAAAAAGTTCAATACAAAAATTATTAATATAATAATTATTAGTCTCAAAACAAACTGAAAAACTTAAAATTTTAAGCTTTTGCAATTCATAATGACTGCATCAACTTTTGTTTGAAAAAATTTTCATTTCATTTTCAACAATAACCTCAACCACGTTATGGGTCGACATGGCGTCGGAACCTGAAATGAAAACGGTGAAGTTCGTTTCTGTCAATGACAGCGAAGCTCAACATTTTTAAGTCAAACGTGAAACCACCTCTTCTGTACGGTTGTGACACTTGGCTTACTAACAGTGCCCTGCTATAGAACTTACAAGTGTTCACCAACAATTTTCTTCGCCGAATTCTGAAAATTTATTGGATTAGGACCATCTCTAATGTCAATTTGCACACCCGATGCTGTCAAGATCCGATTTCCCACAAAAATCTGTCGGCAAGCATTACGGTGGAATCCTCAGGGTAGTAGAAAACGCGGTAGCTCTAAATATTCAAGGAAATGATCCCTAGAACAGGAAATACGTGAATCAGAAAAATAATGGAGAAATTTTAAGGCATTCGGTAAAAATAGTGCCCGTTGGATGAATTTTGTGGAGGCCCTATACTCCGTAAGGAGGTAAGGGACACAAGAAAAAGAAGAAGAAGAATTTGTTGTAATTTTTGAGATATCAAGGATTGAAATCAAAATTTTCGGATGGTTCCACATTCTCCAAAAGTTCTTTTACAGATGTAATTTTTATCTTATTTTATTTATTTCTTTCAGTTTACATTCATTCTGAATTTCATTCTTAATATGGCAAAAATACATTTTCCGTCGGAACATTCAGGATGTTTTGAGCCAATAGACACCGATAAACAAGAAATATGCTGTATCTTTTGGGTCAATATTTTATGAAATTAATCAATTTTAAGGAGGTTTTTTGACCAGAAATATGCTTCCCCTGCAAGAACGTAATAACCGATTCTCTAACACATTAACAAGAAAATTCTTATCCGGTACCAACACTTATACAAAATATTGACATAGTTATATATGGCTAAAAAAGACAAAAGATTTTGAGCATATCTTTTTCTCTTTATTTTTGAAGTAAATTTAATTCTGATTTTTTTGTCAAAGTGAAATTATTTGTGTTTGAAAATTAAACATTTTTAAAAAAATGTTGTTAAAAATTTAAATTAAAGGTAACAGAAATTTCAAGATATAATTATTCATATCAAAGCTGAGAAATGCTTTAAATGAAGAAATGAGAAATTTTGAGTTAAGCGTTAGAAAGCTTATAAAAATTTATCAGTTTGCTCGAGTCAAAGGCAAGGAGTTATTTATGAGACATTAATAACCTATATAGCTTACCAAAATCATTAGGTATCTAATTGGTTATGCACAGGTTATTAATGACAAGTGCGAAGAGATCATTAGAGTTACTCATTGTAATAACGACACATGTGACAGAAAGGGATACAAACTCACACGTACAGAAAAGTATTAGTTAGATTTGTCCTAACGCTCTATACAAACTAATTGAATGTTTTTAGATTTATAACCAATACTTTCAGCAGCAATAACACACAAATAACGAGTTATATAATTGAAACGTTCTTGCAGGGGCATGCTATGTGAACACACAATTTCTTACAAATAATTATAATTTTTCTATGAAAGTTTTCAAAATGCTCTGTTGGGAAAATTTGAAGGATATTCTTCAGAAAGAAAATTCCAACTGCTTTAGTAAATCTGCTTACCTTAACCTAAATGTAATAGCAATAGCACATTCTACCATTTTAATTTGCGTTATGCAATGCAGTGAACCTGTCGGCAAAACAAAAATGCTTGCGAATCAACCACATGGTGTTTATGCTAAATTAAATTGTTTTTCCTTTATTTTATTGGTTAAACTATTGTGGATTTTAATTAAAAACCAAATCAATTGGTCCGTTTGTATCGAAATTCATTCAATTTATCAGATAATCAATTAAATCGTGTTATGGTTTTCAGAATTTCGACTGAAGTATAAATCATACAGGGTGTACTAAAAGTCGAATAAGGGACATTATTTGTTGGACAAAGCGAGCTTATGCATTTTACAGAGATTGTCCGAATCATTTTTATAATGTATATCTACTCTGTTATAAAATTCTTTTATGTATTTTACAACGTTAAGTATCATTTCACACATGCATATGTATACATACACATGTGTATATACAAGTACACATTTAAATTAAAGTCTATCAGTAATTACTTTTGAATTCGTTAATAACCTTCATCGAAAGTTTCATTTAATCAAACGTTGTTGAGTCAAACATCATCAGCATTTTCATCACCGGCTGCGGTGTAACCAATATTAATGAAAAATACATGTATGTATGTAACTCATACGCACACAAGTCCAATGTACTGTAAGGCAGCAGTCAAAATCAGTATCGATGCCATGAGAATGACACCATGAGCCTACTTCACTCAGCTGAATGAAACTAGCCTCAATATCCTTTGGAAGCGAAGAAGAAACATTGTAGTGAATTCCACTTTTTATTTATTTCTAATAACAAAAAAAAAACATAATAAAAAAAAGTAAATAAAATACATATTACCAAAAAGGCTTGTTTGATTCAATACAAGTCTTACCCAATGTGCAGAAAAACGTATGCGGTTCCGTTTCGAACCCGTTACGGATCCTTCAGTGCAGATTTCGTTTTTTATGCTTCGACGGATCCGTTTCGAACTCGGAACGGACCTGATATATGGATCAGTTTTGGATTCGTTTTTTGTAAATAAAACGGATTAATACTGTAGCCATATGCGCAAATCCGCCAGAATTAGCGATTTAGCCGTTTAGCTTTTTTTTTTGGAAAACAATTTTCAGCCATAGTTTTTCTTGAAGCTAAAGCTGTCTTTAATTAATATTCAAGGTTGTTCAATTAAAATTCAGATAGCTATTTTTTTTATTTAACTTTATATGTAGCCTTTCATGTTGTTTTTTTTTACTTAAATACAAATTTAACTATGTCTCCCTTTGAATATTAATTCAAAATAGTCTTAACTTCAAGAAAAACCATGTTTGAAGAGTCTGCTCCAAAAAAAAAAATAAAAAAAAAATCGAAGCCATGGTCGAGCTGGGATGACAATTTCGATTTTTTTTTTTATATTTTTGTTTTTGGAGCAGACTTTTCAAACATGGTTTTTCTTGAAGTTAAGACTATTTATATATAAAGTTAAATAAAATAAATAGCTATCTAATTTTAATTGAACAACCTTGAATATTAATTGAAGACAGCCTTAGCTTCAAGAAAAACTATTGCTGAAAGATGTACTCTAAAACAAAAAAAACGAGGTCAGCTAAAACGCTAATTCTGGCGGATTTGCACATATAAGTCACTTGAAAAACATGACGTCTCTTGTCTTCAGAGACACACGAGATAGGGTACATTATTGCTCATTTCTTATCGCTTTACCAAAACAAATGAGAGAATGATATCATTCGTCTTTGACATGTATTATAATATATGACAGGTAGCTAGTAGGTAGTGCGCAGGACTATGAATCGCTGGGACGCCTGACTTTGCAAATTTGTAAATCGTAAGTAAAAATTAAATTTGATAATAAAATAAAATTATATGTAATAAAGTTTTACAATTTGCATATTAGGCAATTTGATAAATAAATTAAATTAACTAGAGTTCGCCCAGTGGTTGAAATTCAACCATTAAAAATGGTTTTGGTATTAAAATACTGATATAAAATAGAGCTATTTTTGTGATTGATTTTAAAAATAAAAAACATGCTAAAATGTTGCCCTTTCCCTATATCTATATCTTCTTATAGTCAATATACATATCTCCATACCAAATTTCATCAAAATCAGTCAATTAGTTTAGCTAAGGAAACATATTTCCTGTTAAGAGCGTGGCACCACCCACACCCACCCAATACAAAAGCTTCAATCTATCTCCATACAAAATTTCATCAAAATAAGTCCATTAGTTAAGTTGCGAAAACATATTTTCCTATTGAAGGGGTGGCACCCTCCATTTTAAAACAAATACGTTTCCTCAGGGTTCAATCTATTTCTGTATCAAATTTCATCAAAATCGGGCAATTAGCTTAGTAGTAAAACATTTTTATCTGTTAGGGACGTGGTACCGCTCGCTCAAAACAAATATCTTTACGCAAGATTCTATCTATCTACATACCGAATTCCATCAAAATTGGTGCAGTAGCACAGCCGTGATACCGTTTTTTCCCCATTTAGGGCGATGCCACCCCTCCTTAAAGAACATGAAGATTTTAATACCTTTTTTTGGGTACAATCTATCTCCAAACCAAATTTCACAAATATCAGTCCACTTGTTTAACCGTAGAAACGTATTTTCCTGTTGAAGGCGTGGCTTCGCCCACTATAAAAAAATCACACTCTGCACTGCTCCTCTTCATAGCCTTTACAGCAAAACAAAAAACTTAGCGAATATGTTATGTTATGACAGATAAAAACGGAGCCGTTTTGCAACTGCCCATTTATGTATAGATAATCCTCACTCTCTCACAAACAAAGAGTAAGAAGCTGTTGCATGTCTCAACTCTAATCTTCGATTAGGGACTGTCCATTAATTACGTGAGGTGTATTTTTGAAAATTCGGACCACCCATTCCCCTTAGTGAGGTTTGGTGAGCTCTGAAGGAACCTGCAATAATAATGTTTAGTCTCTGCATTAAAAAGTTGACGTGAGATTTTTACTGACCCCCCCTCCCCCTCCCCTCCCCTCTATATTGACTCACGTAATTTATGGACTTCCCTTTATGAAAGATCGGCTAGGCTCAAATTTAAGTTATAGTACAAATCATTTTGCTATATTCCTATTGCTATATCACTATCTCTTCCTCTTTCTTAGGGTGCAATATATCTACATATACCAAAAGCTGTGAAAACATATTTTTCTACTGGGAGTTGGTACCGTCCACTTTAACGCAAATAGCTTTCCTCAGGGTTGAAACTATCCCTGTAACACATTCCATCAAAATCTGCACATTTGTTTAGTAGTGAAAACACCTTTTCCTGTTAGAGGTGCTGCCACGCCTCCTAAAAAAATTTGAGTTCTTAGTTCCTAACAAAATTTCATCAAAATCGGTCCTTTAGATTATTAGTAACAACGTACTTTAATGTAAGAGGCGTGGCACCGCCCACTAAAAAAAAATATATTTTTATTTAAGATCCAATCTATTTATATACCTAATGTTATCAAAATCGGCGTCGTGGCACAGCCGTGATACCGTTTTTCCTATTTGGGGCAATGCCACGCCTTCTTTAAGAAATCAGAGTTTCCAATAATCTTTCTTAGAATTTAATCTATCTTCAAACAAAATTTCATTAAAATCAGTTTATTAGTTTAGTCGTGGAAATGTTTTTCCTTTTTAGGGGCGTGGCACCGCCTACTTTTGAAAAAAAGTATACATGTCCCCCCTTCTCTTCACAACCTTTCTAGAAAAAAAAAACTGAGCGATTATGTTGTGCTATGGCTGAGAAAAAGTGGTGTAACCGTTTAGACATTACCTATTTATGTATATAATGATGATTATACGGATCGACAAAGCGGACAAACCGCTTCGGATAAAATGTACGAAGAAACGAGTCCGTTTTGAATTCGAGACGGATCCGTTTGGCACACTGGGTAGCGATAATCTTATTGCATACATTGGGTTTGACGGCTGAATCTTCAACCTATGCAGCTGAACATGTCAATGACACCTTCCAATGCGTTGGATCAACTGTGATTGTTTTATGATTCCTTCTGTTGCTTTAAGAAATCATCAGTGATTCCTTTATTATTATTATTACTTTGTGGTTCACTCAGTAGCCTTTAAGAATCAAAATGATTTTGCTCACAACTATTTTCTTACTGTTGGAATCACATTTGGCAATTGACTCCTCACATCTTTCTTGGTGACATTAAAGCAACGCTATGTATATTAATTTTTTAATATTTTGTTGGTAACATTAAAGCATCGATGATTTTCTATGATATGCAATAAAAAAAAGTTGAAAGCTGTTCATACGAAAAGGATTCGATGATTGCTGAAGTAATGCTGAAGTATCGATACTTTCACTAGCTACCTACATAAAGGGCGTTTTTTTAGAAGTGTCATATTTTTAAATTGTGCATTAAAATGCAAATATAAGTAATATCGCAATGACTATATTTTTTTTTAAATTCATAGCTTTATTCAGTACATAATTTCATGTTATTTATTACTTAAATATGACTTACTTACCCTACTATATCACAATCTGAACGTTCAATTTTCAAAAACTTTTTCAAATATCTGTGGCTCAGCAATATTCGGCGAATTTTGGTTTCAAATTAGTCTAACGACTCTGGTTTATCCGCAAACGCCAAAGAATTAAGATATTTCCACCAGAAAAAATCCAGTTTTGAGCGAATTAAAAGTTGATAACTTAGGCCGAGGTTACACTGGATGCGGATTTTTGTTCGTACGAATTCGTACGTATTCGTAAGAATTGCAAAAATTGAACAAATGTATGTGTGTATATGAATGCGGTTACAGTGGCTACGCATGCTTCGTGCGTATTCGTACGAATCTGTACGACTGCTTTGATGCGAACAAAAAATTTTGTTTTTCATCAGAACAGTCGCACGAAAACATATGATGGATGCGGAAAAACTCATTGCTGAAGTTCAAGTAAGGCGGTCTTTATGGGATCAGAAATGCAAGCAGTACCATAACAGGGAATTAAATAAAAAATTATGGAGGGAAGTGGCAGAGAAAATGAAATTAACAGGTAAGTTACTTTTAATTATAGTACCAGGAGACCGACCATTGTTCGGTTTTTCGTTTTGTGGCTTAAAAAGTCAAAATATACAATTTATTCAGAAAAGTGAAATGAGGTTAAGTACATCGGCTTAAGTTTACTTTAGCTCCCATTCTTCAATGGTAATTAAACTAAACTTTTCTTATGTGCTTTTTTATTCTTAGCACAAATATGTAATCAAAAAAAGTCGCTCGGAGCTGGTTTTGGCTACATGGGTATCAAAAATATGGGTGTCATAAAATAGACAATTCAGTGACCTACAATAAAATATGCAAATCTCTGAAATCTAACCCATAATTTTGGATATGATGATTTTCCTGAAATTTTAACCAATACATACAATCTAGTTTAATAATAGCAGGTTTATAACATTAGAATGGTAACCTTTAATAAAAGTAATATAGTTTTTACGGGAGTTTTTTATTTATGAGCATGTTACATTTTGCTATTTATAAAGTTTAAAGTAAAGGAGTTCTTGTCAGGTATATTAATTAACACTGTTAAAATATTGTAAAAATTTGTTACGAATTTCGTAGGCTGCAGCAGTAGATCTATTGAAGCATCGCTGTCCGTTGTTTTCGTTTTGAACTTGCTGTGAACTTATAGTGGTTTCCAAAAGATGTGGTGTACCCTCTAAATCGATAACTATATTATGCAACAAGCAAATAGTCTTGACAATTAAATCGACTCTCTCAGGATAAATTTCAATTTCCGTTCTTAGAACTCTCCATTTTGCGGTTATTATACCAAATGCACATTCAACAAGACGTCTAGCTCGAGAAAGGCTTTTATTAAAAATTTCTTGCTCTGAAGACAAATTTTGTCCTGAAAATGGTCTCATTAAATAGTTCTTTAAAGGGTATGCTGCGTCTCCTACTAAAACATGTGGTAGAACAACATCTGTATTGGGTAGGGCCTTTGGCGGGGGTATGTTGAAAGTACCTTTTTCGAGATGATGGTACAATGATGTATTAGCAAATATTCCACCGTCACTTTGTTTTCCGTAGCTTCCAACATGAATACTTATAAATTTGTAATTTGCGTCTACCAAACCTTGCAACACTATAGAAAAGAACTGCTTATAATTAAAATAAAATGATCCCGAATTGATGGGACATTTAATTCTAATGTGCTTGCCATCAATGGCGCCGACACAATTAGGAAATTTCCATTTTGTATAAAACTCATGTGCAATTGATGAAAACTTTGATTCTGTAGGGAAAGGCATATGTTTCTCATGAAAAGTATTCCATATGGCATCACATGTTTCATAAGCAGCTTGTCTAATTGTTGTGTGTGACATTCGAAATGAGAAAGCCAAAGATCGAAAGGAAACGCCAGTAGCAAGATACCTGAAAAAAAAAATAAAGGTTTTGGTAGGATGAAAAGTGGTATCTTATGATTTATAATGAAAATAAATAAAAAATCTAATGAAAATGGAATCAGTTCAGCAGTTATTACTAACTACTATTTTAGTTACTAATATTTTAATATTATAATGAAATATATAATACTAATATTTTGTTGCAGATGATGTGGTTCGTCATAAGTGGAGGGGAATAAGAGACACATTTAGAAAAGAGCTTGCTAAATTACATGCAAAGAGAAGTGGCGGTGGTGCTGAAGAAGTATCCTCCAAATGGCAGTTTTTTGACTGTATGCTTTTTATTAAAGACCAATTTGTGGCCCGTAAAGTTACTGGAAATATTCCAACTAAGAAAAAACCAGAAGATGATATTTTTGATGAGATGGAAGAAAATGAACCATCAGAAGTAGTAGACATCAATTTTAGTGAGAGAGAAAATGAATCTCCGGGTGGTAAACGACCTATACTTGAGACCAATTCACAACATACCTGTACTTCATCCCAAAAAATTAAAAGTTTTAAAGAAAACACAATGCAGAAATTACTGGCTATAGAAGAACAAAAATTAAGTCATTTACAGAAAGGTTCTCAGCAGCAGCAGGATGATGACTACTATTTCGCTCTAAGCCTCGTACCATACATTCGGCAACTACCAATTCATAGAAAATTGTTTGTTAGAACAAAGATTCAGGAACTACTTCTGCACGAACATGAACAATTATCTTTAATCCAATACAGTCCCCAGCAGGTATTTTCATCAACACCCCGTCAGTATGCAGCAACTCCGACACCACCACCAGCATATACTGCTACATCGGCAGATTTTTCAGATGAATCATTCCACTTAATAAATAACCCCACAAGCAATACCTTGACATATGCTATGGATACTGCACAAAAAAATCCTTCACAAACGGCAACACAATATTTTTCTCAGTTTCAACCTGACTAATTATATTTATTAATGTCTGATAATTATTATACGTAATATTTTGTGTGTGAATTAAAATAAATCTTTGTTTATTAAAAAGTTATTTTACTTACCGTAATGTTACAATCAATTTTTCTTCTGGTGAAATACATTCTCGAAAGTTGGAGTATTTTTTAAGTTTACTTTCAACAGCTTTTAAAATATAATCAAACGTAGATTGTGTCATTCTCACATATTCAAAAAATTTTTCATCATTTGTTCTGAGTTCTTCAAATGATCTTCGAAATTCCCCTTTTTCACTTCTTGATAGGAAGTAATCATTTACCCAAAAGCGTCTTCTGTTTTCCAATAAAAAAAATTTTATTAAAGGCGTTTCCAACAGGTAAGATTCAGTAACTGGATCCATTGCACTTCAATTCAAAATAATCACTTCAACTCAAAATATGAACGAAGTCGCGTCTAATGTAACCACTCTATTCGTACATGTTCGTACGAAAAAAATCTTACGAATTCGTACGAACAAAAATCCGCATCCAGTGTAACCTTAGCCTTAGTGAATTGGGTAAATTTCCACAATTTGCTAGCGTTGTTGCGTTATCAACCGTTTCATAATGAAATGGCAAACTTTATTGAACAAAACTAACACCAACATTGCTAGATTTAGTGAAATTTTTGATGTTTCATACTTTTTGAGAAGTATGGCTGTTTAAAAAAAATACTCTTTACATACATATAAATGAAGAAATCAATTTTTGTACACCAGCCCATTTTAAGTTGATGAACCTAAGGTTATAAGTGCATGTTGCATCAGTAGCATCCTGGCTTACTTATTTAAGGACATGCATGTAAATATACAAAGCTTGCTGACGCATATATGTAGGTAAATATGCACCTTAAAAAAACGGCATCATACCTATTTACAGATGTATGTTTGCATTAAAACAAATATGAATTTTTGTATTGGTAAATATTTCAACATTATTTCCGGAGTATACATACATATGTATGTACGTACTATAAGCACATCAGAAAAAACGACATTTAAAAATAAAATAATTCATTTAAAACAGAAATTTTAATGGAAAATTCTACATAGTTTCTGGTTGCCTTGCAGTCATGTGAAATAATTTTTTTTTTCAAAGGATACAATGTGAAAAAACCCACAAAGTTTTTTACATGAAGTTTCATCAAAAAAGAAATGGTATTGACTCTTACAATTTTTTTTTATATAAATAAATTAAAAATTATTGGTTCCTGAGCATAAAAAATAAATAAATATTTTAATTCGTTTTAATTTAAATTTTATTTAATATAAAAAGTGTCTCTTAAATTTAAATTATTCTAGATCAATAGATTAGGTTAGTAGGTTATTCCGTACACTTTCCAATAACATTTTTTCATTTAAGAGTTTCATTTGAACATCATGACTTAATTTTTTACGTAAAAATTTGTCCATTTAAAAAATCTGTTTAATACATTATAGGTCAATCGTAGAAGTCTTCAAAAGTTATGAAAAAGGAAATTAGTCAACATCAATATTTTTTTCTTTTAATGTTCGCTTATAACTCTATTAGAACTCTTAAGCTTATCCCCATCGAAATAATCCCAGCATGTATAAATAAATGGCTTGAAATCAGTTTTTCAACAATTCTTCTGAAATAAAGTGATTTGTATGGTAAAGAGTTATATATGGGGCATTTCATGCCAAATCACCGAGGTTTTTGCCCGACCCTCTTCGATTTCGCTCGATATGATTTAGTGCGCATTAAAAGCAACAAGCACACCAATTTCTAGTCTTGTATTCGAAACCTTAATTGAGTAATCGGTTTTATAAATATTAAAGCAAACAATTTTCTATTAACGATATATTCGTAATAAATATCGATATCAATAAAAAGTGGCGTATAATATTTTTTGTATTTGAATGTTGTTTCTGCAAAAAAAAAAAAATAATAAAATTATTCGAACTAACTATCACTTAGTCATTAACGTTTAGAGATTAAAATCGACATTTTCGAAAAGTGCGACCCCTTCGATTTTTTTTAAAAAATGTTCCCAAAACTCTACTATAGATTTTACGGTACTTTTAGGTTGCAGTTCGAGATGTGATTACAATTTTTTCTATCTTTTTATGAATTTTGAAAATTTTATATATGTTTTTTATGATTGAATTATCTATATCACATACTTTTTTTATGTATTGGATCGTATATTCCAAAAATGCCAACCAATTTTTTCTCTCACGAATCGTTTTCGAGTTATCCTCCAAAAACCGTTTTTTGCACTTTTTTCATTTACAGTGGCGAACAGTGAAATGCGGTCAAACAAAAAATTAAAAAAAAATGGTTTTACGACCCCGTCAACCTCTTTGTTTTATAGGCATGGCTTTTTTTACAGGTGTGGTGTATTTAGGGCTTTGTTTTAAAGTGAGAACAATATTTTATTGTAAATAGAAGCTATACTTAGTTTTTACTCATTGTTGTGCTAAAAAGATGCCAAATTATAAAAAAATTAACGAAGCGGATAAGCGCGAGCTTAACGATACGGAAAATTTCTGCTAGAGTAGGCTTTGTGAAGTCCTCCGTAGCCGAGTTTTTGAAAAAGTATTCTGAAACTGGGTTGTCAAGTCGAAAGGAAGGGACAGGAGCGCGGAAAAAGGCTACAGAAGCTGATGATCGACTTTCAAAAAGAATTAGTCTTAAAAATCGCTTCAAAACGGCTGTAGAAATTGGAAAAGAGTTTTCTGAATGTGAAGGAAAAGAAATTTTTCCAATGACTCTGTGACAAAAGTTCCATGACGCTGCTTTATCTGCTCATCGCCTCGCTAAAAAGCCGTTTTTAATCACTCAAATGCGTCGGAAACGTTTAGAGTGGGCCAACCAGCATAAAATGTGAGCTGCATCTGATTAGCAAAATGTGATCTTCTCAAATAAATCAAAGATCAACGTATCTGGTTCCGATGGAATGCTGTATGTGCGCCGAAAAAGTGGAGAGCGTTATAGCGACGAGTGCATCCGAAGAAGATTTATTTTCTATGTCGAGGCGTAGGAAAAGCTTTTTGTTATGCAGCATATTATGGTTTATTAAGTTAGCTTTCAGAATTAGCAAACCTATTTTTAGTAAGTTAAATAATATATAATTAAAAATAATTTTTTTCTGAAGATACATTTTTATGGTAAATAAAGGTCGAACATAATCAAAAAGTGAGTTTACACAAGATCTGTTTCTACCCGCAAAATTGACTATTCGAAAAGCCGAACAATGATAACAATGGAAACACAACTCACAATAAAATTTGTATATGTATGTAAGCGATCATGTTAGATAATTTTTCACGCAGATACAATTCTGTTTTACTTTATGGGCTGGCAAAGTACGAAAGTGATTATATTAAAATATTTATTGGCAAAAAATTGTTTTTAAAAATTTTATTTTATTGAGCTTACTGTTCAATATGTGTGTGTGTCAATGTGTGTACTGTAAATGATGTTTCAGTTTACTCCTCATGGCGCACAGTGGTGCCAAATTAGCTGTCTTAGACAAAACTTTTTCCCTACAATACATGGAATAATTTTAGCTAAAACTTGGTATTATGAAGGTTTAATAATGAACATCAAATCACTGCGGATTTTTAACTCTAAAAAAACTTCATCCTCTATAGCCTCATAAATATCGACATTTTCTTTAATATATTTTATTTTTTTACTTTTCGACATTGCGCGAATGTTTCAACTTTTTGACCTGCTAGAATTGTTCAACTTATTCAATATTTTTCGACTTTTTCAAAATCTTTGAACTTTTTTACTAGAGTAACTTCGGGTATTGTGATATCGTCGGGTAATGTGATACATACATCATATTTCCTTAAATAAGCAACTCTTAACAAATTTTTTTTGTCAATATAAGTACTTAGCAGTAACGGAAAAAGATACGTGCTGCAGGGTTTTGTGCGTTCGCATTCACTGTTTTTGGTCTCAGTGTGGTGAAATTAATCTAGCCACAAGTCGAGATTTTATTTGTGTGCATGTCATGTGTGAATTAAGCACAAAATAAAGTAAGTATTATAGCCGAAGTACTAAAATTTGTTATTGGGTGAATATACTTTGTCATAAATAAGGTGAGTTTTTTATTTGTTGAAGTGTGTTTTAATATAATAACCCGAGTTAAAACTGAAATTCGAATAATGTGATAAAAACAAATTTTCTCCACCCAGCAAAGAGTCCTCCTTCCAGAGGACTACAAGGATTGAGACTTGAGTGCAATGCATGCAAAGCGACATAATTTGGGCTCGCAGTGATTGTCTTCCAAGACGGCAAGCAATTTTTGTATGTGAGTCATCTACTTATCTGACTTTAATATGTTCTGCTTTTCGCTTATTGATTCAGTTTAAATCTAGTTTCCTTTTTTATGGAAATTCTATTGAAAGATGTATTTTTAGTTCCTACCCAACAAACACGAGGGTCTCCAACCCGTTTATCCACACGGTTAGAAATCTTGGAATAAATTTTAATACAAGCGAAGTATTACAAAGGTTTTTAATACAATTTTGATTAAATTTAATACTTTTGAATATATTACAAAATTTTGTAATACATTTTGTATTAAATTCTAATACAGGTCAAACATTAAACAGATATCTTATAACATTTGATGCTATCGCAAGTATTACATTTAGCCAACGTAAATATAATACTACGTTGGCTGATGTCGTTAAAATGTTCATACAACTTTTGTGTTGAAAGGGAACCTGGTTCCAATCCCAGTGGATACGACATATTTTTTTTTTAAATTTTAATAAAATCGATTATTAAATTTTGATACAAATTTATATTAAAAATGAATTTTAATATCTAGGCAGTAATTAATACAATTCTGGTGTAGTCACATATATGTGATCCCAAAGTATTAAAATTTATTCCAAAATTTCTAACCGTGCAAGTTAACAAGAAGCTTCGGCGAAAAAGGTGTTTGATGCGGAAGCCGCTGGGCGACGACGAAGAGGAAGACCATGCCTCCGATGGAAAGACCAAGCCGAGGAAACCCTATCCACGCTTGGTGTGAATGATTAAGAGAAGGCGCGCGCGAAGCAGAGGCGCCTGGAGAGAGCTTTTGAGGTCGGCCGTAACCCGGTAACGGGTTGTTATGGCCACCCAAGTAAGTACGTAAGTAAACTATGCTACGGAGCATTCCAAATCATAAGAAACATATAGGGGAGAAGTGGGAGTTGTGGGAGTTGTGGGCATAGTTTTGTTTTCGGCTTATAATTACCGATCTAGTGCATATTATTTAGACATATGGGTATCTGTGTAAAGCTAGAGACCTAAGCTAACTAATTATAAAGAAAATACCCGATTCAGTTATGCAAAAAAATTTTACATGGACTTTCGTAAAATCTCATTTTCAGCAAAAATTTTTTTTAGGGGGGGTTGTGGGCACCCTTGGAAAAAATGCTACAAATGGAAAAATATGAAAAAAAACCACAACTAATATGAACAAAATGACAGTTTATTAATCTCAAAGCCTGCATAGGCGTTATTCATCGTCGGAAATACAATTTTGACATGTATAATAACTTGCCCGCATGCCTGCACATTTCAAATGAAAAGCTCGATCGCAGATGTTACAATTGATGGAGTTGGCTGCGGTCAATTGGCGTGGCAAAAATTTCAACAGATGAGACAAAAGTCCACATCCTCGTCAACAATTTCACGAGAAATTGCAGGTATATAAAAAATTTGACTAAAAAACGGGTGCCCACAACCCACCCAATTTTTGTGCCCACAACCAACTTTAGCAGACATTTTAAAAAGTAATGAAAAAATGTTTATGCATAAATTTTTTGGTTCAAATCGATATTGTTCCATTCAGCATAATACTTCGACTAAATAAAAATACATTACACTTACCTTTCCAATCGATCCACTTTGATTGATACACTATTGAAAATGTTTGAAAAAAGTTTCACCACCTTTTCAAAGCCCAAAAAAAACCAATTCGTTCATTTCCAAAAGCAAACGCGTCCGTTTACTTTGATATTTGGCATGAATCATACATAGGGTAATTGCTTGCGAATGACATTACCAACGAAACTCAATCTTCATTTTGTGAAAATATACGTAGGGGTGCCCACAATCGACCCATGCCCACAACCCCCACTTCTCCCCTACGTATATAGTGTTTCACCGAGGCCGAGGCGAGACCGAGATCAACTAGAATCTCGCCTCGTCGTTCAGATTTCGTCCAAGCACTTCTGTGCATTAGCGCTTGGAACTATTAACACTATTATTCCTAATTAACAACAAAAATGCAAAATTTTTGGTTCTTTTTTTTTTAATATATAAGTTCAACTTATTATCTATGCACAGAAATTAAAAAATTTCGTCACGATCAGTCAAGCTTTTTAAAAACTTATAGCATTTTAAAAAAAAAGTTAATAAAAACTTTGAATTGCAATAATTATTAATCAATTAATTTTCACCAATTGCAGCTACTGATTTATTTAAAAAGCTTTGAAAAAAATTTCAGAGATGTCAGTTTCACGTATGCTGACCCTTTTACCTTATTAGCCGATAGTACTCGATCTTTTTAAGTTATAAGATCTTATCTTTAATAGTGAATTGAAATAAATTCCTTATCAAAAAAGACGTCAGTTTGTTCATTATTTTTGTATATAATACGCTTAGAAAAGAAAAATAATATGTTTATAAAATTACATATTCATAATACGGTTACGTAAAGAAAGGGTGAACATTTTTAAAAAAGTTCATGCTTCAAAATATAAGAAACTGATTTCAAATTTATGTACACTAATTTTATAGACTGTAAAATTTACTTTCATGTGACATCAATTTATATAAAGTCTATACAGGCATTCCCAACTTAAATTGATTTTTAAAAAAGCCATATCCGCAACATTCCATTGCTATATCTCTGAAACTAGATCAGAGGGACATTTATTTTTGATACTCGTAAATATATTCTTTTTTAAATTAGCAGCAACGTAAAAAATAGTTTAAAAAATGGTGACTTAAGCCAAATTTCATATTAAAATAGGGCCAGAGAGGATTAAATATATGCATTAAAAAAAGTTCATAATTTTTTTTATTCTATTTCGAACCAAGAGGGCGTCAACAATTTTTTTCCCTAAGAACCAATAACTTAAAGTGGTGGCTTAAGCCAAATTTCTCATTGAAATACGGCCAGCGAGGGTTAAAGATAAAAATAGGAAAATAGTTCCTAAAATATTTTTTATCATATTTCAAACCAAGTGAAAAAAGTGTTAACTATGCTCCAAAATAAAAAAAAAGAAGTTTTTTAAAGGTGCTTTTTTGCGGAATTCAAGCCATCTTTTCTATTCTTCTCTCTGATGCATGGCTTTTTTCGTGTGACTCGGCCATTCAAGTTATTCTTCCGAAGAAGTCTTCGAACCTATTTCAGCATGAACCTATTTTTGAATTTTTCTTACTAAGTCGTACATAAGCACTTCCCAGCCCTCTCAAAAAAAAAACTATTTTCTCAAATAGTAAAACAGATATTTTTTTTGGTTAAAAGTTGACCTTTTTTTGTTTTGGTCAGCAATATTACAAAATTAATTTATGAAATTGTAAAAACATTAATTTTTGTGTGGAAAAAACTTGAGGTTTTTTTTTTGCTCCTTAAACAAAAATTTTAAGTCCTCCTCATAAAAATCGTTTAAGTCCTCTCTATTTCAGGAACTTTGAACTTTCTGTCAGGCCGTGGGCCATGAAATAAAATTCCGGGTTTGGCCGGGTTAATCCCGGTAACTTGCTAACACTGTTACCTTTAAGGGGACATGACACCTTCAAATTTTCACGAAATCAAAAAGTTTTTTTTGACTGTTTTTTGTTTAGAAAATATTGAAAATACGTTTTTAATAAAATAAACCTCAAACTCGGCTTATAAAATATATAGCGAGCATTTTAGTAACATCGTGTCAAAGTTGTAGTACGTGAAGATCTATAGTTAAAAAACTTTAAACGCGTTTTTCTCGAAACCACGTTTTTCGAGTTGGCAGGCATGATAAAAAAAAACTACTGGACCGATCTTTCTGATATTTCAATATGCTGCTGTCCACATATATGTATATGCAGGGAATGAACTACAGACAGAAAGATCGGTATTATATTTTTTGATTTCTGGCACGATTTGGCCCGAAAAATTTAAAATTTTCTAAAAAACGACGCCATTTTGTTATTTTTGGACCAAAATTATTGCCTGTAGTTCATTCCTTGGCGGCTTTGATGCTGATTAATGCCTCTTATTTATTTTTCTTTCAGATGTTCCATTGAGCCGCAATCACGCTCGCCGTGATTTTTTGGTGTTTTTTTTCAAAAAATTCTAGTGGCCATAAATTTAATAAAAAAAAAATTTTTTTTAAATATTGTTTTGTGTCAAAATATATGTGTAAAGTTTCAAAATGATATCTTGTTTTTTATAAGAGCTATACGCATTTTAAGACACATAAGACAAAATTTTTTGAAGGTGTCATGTCCCCTTAATCAAGTTTTCGAGCAGATATGAATGGATGTTTCTGAATTTCGCGAACACCGTGTAGAACACCGTTCTATCAATACATTGAAGACCAAAACATTTTTCAAAATAAAACTGTTTGTAATACTTAAAATCGTATGATAAATTTTTGATTTTCGATGTGAGTCACTGTATGTGACAATAGCAAATGTCTTCAATTTGGGTTTCGACAGATCTTAAGTTATATAGGATTATAAAATTTTTTTTTTTAAACTTCATTTTCTTTTATTGTATCTTCTCTTAAGAGACTAACAATAAGTTTTAAAATCTTAAACTAGAAAACATTATTATACATTATTATTGTGAATAATGAATATATAATTTAATAATGAACTTGTCTCCAGAAACAAAAGTTAGCAGGGACTTATACTTCTTGTGTAGTAGGTGCAGCTTGTGTATGGCTCAGCACAGCGAGTGCACAAGATCGAATAACTCATTGGAGCATAGGTGTGGATGCAGCTGACGATCGCTTCTCCCCATATTCTTTGCCACCCGAGACGACCGAGGTCCCGGTCTTGGCTTGGTAGCTGAGACGAACTAGGCCTCAGTCTACCCGAATGGAGGTTTTGAGTACCACAAAAACGATTGTCTTCGTGGTCGCCGAGACGAACTTGGTCCCGGTCGACCACTTTGGGAGTGATTAGTGCCTCTAGGACGTTCTTGAGGTGGTAGCCGAGACGAACTAGGTCCCGGTTTAGCACCCAAAAAGACCGAGAAGACACTGTTTCAACTCTCTTCCTGCTACTCTCTCCAATTCACCGGAAAGTGGCCGAGACGAACTAGGTCCCGGTCTTACACCCTCAACGGAAGGGGAGCTGGCGGCGATAAGTTGCCAAGTGTGCCCAAGACGAGCTAGGTCCCGGAACAAAGTCCTCATATGATTCTTGATGATTACGTGTAGTGCCTCGGGGGAAGGGTAAACGTTTGAGCTGTTTAGTTTGGTTCGGTGTAAGTGACTTGCATAGAAGGGCGATCCTTTCTTTTTAATCTGGAGCGACTTTCTATGTTTGTTAAATTACGAGCCAATGGATTCGGATGATGCAGCAACCTTATGGCGTAGGTTTGTTTGATTCTGTTAATTTCATCTTTTACCATGGGGATGCATAGATCTCTGTGAATGTTTTCATTCCGTATATACCATGGGGCACCTGTAAATATTCTTAAGATTTTGGACTGAGCCCGTTGTATTAGTTCAATGTTTGAGGAGCTGGCGTTACCCCATAATTGGATACCATATAACCAAATTGGCTTAATGATTGTTTTGTACAATAGGATTTTATATTCAAGCTTCAAATGGGAGCGATGATTAATTAACCAGTGAAGACTGGCGGTTTTTAACTTTAACTGCGTTTTTTTGGCTTCAATATGCTTACGCCATGTTAATCGTCGATCTAATTGAATACCTAGATATGTAACAATTTCACCCTGTGGGACTGAAATATTATTTAGTACAATTGCAGGGCATTCACCACGCCTAAGAGTAAAAGTAACTTGCTTGCATTTTTGCTCATTTAATTTTATGCGCCATAGCGATAACCATTTTTCAATTGATTTCAAATGAAACTGGAGGTTTCGAGAAGCTTCCAAAGGGCAACGGTTACAACTTAAGACTGCGGTATCATCTGCGAATGTTGAGATGGTAGTGTTGGCACTGATTGGTAAGTCTGAGGTATACAATACATATAGAAACGGTCCTAGTACGCTACCTTGAGGGACACCTGCTCTTATATTGAAGTGAGTTGAAATAAAATTCTTGTATTTTATTTTAAAAAGCCTGCTTTCGAGGTAAGAAGTAAATATTTTATGAACATTAAGAGGCAATAGGTGTTCAATTTTTTTGATAAGGCCTTCATGCCATACTTTATCAAACGCCTGTGCGACATCGAGAAATATTGCAGTGCAGTATTCACTGCGCTCATAAGCCTTTCTTATTTCATTTGTGATCCTATTAACCTGTTCGATTGTGCCGTGTTGTTTTCGGAAGCCGAATTGGTGAGGCGGTAATAAGTTTTTATCAGTAATATATGGCATTAATTTTGCTAGAATTAATTTTTCAAATAATTTTGACAAGCAAGGTAAAAGGCTTATGGGTCTATACGATGACGGTAGTGTACGATCTTTCCCATGTTTTGGTATCATGGTTATCAACGAGTTTTTCCATTCTTTTGGGTAATATCCGTAATGAATTATAGCATTAAAAAGCCTGGTCAGAAAGATGACACCTGAGTGAGGCAGTTCCTTAATCATTTTGGGAGTGATGTTATCACACCCAGGGGCTTTTTTAGGACACATTTCTTGAATTAAACTGATTAAATTACTGCTATGGAAACTCATTTGGATAGTATCGGTGTTTATTGGCAGTTGGGAAGGCATGAAACCTTGAATATACGGATTTGGTTGAAAAACTGTACTTAAGTGATTGGCAAAAGCCTCAGCTTTTTCTGCATCACTTCTAGCCCAATTTCCATGTAGGTCTCTTATCGGAGATTCACTTTCAGTGGGTGATCTAATTTTTTTGGTGGCTTTCCACAAGGATTTTAATCCATTAGCATTTGGGGCAAGTTTTGAGACATATTTTTGCTGTTCCACGTCTTCCTTGTTTTTTAACGCAGACCTAAGTTTGTATGTAGCAATTTTTAGGTTTGCTTTAGAAGTTGGGGATCTATGGACCTGCCACTCTCGCCTTAACCTACGCTTATCTGCTACAAGAATTTCAATTTCTCTGTTAGTAAGGAAACGGGTTTTTGTATTTTTCTCAGCCTGATCAGGTGTTGAGTGCTCAGCAGCTGAATACAGTATTGTATTAAAAACGGCAACAGCATCGTCAATATGCTCGTTGTGTTCTATCGAATAGGTTGAGTGGATGTGTGAGCTTATGTATTTTTTATACTTTAGCCAGTCAGTCTTATGCGATGTTAGTCTCATAGGGGGCTTAAGGTCAACTGATTTCTCTAAAAGGCAAAAAATGATTGGAGAATGATCTGAAGAGAGTTCAAAATTTGTCTCGGCTGTTAATAAGGTTCTATCGATACCTCTTGTGATGGCAAAATCAATGAGGTCTGGGATTTTGCTTCGTTCGGCTGGCCAATATGTTGGTTGACCAGAAGAAGCATAGTCGAACGTGGTGCGATGTTTCATTAACATATTATATAATTGTTTGCCTTTAGGGTTTATAAGACGAGATCCCCAGTATGTATGTTTGGAGTTATAGTCTCCAGCAGCTAAAAATCTAGTTCCCAAGGTATCGAAAAATTCTTTGAATTTTTCCTCACTGATTGCGAATCGAGGTGGGCAGTAGACTGCCGAAACAGTAAGGTTTTTGGAATGGTTTTGTAGGCAAATAGAGGTAGCCTGAAGAAAATTTTTGGAAAAGGGTTCTAAGCAGTAGTGTTTAAGGCGATTTCGAACTAAAATTCCTGAGCCCCCGTGAGCTTTGCCATCAGGATGATTGGTTTTGTAGAATTTGTATCCTGGTATATGAAAATTATGCTTGTCTGTCAGATGAGTCTCTGAAACAAGCATTAAATCAATTTTTGCATGGGTTACATAATGAAAAATTTCATTTTTATTTTGGCTGATGCCGTTTGCATTCCAAGCACAAATTTTTAGCTGACTTATTTTTGCGCAATCAAAATTTGAAGTAGCTGGTTTTGCGTTTTAACTAGATCTTGTAGAGTTGATTGCATTGAAACCATAAATTGATTCAGGGTTTGAGTTAAGTTTGTGATCTGTTTTTCCAAGCTACTTTGTTGAGGGTAAAATTATAAAATTTAAAGTCAAGTTTTGTTCAACTATATTTTCTCTAAAAATAGGAATTCATTTAAAGAAAAAATTAGTCCAAATGAAAAATTGCCATCAAATTAAGGGAAACAAGCGCAATCATATGATATTAAATTAATTGCTCTAACAAATACAAAGCTTTGAATGGCCTGTTGAGACCATTCTTCAAAAACAAAAAAAAAATTCAATAAAACTAAAAAACTTCATTGTTAGCAAAGCCACGAACTGAAAATTACAGATTTAATGAATCTAACGGAGTTCATGTGGTCATGGACATCGACATCGCCATCGACTCCGACATCGATAAGTAGAACACTTAACAGCCAGCGTCATATTTTTTCTTCCACTCTTAACTTTGTTGCTTCCATTTAAACTATGAAATGATGATGGCAACAACAATGGTGAATTCATCAATTTTCGATTATAAACTCGCTCGAATGCATGAAAGGCAAAAGCAACAGCAACAGCATTTGATTTGATCATTAAACGCAACCTCCATTATACTCAGCTACCGATGAGAGCATTAAAGGGTTTTTCCAGATCACTCATTAATTAAAGGCTGCTGCTGCACACAAACATTTGTATGAAGAAAAAAAGACGCGTTCGAAGCATCTCCACCTCCTCCTAAGCTTAAGCTCGAGCGTAATAACAACAATAATTATTACGCTTTTTGGTCCAAATATTGAACCCGTGTAACGTACGAACGTACGAATGTCGTGCTACACCCATCGATAGCTACGGGACGATAATCACCACCACCGATTGTGGCAATGTAGCGGAAGCCTTTGTTTATTTGACAACAATGAGAGGCTGATGATCGAATGATGACTGACCGACCGACCGGCCATGGCCGCCGTATGCATGATGAAAATGCTCATTAAATGTACTTCAAGATCGAACCATTTGATGATTTTGATATCTTGAAATTTTTTGTATCTTTTGTCTGCATTTCGAAGGTGGAAATGTGTGTGTTAGTGTGTGTGAAGGCATAACAGGTTTAACAATGGCAACAAAGAAACCAAATTCTTTTTTCTTTTCTCTTCTGCAATTAACTTTGATTACGTTCTGACGATTGAGGAAAGATAATATTTATCTTTAATTTGAATTGAAATTTATTTTTTACACAATCACGATCGGATGTGTTTTGTTACAATTTACTTTATAGTTAGTTCACAAATATACGAAACAGAAATGTAATGATTTTAAGAGTAAATATAAATTGTATTGTTCTTGTACTATTGAATACATGAGGCTTTAATTTGAAAACGAAAAAGTAACAAATAAGCAGCAATATAGCATAGGTTTGGTTAAAATAAGCAGCTTTCTATAGTTTCGTGAACACACAGTGGCCCATTGTGATGTCTGATACTTAATGCGATCCGCCTTAGCGTTTCGGAAATTCCTTTGGTATGGCTTGTCATCCGGATTCCCTTATGAAATCTGCCAGTTTTGAAGTAGATGTTTCTTAGATTTTCTGATCTGATCTCTGATTTCAATGAGTTTTTTCATGCGAGTATGTATGTATTATTTGACTAGTAGCTTTTTTTTAGCCAAGTTATGTGTCTTAGCTAAAAAAGTTGGCGAAAGAGAGACTTAAATATTCCAAAGCCACGCGCTGACAGGATGTGATCTATTTTAGATGGCATTTTTGTTTCACTCGCGAGTGTTCGCTTTTTGCTGAAAAAATATCTCAAAAACTATATGAAATTAAAGAAATTAAAAAAAAACTTAGTATCTTTTTTGTTTAAATGTATTTTGATTTTATAAGAAAAATATGTTGTATACTTTAAATAAATTTGTTCTAACATTTATTTTCAAAATACCTTCGACATAACATTTTTTTTTTTATTTTCTCATATGTTATTCTTAGTGTTTCACCGAGGCTACGAGGCAGCCTCGTTTTTGACTACGAGAACGAAGCGAGACCGAGGCGAGAACGAGGCGAGATGGAAAAATAAATTTTCCTCGCTTGACCGAGGCGAGGCGAGATCACACGGCACCTCGCCTCGTACTCGCCTCGGCCTCGCCTCGTCCTAGCCTCGTTTTCGAAACCAAGAGCGAGGCGAGTTTTGACCAAATCTGAACTCGTAAGAATCAGATGCAGATTCAAAATATGGATGTAATTTTTATAATAAAATCTATATTTAACTAATATTTTAGTATTTTATTTTGAGTAAGCAACTTTGTTTTATTTTTAATCCTCATATGCTTCTTACGAGTTCAGATTTGGTCCAAGCGCTAATGCGCAGAAGTGCTTGGATCGCATCAGCTTCTATATGACTTCGCCTCGATTGATCAGTTAGGGAAGCATGTAAGGCTATGTAAGGCTATAAGCAAAACTGCATGATTGACAACACTGCATTGAAATTGATTTATTCTAATAGTCTTTCTAAGAACCGGTAAGGTAAAGCGAAACGCACACGGTAATGCTAGTATATAAATAAAGATCAATATGTGTATGGTCATTGCTAATGGACTCCTAAACCGTTCAACCGACCGACGAAAGATTTGACACACATATATGTTTCTTATGATTTGGGATGCTCCGTAACATAGTTTACGATAAATGGGTGATATATTATCAACTACTTGATGCAGATTAATAAAACTTGGTATATTTATAAAAGGTAGAGGTATAACTAAGATTCAGTTAATAAAATTGGCGGTACCATGCTTTCAATATAAGAAAAAAATTAACTTTATCATATCTCATTATCTATTTGACGTAGATAAATAAGATTTGGTAAATATTTTGCTTATAGTTTGTAAAAGGTTCATAGCTTAGTTTGGCTTGGAAAAATAGGCAATGCGTCTCCTTCCCATATAAGAAAAGAATTAAATTCATCATATCTCATCCAATTCACCAAAAATAAAAACAGATATTTTATTTTATTTCTTGAGGCTTGATCAGCCTATCAGCCCTGATACATATATAATTTCTTATTTATTTTAATAAAAAGCTCGCTTTTTTACCGAGGTGCCTCGGCCGAGAACGAGGCGAAGCGAGGCGAAGCGAGGCGAAGCGAGGCGAAGCGAGGCGAGGCGAGGCGAGGCATGTGATGGCAAGATCTCGTCCGAGGCCGAGGCGAGGCGAGACTTAAATTTATAAAACGAGGCGAGACCGAGATCAACTAGAACCTCGCCTCGCCTCGGCCTCGGTGAAACACTAGTTATTCTCTAATCAATCCTTAGAATGTATCTGCTTTGAGATCGAAATTCCCGACATAACTTTGGAAAACAATCAGACTGGTGGGCGCCTTTAATAAAAAACTCATATGTTTCCAAAGTTATCTCAAAATTAATGCTTTAACAAATTCAATTTAGGTAAATTATTTTTTTTAATTCATATTCCGCCCTGCAAAAATTGTTGAATTTTTTGATATAAAGTATATTTCTACAGTAACTACAGCCCCCTGATTCCAAATCCGTCATCAAAAAAAATTTTACCTTGATCCGTTTTCCCGTTATGTTAAAAAATCAATTGTTCGATTAATCGAACGTTGACGCTTATCCCATACCATCGCCCTTACCCTTACAAATACGAAATGTCAAATTTTCCCTCCAAGTGACAGCGCCTCTCCATATCTTTTGTGTTTTCAAAGGATTAGAGGTAGTTTGTGCGTGCTTATCATATCTTTAAATTTTTTTGGTTTTGGGCAGGGTTTCGTCCAAAGACGAGCAGATGATGGCTTATTTCGTCCATCATAGTGCAAAATATTTAATCAGAGAAAGCCAATATAAGCCTTAGCGCCTCCATTCGTCAACCGGCTATTTGTTCTTGCTCATCCCTTTCAACACAGAAGTTGATCTTGGAGCTGATGTAGTTCTCCGTTTTCTCAGCAACGTCGAGGCCCCCATGCGTCACGTAGTATTTTTCGACAGTTTCTTCACATGTTATCATCTCCTGTGTTTGCTATCAGAAATGGGATTCTGTGCCACTGGAACTGTTCGCTGTAATCGTGTAGCTGCTGGCATTGCTAATATGAAGACCGAAAAGTATAAACCTCCCTGCGCACATTATTATATGTGCACCAAAATGTGCTTCAAAATACCTCTTCGGCGTTGGAAAAAAAGCAACTACATCTTCTAAGAAAGGACCCATTTATCAACGTCGATCAGCCTGTTATGCTTCTCAGCTATATCAAGTGGATAGACAGCGTTAATCTATACGACTACACTATTCAAAACTATTGAGTCAACATAAGAGAGCAAAAGAGAAGCCAATGAGCCAGAAACAATCCAAGTTGTCTGTCACTGAGTCCCTTCTGTTGGCCGATGATGAAGAAGGAATGGAAGTACCTGCTGACTTGGAGTCTCAGAGACCGCACAATTTACGTCGATTCCAGTTGAAAGGCTCTAGCAACCCAGCAATTTGGATGTGAGAGAAATGTAGCGAGCAACCATTGTTTCAAAGTTTTCCATGAAAACAATTTTTTTTTTCCTACATGTTTCTTCGATTTCGATATCTTCGCCAATACGCCAGTAGCGTCATTTCGCCAAAAGCTTGGGGGGGGGGAGGGGGGGCGAGAGCTTAAATAACATATCAAATCGATGATATTTTGAATTGAATCGATATAATTAATAATAATATCAAATCCTTGGGGGGGCGGAGGAAATACCCCTCCTAGCCCTACCCAATTGACGCCTCTGATCTCATTACTTTTCTCTAAATTATATAAAATCACATAAATTCATTAAACAATTGTTTTTACTGAATAAATTGTGTCTATTCACTTCTATTACGATATGTTTCATTTGCATGGGATTTTATGGTATGGGATAAGCGCCAATGTTCGATTAATCGCATGATGTACACTTAAGCGGGATTAACTGTACATCCGAGATTCTTATGGCACCGGATAGCTTAACAAATTACGCGTCTTATGAAATAGACGTCCAAATGTCGGCATCTTAGTTCAATCATATAAAAAATCTACTAAGAAAATTTCCTCTATCTCAATTTTACAGGTATTTCAACAAATTGACAAAAACAAAACATCGCTTATCTCGAAATGAATTTTTTTGAGATACGTCTTTTTCGCTTAGTACGGCAGAGGACTGAACAGGAGGCTCAGTTAAAAATAATTATAAAACAATTTTATTTTCTTCTGTTACTTTAAGGGATAGCCCTTTGGTAGCAGTATATTTAGTGGCAAAGTTGATGCCAGACGTAGTAGCGGTTCCAAGGTAGAGGCAATAATAAAGTTATGGAGGTACTTGCTACTGATTTGTCCACTTGTTAAATTTATACTGTTTTGTCTGTTCATTAAAAATTATGTGACTCAAGTTTTAATTGTCATAAAAAATTGATTAAAAAAATTGTAAAAAGAAATATACAGAACGATTTCTTATTTTAATAAAAATTAAAATAAATTTAATAAATATAATAATTTGGATTTAAATATATATCCAAAAGTGGTGACCCCGATTTAAAAATGAAAACAGTTGCGCAATTTTCCACTGAAGAATTGTCCTTTTTACTCAGAAAATGGAATCTTCCTCTAGGTGGACGCAAGGCTGACAAAATCATTAGAATTGAAGTTTATATCAAAGAAAATCTACATATTCAAGATTTAAACATATACGACGCTTCTGAATTGCTGTTGGATATGGAATCAAATACTCCACAGGAAATGGATATTTCAACTGCGATCAATCAAATGCAAACTTTCATGCAGTCCATGGATGACCGTTTCGTGCAATTTACTAATTCAATTTCCCAAATTAGCTGCACAAGAAATAATGAAATGTCCAATGAACAGCAACATGTTGCCGATGAATCCAGAAAAGCATCACTTAATCTTCCTCATTTTTGGACCCAGAATCCTGACTTATGGTTTATCATGGCGGAACAAAAATTTAGAATTGCATCAGTTACTCTTGACGATATTAAATATGCTAAAGTTCTTGATTCTTTAGATTTTTCGATAATCCAAAAGGTATCTAGTATCATCAAAGACCCTCCTAGAGAAAGTAAGTACGATACTTTAAAATATAAGTTATTGCATTTGTTTGAGGAGAGTCAAGACGCTAAAATAAGCAAATTGTTACAAGAAACATTATTAGGCGACAAAATTCCAAGTCATTTATTTAACGAAATGAAAGACTTGGGTTGCAATAAAATATCTGATGATGTTTTATTATCATTATGGTTAAAGAAACTCCCTACCGATATTGAGCAAAATTTGCGAGGAATATGTAAAATAACTACTCAAGATAAAATTTTGGAAGCTGCAGATTGCATGATAGTTACTAATCAGAAGAAACAAATATTTAAAGTCTCTTCTGACGCTCCTACCTCATCTCTTTTAAACATTGAAAAGAAACTTGATCAGTTAATTATATTATTAACAAACAATACATCTTCAGAGATCAGGCGTTCTAGAAGTGCTTCACCAAGTGAAAAAAGTCCTATATGTTATTTCCATCGACGATACAAGAGCAATGCCAGAAGATGCATTTCACCCTGCTCTTTCAAAAAGAATATGAATCAGTCGGGAAACTACAAAGCCGATCACTAAAGACGACGTGTGATCTCGGTCAAGTTCAAAATTGTCGTCGAATTTTCATAAAGGACCCTGAAACAAACATTAAATTTTTGATAGATTCTGGAGCAGACGTTTCTGTTTTACCAAATGACTATAAAAGTACTTTAACATCAAATTACATCCTTTATGCAGCTAATGGTACCAAAATTCCTACATATGGTGGTAAGCTTTTACATTTAACACTTAATCTAAACAAAAGTTTTACATGGAAATTTATTATTGCGGATGTTGACTGTCCAATAATTGGAAATGATTTTTTGCAACACTTCGGATTGCTTATAGACCTCAAAAATAAATCACTCATAGATCCCTATAATAACATATTCGCCAAAGGTACTTTGCAGCAATATCAAAGTGATTCAATTAAAATAATAAACATCAAAAATAAATACCATCATTTACTATCAGCTTATCCAAACATTACAAGAGTTTTTAACATTAATTTTGAAAAGAAAACCAACATACAACACAAAATTGTTACCAATTGTCACCCAATTTATTGTAGGGTACGACGTTTAGATCCAATAAAACTACAACAGGCTAAAAAAGAGTTTGAACATTTATTGGAACTAGGAATAATTCGGCGATCAAAAAGTCCTTGGGCAAGTGCCTTACATATGGTTCCAAAATCAAATGGTACTTGGAGAGCATGCGGAGACTATCGTCGTTTAAATAACTTTACCGTTTGTGACAGATATCCTATACCAAACATAAAGGATTTTCAAACAATTCTTTTTGGTAAACGAGTATTTTCAAAAATCGATTTAGTTAAAGCTTTCCACCAAATTCCAATGGCACCTGAAGACATAGAAAAAACAGCCATTATAACACCATTCGGGCTATTCGAGTACCTTAGAATGCCCTTTGGACTTAAAAATGCTGCTCAAACTTGTCAACGTTTTGTTCATGAAGTAGTTGAGGGACTCGACTTCGTTTTTCCATATATAGATGATTTCCTTGTTGCTTCAACCTCCGAACAGCAACATATTGAGCATCTTCATATATTATTCAAGCGACTTAATGAATTTGGAATAGTTCTAAATCCGGAAAAATGCGAATTTGGAAAAACAGAAATTAATTTTCTTGGTTATCTTATCACGTGCAACGGTATTAAACCATCACCAGAAAAAGTTTCTGCAATTTTACAGTATCCAAAACCTGAAAACATCACTTCCTTGCGTCGATTTCTTGGAATGTTTAATTATTTTAGATCCTCTGTTCCAAATGCTGCCAAACTTCAAGCTTCTTTGAATGAATTTCAAAAAGGTAATCCAAAAAAGAATCAACCTTTAGTTTGGACAGAAAAGCAGTTAAAATCATTTGAACAACTGAAAAAGGCTTTATCGGATGCAACACTACTAGCACATCCTTCTGTAGCATCACCTCTTTCTATGTATGTTGATGCGTCTAACACATGCATTGGTGCAGTCCTACAACAAAATGAACAATCCACAGGAATTCAACAACCTTTAGCTTTCTTTTCCAAAAAACTTTCAAAGCCTCAAATGAAATATAGCGCTTATGATAGAGAGTTATTAGCCATTTATGAAAGCATTAAACATTTTCGCTTTATGGTTGAAGGTCGTTACTTCAAAATTATTACTGACCATAAGCCATTAATTTACACATTTTCTAAAAAGTCAAATAATCTCTCTCCAAGGCAGTTTCGTTATATCGATTTCATCAGTCAATTTTCAACCTCGATTGAACATATTGCAGGTGCAGAAAATTTAGTTGCAGATGCATTATCAAGAGTTGGAACGATAGAACTACAAACACCTATATCTCCTTCTGAACTTTTTGAATCTCAAAATTCAGATGAAGAGCTGAAAAATTTGTTACATCGTCCAACAGTGTTAAATCTTATTCAATGCAAAGTTCCAAATTCGGAAATTAAGATTTATTGCGATGACTCTCATGGTTTACTGCGTCCATATATTCCAAAACCTTTACGAAACAAAATTTTTCAACATATTCATGGGTTATCGCACCCAGGTATAAGAAGTTCAACAAAATTAATTGCTGATAGATTTGTGTGGCCAGGAATCAACAAAGATGTTCAATTATGGACGAAAACTTGTCTGAACTGTCAGGAATCGAAGGTTTCAAGACATTGTAAGAGTCAAATTGAATCAATCAAAAGTCCTAATGAAAGATTTGAACACATCAATATTGACCTCATTGGACCACTTCCATCATCAAATGGTTATCGCTATTGCTTAACTTGCGTTGATAAGTTTTCAAGATGGCCAGAAGTAATTTACCTTACCGATATAAAAGCGAAAACTGTTGCAAAAGCATTTTATGAAAATTGGATTTGCAGATTTGGAGTACCTTTGAGAGTTACAACTGATCAAGGTCGCCAATTTGAGTCTGAATTGTTTAGGGAGCTCTCAAAGTTTTTAGGAACGCAGCACATACGAACTACACCATATCATCCTAGCTCAAACGGTATGGTAGAAAGATTTCATAGAACTCTCAAAGCTGCTATAAGATGCCACGCTAATAAACAGTGGACCGATGTTATTCCGACAATTCTTCTCGGATTGAGATCTACTATTAAAGAAGATGTTGGCTACAGTACCTCAGAATTAGTATATGGTTCTACCATAAGATTACCAGCTGAGTTCTTCGTAGAAACAAAGTATAAAACTCCTCATTCAGACTTTGTTAAGGACCTACGTGAAAAAATGCAAAAATTAAAACCAGTCGCTGGAAGTAACCACAACAAAAGCAAGCCCTTCGTATATCAAGACTTATTTAAATGTACACATGTATTTGTTAGAGTAGATGCGGTCAAGACAGCATTACAAGCACCTTATTTAGGACCATTCCTTGTCAAGAAACGAAAAGAAAAGATGTTTAAGCTAATAATGAATGGAGTCGAAAAGTATATATCTATTGACCGACTCAAGCCAGCATTTGTTCTTAATCAAGATTTGAAAACTGTTGGCTTTCAAACGGATGTTTGAATCTTCGGAGGGGGGTAATATGGAGGTACTTGCTACTGATTTGTCCACTTGTTAAATTTATACTGTTTTGTCTGTTCATTAAAAATTATGTGACTCAAGTTTTAATTGTCATAAAAAATTGATTAAAAAAATTGTAAAAAGAAATATACAGAACGATTTCTTATTTTAATAAAAATTAAAATAAATTTAATAAATATAATAATTTGGATTTAAATATATATCCAAAAAGTCATTCGAACGTGACGAATAACGGAAGTGTTTTTCATGGCCATTTGTAGAAAAGCAGAAGTCAGCGAAACCTGCCAAAGTTTTTTAATGCAACTAATCTTAAAATGTTATGGAAAAATATCACTTTTTATTAGATTTTGTTTGATTGAAAAACCTTATTTATTTTATTTTTTTACAAAGCATAAATTATTCGCATGTGACATTGCGAACGTTGCATACTTTTCCATTATGTTTCACTTAGCCAATTTTTCATAAAGATTTTAATATTTATGTAAATAATAATATTTAAGATCTACAAAGTAAATAGGAAACAGGAGATATTCTTCTTAAAAGAATATGAAACTTTTCTCTTTGCTGTTAAAACGTTTTTTCCTAAAAACATATTTTTCTTCTCAGGAATCAGTTTGTCCCCATACCAAATTCGATCAAAAATGGTGTAGCGACTTAGTCGTGGTTGCTTTTTTTCCCATTAGGGGCGGTGCCACTCCTGCTTAATGAACTTAGAGTATTTTCTAATCTTTTTAATGATGCAATCTATCTTCTAACCAAATTTCATTAAAATCAGTTTATTAGATTAGTCGTGGGAAGGTATTTTCCTGTTAGGAGCGTAGCACCACCTACTATTCGAAAGAAAATTATGTTGTGCACTGCCTTTTTTCCCAACTATGCCAAAAAAAAAATTAAACGATTATGTTGTGTTTTGGCAGTTAATAAGTGTTTTAACTGTTTTGCAACTGCCTATTTATTACACTTATGTTTGCGAACGTGACCAACTTTAAAAAGCTCCAAAGATTTAAAATTTTGTTTTTATTGCACTCGTTGTTTTTTTTTAATTATATATGTACATGAAACTCTGTGTGGAAAAATATTTTGACACACTTGCTGCTATTAATAATCACGAAATGAGAACAAATGATGTTTTTGTGACATTAGAACATGAACTAAAGCAAATTAAAAATTTACAGTTCATAGAGATTGGTTTGAAGTTTGCGAAATGACTATCATCAAGTATCACCTCTCTTACAGACTCAAATATTTAAGGCAAAATACTATTCAATATTACAAGAAAAAAGAAACTGCATTTATGCGAATTTGCAGTTGGTTTGCTCACCATGGTAAATGAATTCTGGTGTTAATTGCTTAAATTTAAAAAATTTGAATGTTTTCCTTATGTAATATTAAGTAGATAGTAACGCTTTTATAATAACTTTTTATTTTTGTGTAGCGGTGGACCATTCCGCGGAAATGCTCATACTTCGTTTTAGTACTATGCTTAGATATTCGAATTAATTTTCAAATGTCTACTTTCATCATTTCTATACCTATTACTGAATAATTCAGTTTTCAGAAGAGCAACTCAAAATGAGCAGGAAGGTATATCCTAGAATCCACTTTTACAATCAAAACGATTTAAGTCTCTTGACTATGCTGACGATAAATGCAAACTTGCGCATAGATAGTGGTATCTAAACGTTGAAAGAGGCATAGGAACTTACTCTTATAGAAAATATTAAAGGGACTGCGTTCAATACTTACGTGGTATGATATCGAAGAATTATGTTGCACTATTGGAAGTGGAAAGTAGAATAATACAAGCCAAATGTTTGTTTATCTGCCTCAGAATCTGAAGCTCTTATAAAAACATACGCATACTCATAGACGCTTTCTAAGTTGTTTGCAAAGGTATTAACAGATTTCCGCTGTCAGATTGCTGTAACGAACTATTTTGTTGTTCAAACCCTATTTCTGCTGGACTATTATGTAGAAAAGTAAGCAAAATTTAAAGAATACAGAGCTACAAATATATTAATAAAAAATACGTCAAGGGCGATTAATTTTTTTTCTCAACGGAATATTGTACCTTAATTTTTGTTACATTTATGCATTTTTTTTTTGGTTTTCAATCGGACAGGGAACGCTGTTTTTTATTAACTTTTAATAAATAAACGCATTTTAAACACTGAAAAAAACATTAATTAAGATTGAAAAAAATTTCACTTATACTCCAGTTCAATACAAATGGAACACCGTTAAATTTATAAAAATCGTCGAACTCGTTCAAAAGTTATAAGTTCTTGAAAAAATTTTATCCCCGAACTTCAATTGCCTATAATAACAAGAAAAAAAAATAATAAAAATAAAATAATATCACAGTTCGATTTCTAGCATATACCACTATCTAAATAATAAAGTTTCATGAAAAAATTAGCATTTGGGGTTGAGGAGTGGCCCGTTTGAGGAATTCTTACCCAGCACTCAAACTGTTGCTAAATTTTGACAGAATTTAGAAATCGGAGAGTCGGTTGACACTTTCGTATGTGGCTATATAATCGATGAAAATATAGTGGATATCAATTTGAAGCTCAACATAAATTCCAATCGGAAAATATCATTAGAATGATCTATAGAATTCCATCTTGCGGCATTGAAAGGTACTAACTTGTATTTTCTCAACATCAGATGTCGCCTACATTACTTCTCTGTTGTTGGTCTTTTTCTTCACATTGATTTTGTAACGGTCAGGATGATGATTCCATCCATCGCCAGGTAGATAACTAAGAAATTTAAGGCGAAACCTTGTGTTTTCCTTTCTTCTTTATTGTTTTTCCTTATTCTTCATTGTATACTCAGATATACGAGTATCTACTACGTCTTTATGGAGATAAACAAAAGGGCGTGAAAAAAAAAATAAACTCAGAGTTTCATTACATTACAATAAAGAATTGGTTTTTGTTACACCTTACAACGGCTAACATTGTTATGTCGCCTTTCTTTCTCTTTTTTTTTTTTTGCTTTCTCGGGTGCCGTGCTGGGTTCTATTGTGAGAAATTGCAACAACATTAATTTCCCATCATTGCAAAACATATTTTCACCTAAAACTTAAGACTGACTGCTGTGACTTAATGGAAAGCTGAAGAAACGCTTAGAGATCAGGTCATTGTTTTAATAATTAGAATTTTTATGGCTACGTATTTCAAAATAATGCACTTACTATTAAGAAACAGTTAGTTGATGCTTTAAGGTGTTTTGCTTTTTACTTTCGCAGAATATATGGCTTTAACATATTAGCCATTTGCCTCGAAGATAAAACAAATTTAGCACATACATTTTTTAACAACTTGGAAAATTTAAGTAATTACTGCTATGTATTGTAGTTGAATCATGAAAACTACAGTATTTGCAAATGGTACGATTCATATTTTAAAATAATTAAGTATGACAGAACTCATTAGTACAATAATTATAAGTATGTAAGTACAGTTGTTCCCGCTTAATTGTGTCCCGCTTTATTGATTTGGCCGCATAATTGAGCCAAAAAAATTGTAATGAAAAAGTTACATATAAAATATACAGTAATTTTCCCGTTTAATTGAGTTCCGTTTAATTGCATTACCCTCTTTATTGATTCCCATATAATATACTGCTTTATAAATCACATGCTAAAAATGTCGGTTAATTGGGTCATTTGAAAAAAAAACATGTACATTTATGTGATTGCCTCGTTTTCAAAGTTGCAAATTTTGTATATGTAAAAATAAATTACAAGCTGAACGGGAATTATGAGTGGAAGAAAGCGTTCTCACATAAGTTTGAATTTAAAGGAAAAGCTGCAAGTTATTGCTGATGCAAAAACATATAGCAAAGATGAATTGTGTACCAAATATAAGTGTTCCAAGCCCACCATAAATAGAATTATAAAATGCACATATTTGATTATGGAACAGGCAAGAACCATTAAGTTGTCTACAAAACGTGTTAGAAGTGGCGCACGCTTAAAAGTGGAGCGAGATCTTTTAATATGGTTCAACCAAATGCGGGAATCCGGTGCTGTAATTTCGCGTAACATGATTTTTGAGAAATCAAAGCAGTTCGCCATAGAAATGCAGGAAGACTTCAGTCCAAGTGCCGGCTGGTTATATCGTTGGCAGAGGAGAGAAGGTATAACATTAAGAAAAATTCGAGGAGAAGGTGCGTCTGCTGATACCGAAGCAGCAAGTTCTTACTTTAATTCAGTTTTTCCAAACTTGACTTCCCAATATGAGCCAGCACAAATTTTTAACGCTGATGAGAGTGGCTTATTTTTTAGAGCATTACCAAAATCAAGTTTAAATAAAGCAGGAAGCTCAATACGAGGATTTAAAAGTTACAAAGAACGTTTGACATTGCTCTTCATTTGCAATGCGACCGGCGACTACAAAAAAAATTATTGTAAGTAGTTGGCAAGTCGAAAAGTCCACGTTGTTCCAAAAATATAGGTTTGCCTCTTCAATATTACTCGCAAAATAAAGCCTGGATGACTCAGGAAATATGGCTCAAAATTTTGCTTTCTCTTGATGCAGAAATGGAAAAACAGCGTCGTAAAATTATATTATTTGTAGATAATGCGTCTTCACATAAGACATCAGCAGTTTTGATAAACATTGACTTGCAGTTTTTACCAGCAAACACAACGGCAATCGCCCAACCAATAGATCAGGGCATAATTCACAGCTTTAAGACCTACTACAGACAAAACATCATACGAAAACAAGTTTCTTCTGTGGAAAGTGGGGAATCCATTAGCGATTTCACTAAATCAGTTAGCATTTTCACAGCCATGCACATGATTATGAACTCTTGGTGGTTGGAAAAACCTACTTCTATAACTAATTGCTTCAAAAAGGTAATATGCGTTGCAGTCATCGAGCTATGATAAAATTTTTACCGTCTAATTTCTTCAATTTAGGCTAAATTTTTTTCTCACACTGAAGATTCCAACATTGAAGATGATATACTTAACTGTTCTGGCGATGGTAATATTCAATCCGAATTTGAGAACTTTGTCTCTTGTGACGATAACATACCAAGCCATGGACAACTTACTGACGAGGAAATCATTCATGAAATTGCCCAAGATTCAACTTCAGCCTCCTCTGATGAAGATGAAGAAGAAGTTAATTAAAATCCTCAATCGAGTAAAGAAATATTGAACTCTCTAAATATTCTTCGCGAATTTTTTCTTCCGAACAATATTTTTTTTCAGGAATTGGATAATATGGAGAAAACTGTAATCGAACAATTTTATAAAGTTCAAATGCAGTCTGTAATAACTGATTTTTTTCATTAAGATTCCTAAACTCTATAAATTGAAAAACTTCGTGCAAAAACTCTGTTTTTTATTAAAGGATTAATATGTATCTCAGTTTATTTTTTTCTTCTTCAAATCAATCAATTTTTGCACCAAGCCATTCAAATTAACTTTAAATATTGATCTCTTTTTATTAATTTTTTAAGTGAAGTCATCTCTATTCGTTTTTTGTTTTGTTTTTTTATAAGTACTTAAAATAAATACTTATATGCATATTTGCAATAAATACGTTAAACAACAGCAGTTTTTTTTTATCAGTATTCACATCATATTTACTTTGTGGGAGACGACTCCGCATAATTGATAACCCTGTGCAATTAAACGGGTTTCCTTTAATTGTGTCACTGAAACAATTAACCGAGCATCGGATAATTGATTTCTTCGGTTAATTGCAAAGAAGGTTTCTCACATTTTTGTCGGCTCAATTAAGCGGGAACAACTGTACATACATAGACAAAATTGAAAAGCAATTTATCTATCGATCTATTCGATTCAGAACTACTTACAAATTTTTTATTGAACATCAGCATAAAGTGCCCGGCTTTTAAAAAAGAGTTGCAAGATTGGATCCAGATGCTTACGATGTTCCAAATATGTTTACGACCTGTCATTGTTATGTATGACATAGGAATGAATTAAAACAAATTTCCCAAACAATTGCACATATGTTTGTAATGTGATAATTTGACGAAAGCTTCTGCCACAGTTGTAGTAGCCAATATCTTTAAATTGAAATTCGCTATGAATGATCACATAGTTCTCTAAATATGTATAGTATTTAAGGTTTTATAATTATGTAAGAGATCCCACGCCTACTGCTACAATCATTTTTTACTTAAAAGAGAGTTCACTTCTCATATTAAATTTTAAAGCAATGATGAAATATTTTATTTAATATGTATAACGCTGATAAATTTCAAATTCATTTCAATTTCCTGCAATTTCATTACCTATTGCTCCAGGAAAAACTTATGTACCCCATCATAACCCCCAAATAACTTTGGCTCTTATATCCGTTTTTGTTACGGTCATAAACCACAAAAATAGTAGATCTATAAAAGTAGTAGATACGACCATAAGTTTTGGGCGTCCACTTACCCTAACTTTTATGAATTATTACTGTGACTAGCGAAGCTGGTGTTGGAGAAACTAAAGAATGTAAATGCGACTTTCAACCTCAAAAAAAAAAATTTAAAGGAGCTCCGAGCGCGCCCTACTTAAGAACATATCACTCAGAATAATCCCAAAAATAACATATTTTAAAGTCAAGCTCATCGGTGATATGTACTGATTTCGGATTTAGTTTGATTTAAGTTTGTGGCATGTAACAAAAATAAATTAACCCAGTAAAGCCCACTGCTACCATATGGTAACGTTCGCTTACCTTATTTTCAAAATAAGTTTAAAACTTAAAAATACATGTTGCTATGTTTCTAACGGTACAGTTACAAGAACAAATTAACAGCAGTGTAAACAAAATTTTGAAATTGTCAGTTGTGTGTTTGATTTCGTGCAAAAAACATGTCTGAAAAAATCAATGCAAGTGAAAAAACAAAAAAATCGGAAGCTGGACGACAGCGAAGGTTAGTAACCTTTTTATTTCTATGTATTTTAATACTTTTTGAAAAAATTTTTACACGAACTTCTAGTCAATAAAGAATAGAATATTTTAAAATAAAGAATTATTCCTTTTTGATCCAACTGTGGCGCACAGACAATGATTTTCAACGATGTTACCATATGGTAACAGTGGGCCATTCGCCACTCAAATTCAATTAATGGATATTTTTTCTGACGTTACCATATGGTAACAGTGGGCCATAGTTGCTACTTAAATTTTTAATGCCACGATATAGTTTTAAAAGTTATTTTGGATGTACATAATTCTTGATTTTTAGATTTAAAATGACTGGAGAAGAGATATGCGAATACTTGCAAGAACTTATGAAAGATGAATATGCAAATGATGTGGTCCATGAAATATTTTTGGAGCCACCAGAGAATGGGCAGTCAAACGAAGACTCGGGAGAGGAGGATGGACCTGGTGACGTCAGCAATTTGCCTAGGTCTCAACTGATTGCTCCATGCATGTTGGTTTTAAACTTTCCAGACAACGATGAAATTCTCGATGATGGTCCAGATGATACTGGGAAAGAAATCGAAATGATGCTGAAAGATGTTTTGTCAAATTCATGTGACAATTTAAATGTTGGTTTCCTGGATACTACTCCACCAAGAGGTTCTTTAATAGGTTCGGTGAGTGTAAGTCCGCTTAATAGTGGTCTCAGTACTGCTGCACTTCGTTGATGACTGCACCAGTGCCGTGGAGCTCACACCTCCTAAACTAAATATTAGAGATTCTCAAACTAATCAAAGTTTGCCAGATTCAACAACCACCACAATTCAATCATTTTCACAAAAGAAAGCTAATAAACCTTCAAGCTTAGTATGGTCTAACAATAGTTGTAGCCTTTCGAAGCCTCCTTTTGTTGAAAATGATTATCGAAATTGCTCAAATAAGGATCCACATGAGCTATTTGAAAACTTTTTCGATACTGATGTTATTGACCTTTTATGTATTGCCGTTTTTAAAGGCAATCCAAATCCAAATATAACCAGAAATGAAATGAGAGTATTTCTTGGAATTCTCATCATTACAGGACATTCATTTGTACATACCAAACAAACGAGGATATTGGTCTAACGAGCCAGATTTGCAAAATTCAGTTGTTTCAGAACGATGAGGCGCAACAAATTTTTTGAAATTTTCCGTAACATTCACTTCTGTGATAATGGAAAGGAAAACACTGATGACAAAATTTGGAAACTCAGGCCACTCACAGATGCCTTGAAAGAAAGATTTGCAAAACATTTTCACCCAGAACAAGATTTGTCGTATGATGAATCTATGATACAATATTTTGGACGACATGGTTGCAAGCAGTTCATAAGAGGAAACCACTGCGATTCGGCTACAAAATGTGGTGTCTAAATACAACTTCAGGCTACTTAGTAAATTTCGAGATGTATCAGAGAAAAAATCCAAGACTTAATCAGAGATACTTTAGAATGTATGGAAAAAATTCTACGCCATTGTTTTGTTTTATTGATGAATTTGATGAAAATATAAAATCAATGCCATTTAACTTTTTTTTGACAACCTATTTACTTCACCAGCAGATTTAAATGGTACAGAAACCATTAGAGGAAACATGATTCCACGATCATGCCCTCTCCCGAAAAAAGGTTTGCTAAAAAAGTAAAAGCGCGGATACACTATTGGTACTGGCTGCGAGACTGCTGGTTTTCAAATTACCAAATGGGTGGATAATTCAGTAGTTAGTATTGCTTCCACTCTATATGGTATGGCTCCATTGGGACAAACACTCCGATATACAAGGATACAACACAAGAGAATTATTGTTACGCGTCCACATGCAGTTATGGAGTACAATAAGTACAATACAAACAATGTTGAATGCACGTCCCGTTATGATATGCTCGAACACTTTGTGGTCAGAACAGATGGAGATAAAAGACGTCGATGTGCTGGTAGTAATTGTAGTTCATCAGTTCGTACACAATTTTCAAAATGTAGTGTTGGATTATGTATAAACTGTTTTAAGAAATATCATTATGTACTTAACTATGTTTATCATAATTAATGTTATTTCATGCATTAACCAACTATATATTTCATAACTTATGTTATTTCATTCATTTTAATAAAAAAAAACCAAAAGAATTCATTTGTGTTGAGTCAAATTTTCATATGAAAACAAAATCAATTTTGACCTGAGGATGACCAACTGTTACCATATGGTAACTGCTGACCACGCCTCTCTTTTCAAAATTATAAAGCTGAAACTTCGTATAACCACTATTTCAATAGAAACATCGTTAAAAATTCAGTGCTTTAGCATTTCTAGATCGCTGTGGGCTCTAATGGGTTAAAAAAAAACAAAATTTTGATTTTATAACCTAAGGTGTTTGCCTAAAGACTTAGCTCTTCAAGGATATTCTCCCGCATAGACTTTTAAAAATCGTAGGCGTTCTCCTAATTTTTCAGTTCCACCCACTGTTCACTCTGTAAATTATTGTTGTAATTGGTATTTGCACATCAAATTTCATCTTGCGAGGCATGGGAGATATGATGTAATAAGGTTTAAATATATGGCGGTACCACGCAATTCTAAGAGGATCCAAGTTTCATCAAAATCGCAACAGTCATTTTCCAATTAAGATTCAGCCATATGTATATCGGACATTCTTTAAATACATGCACACTTTGTTTTTTATTTTACTTTTTTGTACATTTATAAAACGAAATATCTCAAAATCTATGGGGAATAGGATGGCAAAACTTATCACCATATTTATTTAAAAATTCTTTATTTTAATGAAAAAAATAAAAAAGTTTCAATAAATTATATTAGACATTAATTTTTATTTATAAGACCTTTCTCAAAATATCTTCGACATAACACATCTTTTTGATTTTTTTATCTGATATTCTTCAATCAATCTAAAGAATGTGAGTTTTTTTAATAACAATTGCTATTGGACCGATTTTAATTATTCTTCTCACCATTAAAATGCTTATTGAATTAAATTATATGGTATTTGGATCATAAATTTCAATATGAAAGAAAGTTGAAAATAGGAGAAATATGTATGTAGGACCGATTTAAAAGACATTGATATTTTTATTTATTTATTCGAATACAATGAGGAATCCTTAAGCTACGAGACACAAGGCATCTTAAATTTGACAAGCTTAAGTCACAAACAGTTTTAAAATCACAGATTGGATGTAATTAAATTAAGTTTAGTTAAATAATGATCTTAAATAATATAAAAGTTAATAATATGTTGAAAAATAAAATATTAACTATCAGTAAGTCAGCTTACAATACAATACAATAAAAATAGAATACTTTTTTTAGGGAAGCTGAGGGTTAAACAAACAAACATTAATTAAAGCACTACACGGTTCAAAACTTAAGTATAGTTTTTCAACTTTTTAAGTTGACATATACATTCTTTCCAAAAAAGTTGAAATTCTTGTCTTATTTAGGTTGAAAACGTTTTACATAAGGCATTTTCAACTTCATCCGTTGATAATTTAAAACATTTCGGTTGAAAATGCAAAGAAAAACAGATGAAAATATTGCTTTCAAAGTTGAATTATTCAACGTATTGAGTTGAAAATTCTATCGAAAAATTTTTATTTCGTCCAAAATAGTTGAAAAAGTTGCTTTCAAAGTTGAATTTTTCAACTTAGTGAGTTGAAAACTTCCACAAAAGTATACATTTTCAACCGAAATAGTTGAAAAAGCTCCACAGAAAGATGAAAAATTTGCTTTCAAAGTTGAATTATTCAACGCAGTAAGTTAAAAATTCACACAAAATTTCGTCCGAAATAGTTGAAAAAGTTCCCCAGAATGATAAAAATATTGCTTTTAAAGTTGAATTATTCAACGCAGTGAGTTGAAAATTCGCTGAAAAGTTTACTTCTTCATCCGAAATAGTTGAAAAAGTTCCTCAAAGAAGACAAAAATATTGTTTTCAAAGTTGAATTTATCAACGCAATGAGTTGAAAATTCGCAAGCTAGATGACCATTTAAAAGCATATTTTAAAGAGGAAGAACGGTACTGATGGTTTTATTAAAATTAAGCTGAACACATTTCTTAGAATCCTATACATGGCCTCAAAAGTAGACAAAAAAAACTAAGTACGTAACCTCAAATATTTCAGAATTTTGATATGATGAGTCAATTTTGAGGCCAAATTCGGATTCAGTGCAAAAAATTTCTTCGGAAAACAAACTTTAAAAAATATATTTTACCCAAATTTACCTTAAGCTTAAATTTTGGCCTGTTTTCGAGAATTTTTCATTTTTCTATTACTCGGGTGTTCTGATAAAAAATACTGGAACATCGGGACTAGTCAGAATCTCTTAGTCTGTTTTCGGACAATACTGTTCAAGAATATTAGACTAAGAAAAAAAATTTATTCCTCGAGCTTACCTCACTGAAACCCAAATTTGCTCTGTTTTTTTTTTACTGTTTTCTGGCCACTGTATAGCAAAGCAACCATCACCATCGTGTTCAGCAGCCCCTTAAATATAAGAATCAATTCCAACAGCCCGTTTCTCATGCGGAGTTGTCTTTTTGGCAGAGCTATAATCACTCGCAAATAAAAAAAAAAAATTAATTTAATTCACAAATCGGACACTAGCGACCTCTAAATATCAATATATTTTAATGAAATTTAAAAGGCTTAATTTTTTGACATAACACTAACTACTTTTCATATAAGCAACATAGAAATCGAAAACTCGATTTTTTTGGTCACTCTAATGTACATAGATATGGATGTAGTTACTTACATTTAAGAATATTCGAAACAAATTGTGAAAGAGTACAAATACCCGAACCTAAGACACCTTCAGAAGTAAAATCTCCTGATTGACGTGTCTTTTGCATGACCACGTATCTTGACTTCGCTGACGAAATTCACTTTCACTAGCCTTCCGTTGGATTCCATTGATATTTTTATTATTTATTAAATTAAAGAAACTTGAAACTTTTTAATCCTATATAAAAAACAGACGTCAGAACGACAGAAGTTGAAAATATTTTCTAATGTTGAAAATTTGTCAAATAAAGTTGAAAACAATTTTTCAACCAAAAAGAAAAACTTTTTCATCCATGAAGTTTAGTTTTTATACTTTTGGTTCAAAAAATCAACTTCGAAGTTGAATTTATTTGAATTTGAAAATTTTCAACCAAATAAGTATAAAAATTTAACTAAAAAGTTGAAAAAATTGACTTAGGCGACGAAATATTCATCTTTCAGGTTGAAATCAATAAATATGTATTAATTTCAACTAGTAGAGGATGAAAAATTATACTTAAAAGTTGAAAACTTGAAGAAAAAAAAACAAAAATATTGTTTTCAACCAAACAATTTTGAGAACGGTTGAAAAATTAAACCTGAATTTTGAACCGTGTACTGAGTATAAAAATTAGTCAGGAGTTGAGATTTAAATTGCTGTGTGTTACTAAAATTATAAAAACGTGTTGATAAAGCATTCCAAAGACGAATTGAATAAATATAGAACTGGCGGTCCGACGTTAAGATTTTATGTTTGAATTGTGCGATTTGTTTCGCTTGAGCCGAGCAAAGAAAATTGAGCCTTGAATAAAGATATTCTGGTTCTTTGGTGTAGATAATTTTGTGTAGCTGCAACAGTGTACGCATTTTCAAGATGTTTGTAAACGAGACACCAAAAATTTTTCCAGGGTAAGCAGAGATGTGATATGAGCGGCTTAGACCATAGATGTATCTGGATATGTTTTCAGAACGGCACTTCTGCATATAACTCAAAATCGAAAAACAGATGGTACATTCCATCAATATGGCATCCGAGTAGAAAAAATTTAAATTACATTACGGCCTTATGCCACGTTTTTTCGCTTGCCTTTGATTTTATTATCTAGGTAACTTCATGGAAAGAGCACGTTATTGTTGATTAAAAAATTATGAAGCTTTTGAGCGGGAATCAAATCAATATATGAAGAACTGAGATGCAAAACTCGCCAAGTCCAAAAAAAAATGAAAATGAGTGATATTGCAAGAGGGTACAGAAAAAATGTTTGTCTACAAGCCTAATTACTCTAAATTGTAAAAAAAATGTGTCCCTTCACAAACTTTTGATTGCAAAAATTTCTGATAAGTTCTTTATATCAAAACCAGCCAAGTTCAATTTTTTATTAAAAAAGATTCGGCTTTCATAAATACAAATAGTTTTACGCTATTTTAACATGGAAATTATATTGTGTAATTAAAGTTTCGAGATCGAATATTTTTCGGCTTTTTCAACTGAGTAAAAGTACAGAGCTCCAATTCACTAATCCGAAATTTTTACAAATCGACAATCCAAGAAAACAAAATTCGTTCGAAACCCAATGAACTCTGATATGGAGGATTCAGAAAGCACTGAAGGCTTTTCACCTTGATAGTGGGCCATAAAATTTTCTCCAGGTTTCACCTTTTTTACTGAGGAGTCATTGCCATGGTACAATTTTTTTTTTCACAAATTACACCGTTTTCTGTATTTTATGAACGTATGCCAAAAAATGTGGAAAGAAGCTATAATGTATGAGAAGTTCTTTAAAAATTACATAAATTCGTTTTTAAAATTTTAAGGGACACAAATATTTAAATTGCTTGAATATTTCTCACTCGCTACTATGTGGAATTACAAAGCCACAACAGAGTCTGTTGCAAGCTCATGCCGAATTCCATACAATTCGAAACCGTTGAAATGCTGCTGCATACTTGAAAAAAAAGCAAACATTTTAAAACTATTTACGCTACGTCATTTCGTTTGATTTCATTATAATTAAATGAAAATTAAACCACGATTACCACACATTTTTCCCCAGTTGTTGGTTCGGTGTTTTTTTATGAACATTTTTTCCTGCCATAACTAAATAGAAATGCTTTGAAAATCGTTAACGCTATGCTCGTAAAACTTGCCCCATATTTGACTTCTCTTTTTTTCGATGCCTAGACGATTCACCTGGTCTGGTTCAAAGCAAAGCAATGTGTTACTATGCTGCAGTGAATTTCAATGTTGCCTTGGAGCAGGGGTAGAAATACTTTTTATAAATGCAGACCCTATTTTTTCCCCAACATACTCTAAAATTAGAATAGGGTGAATTTGTGCAACATCATCCCTTGTGAGAGGGCGTTGATTAAATAAAAAAAACAATGAATTTTAGTTTTTTGAATGTTTTGCTTTTGCATTTATTTTTTGTTTAAGTTCTTTGTGTATTTTAATTTAATTATTTGGCTAACTATTTAAAAATTCTAAATTTAATAGGATTTACTTAAAAATACTTAACACTTGAATTAAAGAGAAAATAATAAATACATGCGTTGTTGAAATTTAAACGGTCCTAATTAAATTAATTATTTCCATAAATACAACTTATAATGACTTCAGTGCTTTTTATGTAACTAAGTTTTTAGAAAGTAATAGAATAAATACAAAAAAAATTTATTAAAATATTAATTTCATATGATGTGTATGGTACTGCCTTAATATTTTAAATGCGAGATCCAATGTTATTTTACATGAAATTATGTTAACAGAGTCGCTGGATCACTGGAGAATTCGTCGTGCTGTGATATCAAATTATTTCATAGATTTTGTACAATTATTTCAACTTTGTTTTTCTTTTTTTTTAATATAAAAAATACATTTTATTACTAATTGTGCTCAATTTTACTTATGATTAAACAGCGGCGAATTTTGGGTGTTTTTTGTGAATTTTTCTTTATTAGAACTTTAATTCTTTAAGTTAATTTTGACTTGTAACTTCCTAAATTTTATCTTCTGCCCTGTGAAATCTTCGATATAACAGATTTAGAAATCCAAGATTCGCCACATTAACGACTATGCTAATAATAATCTAATGTCTTTATTTTTTTTTCGAAGTTCCCCACATGTTTCAAGATGCTTTCTTTTAGTGATAGATACTAGAAAACCCAATCTTACATGTTTTGTAAGTCTGGCATCACAGTTGTATGCTAAGCAGAAATGCTTAGCTGTTGACGGCGCACATATAGCTCGTCCTCCATCACCTCGTACACGTGTAATCAGTGAAAGTTCCTCAGCGTGTTACTGCTTTGCTGGCTATTCATTTTCTGATTAGCATTGAATGAGCGCCGTCCTGTGGTGGCCACACCTTGCAGTCCATTTCGTAGTGGCAACGCCGGTGGCAATGGTGGTGGCGTAGGTGTCTTCGTGCGACCCGTCTGTTCCAGCGGCATCGAGTAGTGCGTATTGCTGTAAATGTAGTTGGGGTCCAACATATCACTGCCGTTGTTGCCACCGTAGTGATGCGGCTGTAGACTGAAATGATCCTGTGAGAGCTGCACTTGATGCTGACAATGGTGTTGCTCGCTTGTAGGTGCCACACTGCTATGTACCAAGGGCACATCTGCGTAAGAGTAACAAGAATCACCGACTGCAGCTGTAGAGGCCATAAACTGTGGTTTTGTATAATGGTTTAGTTTTTGCTGTGGCTGTAGTGCTACGCCTGTTTTTAGATGCATTACAAAAGAGCTGTTGTCGTCGATAGTGGCACCTGATTTTAATGATTTTTTTTCATTTAGCATAGTGGCTGTGGGTACTTGCAGCTGCTGAAAATTCTTTTGATTAGCACTATCTGCGGCAGACAGTTCGCCAATTGGAATCGAACAGACACCATAATGATGACCAGTTGGATGATGTGGCGTGTAAGTGTTTGGAAACGTTGAGTGTATGCCCAAACTGCAAGGATGATGTTGATGGCGTGTCATATAGTCTTCGTCGCAGAAAGTTTTTTGATATTCACGTTCCTTGCGACCAAGTGCAGAATTACCCCAGATGCCTCCCTTTAGATATTCTCGTATCTTTCGACGACAACGATAGATTATAAGTGCTAGCGCTGTGATGGTAGCCGCAGAACCAACAAGTAAAGCACCAATTAACGCCTGTTTTCGTGGATCACTGTGTGTGCAGCCCATTAGTAGTGGGTTAAGATTCTTCAGCGATTCACTACGTAATCGTTCAGGAAACTCGCAGATTACCTCGGTGATTGGATCACTTGTACCATTCTTGGAAATAAGTAGATTGCGCAGCCACATAACACGGCAGTCGCATGCAATTGGATTTTCTGAGAGATCCAGTGTAATCAAATCTTTCCATGGGAAAAGTCCTTCAGCGAGCGTTGTTAGCGCGTTAGCTTTGAGTATAACATGACGCAGATGCGGTAGTCCGCTAAGTGCTCCCTCCTGCACTTCACCCAGCATTTTATTGGAGGACAAATTAAGATATTCCAAGTTGGCGTTTGAAGCAAAAGCGCCATTCATAACACGTTTTAAACGAAGTGCACCACTTATTTCCAAACGTTTTAACTGCTTAAGGCCAACAAATGCACCTTCTAGTATTACTTCGAAATCGTTTTGGCCAAGTGCTAGTTCTTCTAAGCGTGCTAAGTGGCTTAAGCCTAGAGAGGGTATATGTCTTAGGCGATTATCGGATAGATCCAATATTCGAATCGATTCTAAGCCTTTGAAAGAATCATATGAGATGTTGCGTAATCCGGCACCCTTCAAGTCCAAACGTGTCAAACCATGTAAGTCTTGGAATGCAGCAGAGGATACCGTGAGCAGCGAATTCATACCAAGAAAGAGTTCTGCTAGACTAGGCATGGCCTGGAAGATAACTGGATCTGGCACAGAAGTCAATGCGTTGTCATCGAGATAGAGTATGCGCAGCTGTCTTAAACCATCGAAGGCTTTTGGATCAATGAAGCCAATGCGATTTTCACCCAGATTCAACTCCTCAATTTTCATCATAGGTGTAAAAGTACCTTGGTATAACTCTGATATTAAATTTCCACGTAGATTCAGTACTGTAACGGCAGACAAACCAATAAAGGTTTTATTACTGATTTGACCAATTTTGTTGTGATTTAGATGCATTTCTTGCAGTTTCTTCTGATAAGCAAATGTTCGCTGAGGTATCGTCGTCAAATGGTTAGAGGACAGATCGAGGAAAGTCAGCTCAGCATAAAACTGAATTGATGAGTCGATAGTTCTGATTTTATTGCTTTTGATGACAAGTCGTTGTATGGAAGGATTTAAGGCAATGGGCAGAACATCAAGTTGCCCTTCACCACATTGGACAATAAGTGTGTTATCATCACACTGACAGCCATGCGGACAATTTGCCAGTGCCTCAATATGGTGCACTAAATGTGAAACGATTAGGACGCTGAAGATGACAAAATGTTGTAACTTTAAGACGAACATGATTAGCTTTTCGGTTGGTCGTTGTTGATTTCACTTGTAATGATTATGATTATTTATTTTAAAGTTTGATTTCAATTTTATTCATTAAACTGCATAAATGTTAAACATTGTTGATGCACAATCGATGATAATTTTCAAATTTATCTGTAACAAAAAAAAAAATGTATTAATGGCTTAGCTAAGTATTTATTCTTCAATAGGAATATTTTCATATAAGCGTCAAAATTAAGCGAAAACTTGAATTTATTTACTCTTAGATAAAAATGCTTATTAATGTGCCTTAGTATAACCAATTTATGTTATTTTTCCTCGAAAACAAGCGTTTAATACCGGTAGGTTCTGAATACAATCTTCAGCTTATTAGATTAATAATAAATAGTTAAATTTATATATGAGCAAGACTTAGGCCGATAATCAGGTCAACCTTGAGATAACCTACCAGTGTGCTTTAAAGTGGGTGTACTTGACTTTTTGTTTCACTATCAACCATCTCTTATTTAAGCACGGCAGCACATCGCTTGATCAAACTATCATAACAACGATAGTGGGCTTCTAACCGATCTTTTTTAAATGCAATTATGAAATCATTTTAGTTTCAGAGCAAACAAAAATTTTATTCACGGAAGATTAAATTTAAGCATTTGTATGTCAGCGTACCTCATTTTTACCGTAAATGTTCAGCATTTATCTTTCTTTTTTTCATGAAAAAATTTAAAATTTATGCCATTCTCTTATCGATTGCATATTGTGGTCTTTTTTGGTTTGGATAAGAACCAATACATTTTAATTTAATCTAGCTTGTAATAATTACTCAATATTGAGCTAAGCCTAACAAGGCTTTTATCTCAAAGAGTTCAAGAAAAATTTTATTTCGACATTGCAAAATTGGCTTAAACTAGGCAAAACATTAAGTACTCGTATAAAACGCAATTCAAAACAAAGTCATTTTCTATTTATGCCAAAAAAAACAAAAAAAAATTAGAGATGAAATGGACAATGATATTGCACTATCCATTGTCAAAGTAAAAAAACTAAGCTAACATTAACAGTCAAAATCAAAATTAAAATTTTCTCAAAAATAAACTATCACGATTGTTCCTAAGATACTTTTTAACAAAGTCTCAAATACAAGCTGCTAAGAAAACTTGCCAAAATAACATAAATCTTAGTCAAAATTATAAATAGAAATTCAAGTTGAAGTTTTATTTAAAACTCATTCTAAGTATGAAGTTGGTGCCGTACTTGTTTCGTATTTGTTAATACAAGAAGAGAACATTTATTAATTTAACCATCATTGTAAGCTATTTGGTTTGGTCGTATCTCATTGCAATAATAAAGCATTACGTTAAGGTAATTCGGTATAAGTTGGAATTATTTTCAAGAAAATTTTGACATTTATTTTTTTTAAGACAAAGTTTCAAAAAGAAATTTTAAAACGCATGCAATAAATTGTAAGGTTCAACTCAATTCCAAAAACTTTTAAATAAATACTGTGCTGTAAGAATTATGAGTTTGACATGCATTTCAGCTGACAAGCAAATAAACTTCCTAAAGACCTTAATGTTGACCCTGTACTTGAGTTTTTTTTTTTTTAATTTGACTTAAACACTTTTATTTAAATTACCTTTTTTGATGTCTCGAAATTTTATAAATATAAGCGTATATCCATTGATTTATAGTCTATTGAAATTTGAATACTTAAATGATAGTTAAAACTTTTCGTCTTTTGTTCTTTTAACACAACACCAAATTTATATTCTTCAGTTTGTTTAAAAATTGTTTTTTTTTTTTTTTTTGACACCAACTTTTATAATTTGTTTCTGTAGCCGTGAGCGATAATCCAAGTGTTCGCTTATTTCACAGCACACAGTTTCTTGTCGATTTATTTTCTAAATTATTTTTTTCTCTTATTTATATTCACAAAATTCGTTGGGCGCTCGTAACGTCTTTCTCAAGTTGTTCTATAATCTTTGACTTAAAACAGGGAACGTATTTTAAAACACAACCGCTCACGACAAAGCACGGAACTACACTGATTTTATGTTGCAAACAACGTTCGCACAACAACTCGGTACGTTCGCTACGGCATTGAAAATCAAGCAAGCGTTGATAATTTTTACTCGTCCTCAGCCAGAATAGATGGCACTTTACTTTGTTATGCGTTAGAGAGTTAGTGCAACGAGGGAGATGGGTGCACGTTGAGAGACAACAAATGGATTAAGTGAGAAAGAGCAAATGTTTTCTTTGTTGCATTAAAATACTCTGAGAGCATATAGGTAAATATGATAATTATAAGACCTAAAGAGCATGTCAATGGTAGTAAACTTACCAACATCAGATGGCGCTGTTATCGGTTGAAAGAAATACTTCTAGTAATATGTTTGCTCGCGAGCGTTATCCAATTTTTTTTTAAAGAGCAATGCAGGCTTTTTTTTCAAAGAGAATGAGAGTGATTTCTTTTAATTTTTACATTTTTTAATCTCCAACTTCCCAATTGCATCGTTTCAATAATCATTGTCGCATGTGCTAGCATAACGTTAAGAGCAGAAGGCAGTGCGATTTGTAATTTTGGTAATCGCTACTCGCAGGACTAAACAAACGTTCGGCAGTATCTACGTAGCTGAGACTGAAGTACACGCTTGAGTTTCGCCACTTCACAAAGTACTCGTTGTCGCTGGCATGTGTGCGAATTGAAAATCGACGATGGCGTCCACCTAATCATCCACCCACTGGCTCGTCGATGATGATGGGTCGACGTGTGTTTAATTGAAAGGCAGTGAATGCGGCGTACACGCTTTTTTGTACTCGTTACGGCTGCATGCGGTTTAATTAGTAGCAAACGATTGCTACTGAATATTCAGAAGTGTTCAAGAGAGTTTATTGTACGCTTATGAATAAGCGTCGCTTTGAGCACCTCTTATCTTCATCATTAAATGCTTTTTTCAAAAATGTACTCATGGATACGTTGTCTTTTGCATGTACGCTTTATAGGCCTCTAGTATCTTCGAGCACATGAAATTGATACTGTGGCAGCATCAACATCATTGTAGCTCAAATGTTCAGAGCACTTGAAAATCACTTCGTTCGATAAACGCCAAATGTCACAGTGATATCTGTGCATTTTTTTTTATATTTTTCATGAGAATTCCCGTACCGCAAATGACAGCTTATTAAATACTTGCGTTACAAGTGTTTTTTCTCTAAATAATGTTTTGTATTTAAGTGTGTTTTTTACCCGATATGCAATTAAAGTGTTAAGTATCTTTAGTCATAAGTATTTGTATAGTTCTGGTTTTGTTGCTACAACACTTTTGTGTGATTTTAGTTTTCTTTTGTGATTTATATATTTTTTTTTAAATTTTGCTATTCGGTAGATTTTTTGAGTGCAGTTCTGCCCATCATTTGGAACCATATTGCAGCTAAAATTGTTTCAGCTTGTGAACACACGTATCTCTGAGTTATTTATTTATGCTGTCACTTGATACTTTGACAGCCTGTGGATGGGTCGACAATGTTTTGTGTTGCACTTCAGTGTGTATTCCTAGGGGTTAAGTGCAACTAAGTTCGTACATATGTAGGTATGTTGATTTAGAAATACTTATTACAAATTAATTGTTGTACAATTTTCCGCTGAAGGTATTCAATAACATGAATTTAAAAATGTTTGAAAGGGTCAAATTGTGCTCTACTTAGTTTTCTTTGGGCTATTTAAGAACTGATCCTACTTGCGTGAGTTAAGTTTTAAATTTGTTTTGAGTAAATGTGTATTTGGAGTACTGAAAATCGAACATTAAATAACTATCTAAGTCAAAATCTCATTGTAGGGTGCTCTATAAATCAGAAATTTCTATGAAGTATAAGGAGTAGATTTTCTTAATTTCATAAGTTTCAGGATTTAAAACCCAAATGTGCCATGAAAAATATTAAAAATTTTGAAATACAATAGATTAGCACTAATTTGGAGTTTGAAAAACTATCTGTATTGCAATTTGAAATACTTAATTTTTGAAATATGAAACATTACTGATTACATTCAAATGCAGAGATAAGTTTCCGTGCATATGATTTTAACTGTATGTATTTATCTTCCCAAAGATATCAACATACAGAATTAGATTAGATCCAATTCTTCAAAAAAGAATTTTTAGCATTTCTTCATATTGCACAAATTGAGTTGAACAGTTTTTGTTTATGTCTTGTGATAAATTTTGACAGTTATGAAACCACATTCAATTTCATTTTATCATATCTTTTATTGCTTGATGGTCCACATCTAAAGCAAAAGTGGGATATCTGGCAATGAATTTTTGTCTTTTTGCATCAAACCTCAAATTAATTTTATTTATGTAGTATACTATATTCGTTTTCTGTAAGAAATAATATTGAGCCACGTGCTGGTCTAGAAGCATGTGTTTACCGACCCCTGAAGTGAACAGTTATTGGTAGAGATCAATACTTCGTAAACAACATAAAAAAGACAAATTGATCAGCCCTATTTCTTGATATCTGCGTAGAATACAATAGAACAACGCCTTGTCTGCACAATATAGGAGCACCTAAAGTCAATCAAACCCCATTAAGGCTTCCTAAAAGATAACATAACCACCAGTGCTTTTATTCTGCTCCATTTGGAGGGAACGAACCATACCAAACATGAAACAGAAAAGTTATTGTGGCGGTGAATCTATCAAAAGTCTTTCGACACTGTGTGCTATGCACGGTTCAACATTGTAAAACGACATCGTAATATTGTGGTCATGCGACAGAGCATAATATCATTTCTCAAAGGGTTCTATTTGGTAGAGATCACCCGAGCCTCTTTTCAGAAGCGAGTGAAATCCAACCTTTAAGATCTTTGTGTAAAATGATTAAGCAAATAGTATACCAAAACTTTTTTTTCGTTAACCAATATAGCTCAAAATTTTATTCAGAAATTTGCTATAATTCATAGTGAAGTTAAATGATAATGTACATTAGGGTGGTTCTTAGGAAAAAAAATTGGGAACGCCCCCTCAATCGGTTCGAAATAGGACAGAAATAAATTTAAAATTTGTATCTTTAACCCCTACGGACCCTATTTCAAAGTGATATTTGACCTTTTTTATTTGGTTTTTTTGCGAAAATCAAATGGGACGCCCCCTCAATCGGTTCGAATTAGGGTAAAAAAATTTTTAAAATTAATCTAAAATTTTTATCTTTAATCCATACGAACCCTATTTCAAATTGAAATTTGACCTAAGCCGCCATATTTTTAAACTATTTTTTCTTGAGCGGCTTTTTAAGAAAGAATATATTAAAAAAAAGCATCATTTGGATCTAGTTTTCGAGATATAGTCATGGGAAGTTACGGATATAGTCATGGGAAGTTACGGATATAGCTTTTCTAAAAAGTTGGAAAGTTACTATCTAAAGATTGATGCATAAAAATTTGAAATAATTTATTTTTTTTTTTTGAATTGTATTTGAATTGTAAAATTTTATTTTTTTTTCTTAAATTTTGCAAAAATAAGGCCTTAATATTAATAAATATATCTTCAAAGTTATGCAATAAAAAGTTTAAGTTTAATGACTTGGGTTTTACTTAGGGTTGTAACGGAGCTCCGCATCCGCATCCGCAAGTGCGGAACTTCCGCTTGATATTGTGCCTCCGCCTCCGCTTCCGCATCCGCAAATTTTGATGAGGTAAATCGGAGTTATAACGGAAGTTATAAAATCAACATTAGAGCTTAAAAAGTGGAAAATTCTGTGTTTAAGCTAATTTACATTTTATTGTTTTGTGATGGGCTAGATTCGTAAGATATGGTTATGGGTACAACCTAGTATAAATTTCGTTTACACAGATTTCGAAAGTAGTCCATTTCAAAAACATAGTTTTGAAACATCGCTCTCTAAGTATATTTTTGCAACTTTATTTGAGCTAGCTAGCTAGCAGTCTTTTCTCCAAAATTACTGAGCCGATCCTTATGAAATTTTATCAACATATTCGTCACATTCATGGATATCGTATGAACTAAAATTGGGTCAAAATATTGATTTTTTTTTTCAAACAGAAATTACCCATAAAATCCTTATTTTTCCAAAATTTTGTTTTAGTTAAAAAAAAATTTATGGAAATATGACCAAATAAATGAAAAAAGTTCAAAAAACTGATTTTTGGGGAATAACTCGAAAACCTTTCTTAAGAGAAAAAAATGGTGGGCATTTCTAGAATTTATGACTCAAAATACATTAATAAAGTATGTGAGAAGCTATATCTTCTTTTATTTAAACTAGTGATATATATAATTCCATCATAAAAAACAAATATAAAATTTTCAAAATTCGAAAAAAATTGTCAGCACATCTTGAACTACAGCTTAAAAGTTGCGTAATATAGAGTAGAATTTTGAGAAAGTTTTTAAGAAAAATCAAAGGTGTCACACTTTTCGAAAATGTCGATTTTAATCTTTAAACGATAACTAACTGATTATTACTGCGATTAATTTTTTTTTATTTTTTTTTTTCAGAAACTACATTCAATTACGAAAAAAATGATATCCTACTTTTTATTGATATCAATATTTATAACTAGTCTATCGTTTTTTGTTTTAAAATTTAAAAAACCGATTACTCAATAACGGTTTCGAATAAAAGACTGGAAATTGGTGTGCTTGTTGCTTTTAATACGAACTAAAACATATCAAAAAATTAGCGAAATTGAAGAGGGTCGGGTCAAAACCTCGGTGATTTGGCATTGAATGCCCCATATATATTATTTTAAATGAATTAAAAAAAATATTGTTCGTGTATTTCAAAAATATATTTATTGATCCTGAAAATAATTAAAATACGAGTAATATCTCCTACTGAGGGTTGCATAATAAATTCTGAAAAATAGCTTCTTCAGCTGGAAATCTAGGATGCCTACTAGTGTTCATTTAATACTAATACTAAATTTTAAATATTTTCAAATTGTTTTTCCACCTCCGCTTCCGCTTCCGTTAAAACTCCGCATCCGCGGAGATCAATTTCTGAAGTCCGCATCCGCCTCCGCATCGATGACTTCCGTTACAACCCTAGTTTTACTGTGCCCAGTTGAGAAAACTTTACTCAATGCAATGCTTGCTAAGCAGTTTCTACATTCCTGCCATTTGGATCACTATCATATGAGAGTGCTTATTGGTATCACTTCTCCACAATGTATCGTCAGGAAGTTTTTACGAATCGCTCTTCATAATCATTTAGTTAGTCGTTGCTGAGATGAAGGCAGTAAGCATGTGGGAAGTGCAGAAGCAAATTTGGATGTGTTGCACTATTTCATTTTGTGTTATACAGAAGTAGTTTTTGTGGTCTTCACTACGAAAGTAAATATTTTTAGTAGTCATATTCTTTTTTTTTGCCGCTCCCAGCTTTAAGCGAATTCCTCAAGTCCATTAAGAGCAAAGGTCAACAAAACAAAATTCATAGCTATGTCAGAATACCTACTGCTGAATCTACATTCTTACAAATAAACATTCGGTTACAAGTTATGATGTACATACTCATAGGTCATAAAACTAGCAAATATGACCAACAAATTTATGAAATAAAACAAAGAACAATAAACAAAGCCAACTATTTACAACAAAACACTAAAATTCACTACAACTCATAAATTGCGTTGAATGCGGCAATTAAGTGCAACTTGTCCGGCAAGCGAGTCGCATAAGGAACCCAGGGTCCACTGCCACTTAGAGGATAAACAAATTGAAAACTCAATTTAATTTTATGGGAAAGTTAAAACAAGGCGGGCTTTTTACGCACTCGCACCTGTACACCTGAAATATTTTGTGAATTATGAAACACACACAGGCGGTTGAATGGATGGGCCAGGCAAGCGTTAAGAGCAATGACAACAACAACAACCTACGTTAGTCATAACACTACAACACGCACTCATGCGCATGTGCAGCGTATTTTTGTTTTTTTTTTTTTTGTTTTACAAGCTGCTGCATTGTGTCTCCTTTCCATAGCGTCTGTTGTAGCCCGACACCTGTTAGCAGCTTTATTTAAATTAACAAGAAACTTGTTAGTGCTACGTTGCACTGCGCATGCGTGCAACAATCGGTCAACAATTTTAGTTTTATTTGTTTGTTTCTGTTTACTCGCTAAAGCCGTTGATTGAAGCGGCTTCTTATTTCATGTCGCTAGAACAGCAAAGACAACAAGACAACATTGTTCTTAGCTGGTTTATTAATTGATGTGATGTTTGTTGTAGAATTATTTAAGGAATCCGCTTAAAGTCACTTCCACAGCAAGAAAAACATTTTTTTTAAAAAAAAAACCTTCCAAAGTCCGTTGACCAAACTTCATCGGTGAAAAAGATTGTTCATCAACAAATGACAGTGAGGAATTTTTCAAATTTAAGGAGACATATGTGGATTTCCATAGAAATTGTCATTTTAGCTGGCCTCGTTTTCGATTTTTTATTTTATTTTCCTTCAGCCATAGTTTTTCTTGAAGCTAAGGCTGTCAAGGTGGAATAATTTAATTTCAAGGACCTATTTTTATATGCAACCTTTATATGTAACTTTTCATGTTTATTTTTAACTTACATGCAATTTTAACTTTGTCCCCCTTTGAGTTTTAATTGTTCCTTCTTGAATATTAATTCATTGATTTTACTTTGAATTTTTTATTTCATGTTGTAGAAGTTGAGATCTTGTTCGTAGATACTTGAGGTCAATGACCTTTGGAGCAAAAAAATTAAGGATCTCTTCGAGACAAAAACATCGATACATCATATTTTAAGATCCGACTCTAAATACCGCTGATATGACGAATAATCAAATAAGGCAACCCTTACGTTCGGCAAAAAACTAAAAAAAAAAGTTAAAATAGTTCTAATGGAATAATCGAAATACTTCCGTGGGAAAAGTTTACTAATTGTTTGCAAGCATTGATTTTCTGATACTAGAATGGTACATTAAGATGGTAAGAATTGAGATCTGGTGGGTAAGTCCTAGAACGGGGTCTTTGATGTTAGCGGCCCTTAAAGCAAAAAATTGGACTACTTGAGACAAAAATATTGATATATCATACTTTAAGATCGGACTGTAAATGACAATGATATGAAGAAAAATGTAGATGCGCAACCTCTATTTTCGGAATAAACAAAATTTTTTTTTTCGAAATTGCTTTGCAAAAATGCTTTAGATTCGATGGTGTATGGTGAACTTTTTTTTCCTGGTATGGACTAATATACTATACATTGTACATATGTATATGTGAAACTAAAAGAAAATCAAATACTAATTACCGAATTTTTTTGCAATCATTTAGAGAATGATCAAAGTAGCGGCTTTAAAAGTCCAACTAAATTTATCGATTCAGACACTATCCATTACTGTTCCGACCTTATTGACGGAATGCAATAACGCATTGTTAACAAGTCGTTCCGGAAGTCAGCCTAGCAAACGCATTAACTTCCGTTTTAACGCTTTAGCAGTCGTATAAGAAAATTAAGGAGATGGAGTGGAGAATCAAACAAAGATTTTCAATCAAAGCCAATAAAATATCAATTGACTTGCAATTAATCAGACTTGCAGGCTGCATCAGACAAACAATGCACTGGGTCTCATGCAGTTAACAATTGTTGCTGTTGTTGGACATTCAAGTCAAAAAAGTTGCCCGCTTGCATTTTCTAGATGTTGAGTCGCAGAAGAATTTCATTTGTAATGCTTCTGCATCGGAAAATGTAAAGAATTGCTTTTGTATTTTTTTTTTTATTGTCTTTTACTCACCTTTAAATAGTAGAAGAATTAAATGCGAAGTACAAACGTATAAAGCAATAAATGTGTGATAAAAACGAGTAAAATAAAGCAACGGAAATGGATGGGTTCCACACAAAAGCCAGTAATTTTTTTCTCTTCGTTCTTCACAGCAATGCATAGAAATCTGAACCTTCAGTTGGTCGGTTGCCTCGTTACTCAGTTTTCTGTATGGTGAGTGTGAATCGGTGACGATGTATACGGTATACCTTTTGTGGCCGAAGATGGAACAACCATTCAACGTATTGAATTACTCGCAAACAAAGTGATTTCTTTAGAAAACTAGAGGTTAAATAATTGAAGTAGAAAATCAAATTCCGAATCAGAGAAAAAATAATAAGGCAAATAATTACCAAATTAAAAATGAACTTTATAAGAAAATAATAAAAAATTGGTAATAACAAAGTAAATATCGAAAACAATGGAAATCATATTGAGCGAATTTTTTATGATGCGCTATATAAAATTATGAAAAAAATTTTAAAATTTATTCAAGAAACAGTTTTAGTATTTGCGAAAATATTTATTTTTTACTTACTTTATAGAAATTTTTATTTGTTTTAATCAACTGATTGTTGTTTATTGCAGTTGAGCATTAATTGTTTCATCGAACTTACTATCATTAGTAAAGTGCGATATTGTTGTAAGTCTTGTAAAGATCGATCATTTCGAACTCATTATTGATGACATAATGTTCGGTTTTTAACACGTAAGCATACTGGCCTCATCAGACAGACCAGTTTTGGCAAATTTATACTTGGAATAAATCCATCTGTTGTCTTGTCCTGTTTGTTTAAGTAAAAGAATTCATCGATTTGTTAATGATTGTAAGTTCAATGAAATAATTAAAGTTTGACGATTTACTTTATTTTGTAAGACTATCAGTCAATTTTAAAGAGCTATACAGCTTCCTCGATCCCGGGTGACTGCTTTGCAATTTTGCAAAATGATAGATGTATGGTCAGTGGTTATCTGGTTTCAGAAACAAAACTCGTCTCGAACATGACGATTGAGAGTTAAATATTCTCTAAGTTCAACCTGTCTTTTTAATGTATCCGACAAATCCACTACCGAATCCAAAATATCGAACTTCACATAAGCTTCGTCTGTAGTGTCCTTGACATACATATGTATTTGTCAAGGTATGTACAAATATAAATTCAGATGGGAGGTTGAGCAAAGTAGATTAGTCGAAAACTGTTTAGAAATTTTGTGTCGTAGAGGTTGTGCTTTTTCACTATCTTGCAAGTCTGGTTTCTTCCCAATTTTTTCATTAGATTCCCGGGTTCCGTACGCTTTTGTCAAGGAGATCATTAAATTCCACCTTGATCTTTCTTCGACGCATGTTACGCTAATGTTGTAGAATTTATCTCTGCTACGGATAACTACCAACCATTACTAAAAATCCATGACTTAAGATTCTAGCTGAGATTTATTTTTCCTGCTTAGCGTACTTCCAAAATACGATTAGCTGTGAGATCTGTGATTGTGCATTTTTAACAAATTATATGTCATCTTACTAATCTGATGTCACTGACCATGAAAAGGTACACCAAACTTAATAAATTAAAAAAGAGTAGCAACTTTCCTTCAAAACCAATTTTAAAATATATCGATATCTTTTTTCGCCGAAATACCGTAAATTGAAAATGTCTACACAGATGCACGGATTTACATAAGATGCAGTACAGCAGGATAATTGGGAAATTTCACACTGATATCTGCGTTATAGCTAAAATCAGCTCAATACAGTTTTCAAATGGGGCATTTCAGGCGAAGCGGACAATGCAAAAAAAAATGAGATTTAGAAATTTGTTCATATTCTTCTTAATTGTACTTCTAGAAGGTGTAAACACTAAATTTTTTTTTTTTTTTTTATATATGAGGCTTAGTTTTCAAGTTGTGGACTTCCAAAAATTGACGTAATATGAATAATGGATTTTTCGGAGAAGGTTTTTCGAACTTAACAAAATTTTAGTAAAATATGAAACATTGTGGTTTCAATAGGAAACTTACTGCTCTTTTCATTTATGAAATCAGATTGGAAATTAGATTTGAAAACCGGAAGTGAACATTTTATCTTAGAATTGAAATACATTCGACATACTTTATTTTTTTATTTTAACTTTAAAATATACCGGTAATATGCTAAAATTTTTTTAACGTGATCTACATTAGTTTACGAGATATATGAATTGAAGTGCATACCTGCCGCACTTTGTATGGGATGTGGCACTTTCTTAAGTACTTTAATTTATATATCTCCTTAACTAATATTGATCACGTTAAATTTTTTTTGTGAAACATCTATATACTTAAGGGTTTTTTTATATTTAAAAAAATTTAAAAAATATTATGTCGAAGTTACTAAAAATTTGATTTAAAATTTTTACTTTCTTTTTACCATACATAAAAAAATTTAAAATTCAAATTTAACTAAAAAATTAAAAAGAGCATCCTTTTTACTAGTTAAATCAATATTGTTTATATTTTATTAAAAATTCCTTGATTCCAATAACTGCGTTCAAAAATGACGGTACTTAAGCTTCGCCAATTCTTCAGAAGCCCGTAACTCGGCAATTAAGCCTCATACGAAAAAACAAATTATGTGTACACATTTACAAATACCTACTAGATGTATAACTTACCGGAATATAAACAAATTTCACGACCTCACTTTATTTTCATTGCCCGCTTCGCCTGAAATGCCCCAAATCAGACATACATTTTTTTTTTTCATGAAACTTGTTGCTATCGATGCAAAAAGTTGACCAGTGCGCACACAGGCCTACTGGAACAGTCACCAGAACTGTAGACGTGTACCCCAACAAAAAAAGTTCTGAACGCGCCACCTCGAAATATAGCGTCTAAAGAAATAATGTTGCCCCACAGCTCAAGTACAACCATGGCACTACTACGCTCAAGTTATACCTGCACACTGCAGTGTCACCTTTTGTGACATGTAACCGCATGACACGCCTTATCTGTTCAATTGCCATTTCAATTCGATTCAATTAACTTGTGGTTGAATTCAAAAGACTTGACTCTTAGTTCTTGATGAAGCAAGATGAGGAAGCAACTGAGGGGATGTAGGCCACTATAATTACCACCTCCACTGGGACCCAACAACGAGGACATTCACTGGTTCCATTGGAAGTATCTTTTAAGGCCCACCATCAGAAAGTCAGTTAGCATATAAAAGATTATACTACTCGTCTCTGCTTTGTGGATGGAACCAGAAGTCTTAAACGTCCTACGACTTTGGTAGGAACCCAGAATATCTGATAATTTCCAAAGAAACACTTATAAGTGTATAGTGCAAAATGTTTCTTCTAAATATTTCTAATGCTAATGCAAGTCAACTTATTGTTCGTTGTTTGACTAGTTGTAGTTACATGAAATGTATGTTGACTTGATGAATTTCCACATAAAAGAAATATCGTCTTGAGTACATTCTTCAGCAAACAGTAAATGCGTTTTACAATTATGGTTCAAGTTAGCCTGAGGAAGCTTAGATTTAAATCAATATTTATACTTTAAAGATAAAAAGTTTAGGCATCATTAATTAAAATTAGTTTTGATTAAATTTTCTTATTGAAATTTAAAATACTGCCTTTTTCCAAGAAACAGATAACTAACTGTTGAACATAACTTGAAGCAATTTCATTTGAAGCATAATTTTATATCGATTGATTTTTCATGGATGGATCACAGTCTCTCCTAAAAGAACACTAAAATTCATTAATTAAAAATGTTGTTTATCAAAAACCCCTTTCGATTTAGCGAAATCTAGACCAAAGCAGACGATCGCTACTGACTACTGCTACTCAAAGAATTATTTAATTTGACACGCAAATGAATGAATGGTCAACAGGCACCATTCACAAGAACAAAATAATAACCCATTGGCGATGCCCTGCGATGCGTCGTTCTTTGAGAATAAACGAATTTTTCAATCATCTTTCATTAAAAATAATCAATTTTTAATAGCAGTCCAGCTTACTACATACCTGTCTTCCCGTAATAAATGATGAAATTTGATTGACAACAATCATTATCGTATAGAAATATTCACAAAATCGTGTATGAATCAAAGTAATTTATGTCTGTTCGTATGATATTGCACCATCCACGAGCACGATATGATGGCAGTTGGTGGAGGCGCCATCAACACTGTACCAATCAACACAAATCCCTAATGAGGGGTTGACCACAGGAGCACTGCACTTGTGTTGCCTGCCCATCTCATAACTATTAAATGATTTTTAATTAACAAATGAAGCCAACGTTTGCCGTCAGAGAGATAATGAACAGCACTGATCGTAGCACCATACCAGCATAAATGCACTTCGGCTACAACTGCAACCAAATCTGACAGATAAAATCAAATATCTAAAACAAACAAATAGGGACAGACAAAATTCTTGTTATTTGTCATAAATAATATTTCTTTTATTTCCATTCTCACAAACTGTGCAGTCAAAGTAGGATTCCTGAATGTGCTTGGCTACTGATTTCTATCAATCTTCACAGACCGATTCATAGCAACCAGTAAGTCTCATCTCTGGCTACGCTGTGTAATTCATACCTGAAATCTTTGCGTTGCTTTTAATTCTTCTGTATTTCTGGCAGAACGCTGCCAGATAAAGAGGCTGATTCACAAAGACAGTCGTAAGTCATAAGACTTTTCTCCTCGGTTTCATGAGATGGAAATCTAACTTTAAGTCGCATATCGAGTTCGTCAACAAATCCTTTGATTTGAATTATGTGTCAGCTTTTATAGTGATAAACGCAAAAGATACACAGATTATGCGTTCCTTCGAACAACTTTAAATTTTAAAAGTTTCTTCTGGCTTACAGTCTTATCAACATTTGAATCTTAATCGCAGTGCTTTTTTAGCGAATATTTACATTGGATGCCACGACATCTAGTCAGCAGGTGGATAACTGTCGGATGAAAAATTGCTTAGTGCTATATCTTTTGATCGCAAGTATTGCGAATTTGTTACAGTTGCCGTTTTGATGCTGCAGAAGATGAAAATGACCAAAAAATATAATTCCTGGTCAAATATAAAATTTGGTGAACTATGTTATTATACGGAGATTTTTCTGTTCCAACTTAAACTATACGAAATTTCAGAGTTGGGAATAGTGTACCAAATTTTACACTATTTTTTAACTAGAAAGCGCTAATCTTATCAGAAATGGACCATTTTAGTTTCTAACTAAAGCTTATCAATAAATCATCGGAAGCTTCATTTAAAAAAAAAATTTGTTTGAAGTAAAAGCCGAAAATAAAATTTTTGTAGATAATTTATTGTTCAAGAATGTGTAAATTCCAATCTAATCCACCGAATCCCATCGAAAAACGGATTTTAAATGTTAAAGGATAAAAAATAAAAAAAAAAAATGTTACTTAATTAAAAATGGGGGAACAGCATAGCATGTTAGAAATACTTAATCAATTAAATTGTTATTGTTTTTCATTTATTGACAGTTAAAAAAATTTTAAATTGACATTTGTGTCACATTTTAGATCATTGAAGTTATTGGTTTGTGTATCGCAGCTGTCCCGAGTATAACTGTAAAAAAAGTCGTTTAAAAGCGTTCAGATCTCGTATGCCGACGCTGTTATGTCAAGAGCACAGGCAAAAAGCATTTAAATAGGGGCTGACATTCATGGAAAAGTCAACAATCTTATATTTGATTCAACCATTAATGCTTATGATAAGGAGCCGGATGCGAAAATGTTTAAATTGAAGAGAAACATTTTTGATTTGGCTTAAAAAAGGCTCCACATAGACTTAAAGTGATTTCATATACTATAATTCAAAATGTCACCATTTTGTTTTTCTAAAAAAGAGTAACTTTCATTACATTTCAAATTTATTTTGAATATAAAGAGACAAAGTAGTAGTTTTTCTACTTTCAACTTCACAATTTGTGCGTCTGAATCAAAAATAAACTTTTCAAATTTGCAATGTCATTTTTCCCGGAGTGTAGAGTGGCTGACGACTTAAAACCAAAAGATTTGATATAATCCACTACGAGTTTCTGCTAGATGGTCAAACTCTCAATATGAAGATATATTTAGGAATTCTGAGACGTTTGCGCGGGAGTGTTCGTAGCGGATGCTCGTTTTAAAAATAGTTTCTTGATTCTTCTTTTTCGTATTTTCGGTCAAATAATTTTCCTTTGCTTTCAGTCTTGAGTGCATAAGGAAGAATTCGTTTAAGGTACTAAAACTGGCTATGCTCCAGGATTTTATAGGAAATGATTTTTCAATTGGTTTTTGCGATGGCATAAATATATATGGATGGAAGAAGCCTATTTTGACGGCGATGAAATGAAGTTAGTCTATAATTAAATATGTTTGTTTGTTATGCCACCAGTTCGGGTAATCATTCATTAGTAGTAAGTTTTGTAAGTTGTCTTTTTAAGAAACGTTTGGAGAAATCTATAATATATTCCTAAAATATTTAAGAATTTGACAGTCCACTTACTGAGGTACAGCTATACAGATTGATGGAATAAGAATTCGACTGTGAAATGATTAAACTTACAAGCCCCATAATAGACTGCGAACCAGAGCTTGAAATAAACTTTTATAAAAGTTTTTTTTTAGGTAAAAGTAAACTTTAAACTTTTATTTTTGTGAAATAAAAGTAAAAGTTTCCTTAAAACTTTTATATCCGAAAATAAAAGTAAAAGTTTTTTTTAACTTTTATTTCAAAAAGTCAAAAAAAACTTTTTAAAAAAACTTTTATTAATAAAAGTTTTTTTTAAAAGTTTTTTTTGACTTTTATTAATAAAAGTTTTTTTTAAAAGTTTTTTTTAACTTATATTTTTAACAGTCACATGCAAAGAGTTTTTTTTGACTTTTATTTTTCAAAAGGCGAAAATAAAAGTTTTTTTTGTATGAAAGAACGAGGAAAATCCAAAAAAAATATCTTGGATCACTAAGCAAAAAATTTCAAAGGAGAAAACTTAGGATTATTGATAATAAAGTCCAAAGGAAAATACTTCAGATGTTTCTGAAAAGAAAGAAATTTATGATAATTATGCACTTATAATTTTTAGAAAAATTGTGCTTAACGCATCAATGGGAAAAGGCCGAAAATGGATCTTGGGAGTACAGGGGAGGTTCCTGACCCTCCATAGAGGTGTTCTGGACCCATATTTCGAAAAAAATTTTATTGCACGAATCGATGGGAAAAGGCCGAAAATGGATTTTGGAAGTGACAAGTGAGGTCCCCGACCCTCCTAAATGGGATTTTTGGACCCATTTTTCGAAAAAATTTTATTGCACGAATCGATGGGAAAAGACCGAAAATGGATTTTGGAAGTGACAAGTGAGGTCCGCGACCCTCCTAAATGGGTTTTTTGGACCCATTTTTCGAAAAAAAATTTATTGCACGAATCGATGGGAAAAGGCCGAAAATGGATTTTGGAAGTGACAAGTAAGGTCCCCGACCCTCCTAAATATGATTTTGGACCCAATTTTCGAAAAAAAATTTTATAACACGAGTAATATTTTTTTCGAAAAATGGGTCCAAAAACCCTTTTAGGATGGTCGGGGACCTCACTTGTCCCTTCCAAAATCCATTTTCGGCCGTTTCCCATTGATTCGTCCAATAAAGTTTTTTTCGATAAATGGGTCCAAAAATCCCATTTAGGAGGGTCGGGGACCTCACTTGTCACTTCCAAAATCCATTTTCGGCCTTTTCCCATCGATTCGTGCAATAAAATTTTTTTCGAAAAATGGGTCCAAAAATCCCATTTAGGAGGGTCGGGGACCTCACTTGTCACTTCCAAAATCCATTTTCGGCCTTTTCCCATCGATTCGTGCAATAAAATTTTTTTCGAAATATGGGTCCAAAACACCTCTTTGGAGGGTCAGGAACCTCCCCTGTACTCCCAAAATCCATTTTCGGCCTTTTCCCATTGATGCGTTAAGCACAATTTTTCTAAAAATTATAAGTGCATAATTATCATAAATTTCTTTCTTTTCAGAAACATCTTAAGTATTTTCCTTTGGACTTTATTATCAATAATCCTAAGTTTTCTCCTTTGAAATTTTTTGCTTAGTGATCCAAGATATTATTTTTGGATTTTCCTCGTTCTTTCATACAAAAAAAACTTTTATTTTCGCCTTTTGAAAAATAAAAGTCAAAAAAAACTCTTTGCATGTGACTGTTAAGAATATAAGTTAAAAAAAACTTTTATTAATAAAAGTCAAAAAAAACTTTTAAAAAAAACTTTTATTAATAAAAGTTTTTTTTAAAAGTTTTTCAGAAAAACTCTTATGAAAAAGTTTTTTATAAAAGTTTATTGAAAAAACTTTAATGTAAAAACTTTTTGAAAAAGTTTTTTGGAAAAACTTTTATTCAATAAAAGTTTTTGAAGAAAGTTTATAAAAACTTTTATAACAAAAAAGTTTTAAGAAACTTTTATTTTGAAAACTTTTTGAATAAAAGTATAAAAGTTTCAAGGTCTGCTGCGAACTGAAGCTGTAAGTTTTTTTAAAGAAGCTCCTCCTTAGGTGAAGATATTGGACTTGGTGAATAAGAAATTGCAATTGTATTTCTTAGTCTTAAGGGCGTCCGGGAGTTTTTCGAATAAATAAATGACACTTTTTTAAAAAAATTTTTTGGAGCTGCATTTTGTTTTAGACCAAATTTTTTTTATATTATTAAAGTACCTATAGCTATTCAAGCTATTTTTCTAACATTTTTTTCCAAAATTTTTCGTCACTAAGGTAAAAAAGTGCAATGCCGTGAATGACCTCAAAATTTGCAATGAGCAGGATATCTGGAGACTGGCTCATCCGAAAAAGAAAAATAAAATTTTTTTCGGCTTAGTAAATAGCTCTTGGGCGTTTGATTATCCGATTTTTTTTTGGACACATATTTTTTGATTTATAACTCAAAACCATTTAAATTTTCTGCACCAAAAATTAAAATTTTCATTCTACGCCCGCCATTTCGTCAAAAATTAACATTTTTCAAAAATCAACGATCAAACGCTCAAGAGCTGTTTACTAAGCCCAAACAATTTTTATTTTTCTTTTTCGGATGAACCAGTCTTCAGATATCTTGCTCACCGCAAATTTTGAGGTCATTCACGGCAGTGCTTTTTTCTAATTTATCGACGAATATTTTTGGACTAAAATGTCAGGGACAAATTTTGAATAGTTATATGTACTTTAATAATGTAAAAACAATTCTGGTCTTAAATAAAATGCAGCTTCAAAAAAAAGTTTTAAAAAAGTGTATTTTTTTTTTTTCAAAAAAACTCCCGGAGGCCCTTAAGGAGTCGAAAATAGTTTTGTTGGGAGTGTTCGATAAGATAAGAGATATGTAGAAATTGGAAAACTAATTGCTTTTTTTTACTCAACGCACAACCTCTGAAGATTAGCAAACTGCAAAATGCAATTAAAAACTTCAAGAACCGATGTAAAGTCTTAACCTAGCAAAGCCTGTGATCAGTTTGATTCTTTCTTTAAATGGAAGTGCAACCATAACTAATTGGGCTTTTCAATATCTCCCAAAAAGAGAATACTATGGAATAATTAGATGAAAGAATTTAAGGGCCTTTGGATATTGAAAAAAAGTATGACCAATTTTGTTGCTTAAGTCATTGATGCCTTTTTATTATTGAAAATTTCAGCGATATATTGCGTGCTGAAAAAAGTATTCATCCGTAGATCCACTTTAATCGTAGTTTTACTTGGCCTATGGAACAAATATTATAATAAAATCAGCAAAAAAAAAACAAAAAATACAGACTGCAAATATTGTGTTCGGTTCTTATTCTTCGCTAACAAAAACTTTGTAGCAGCTTTAAGTCCCAAAGGATGTTTCTTTTGTGCAACCGATAGAATATCTAAATCACGATGCATTATTGAAACATCATCATCCACACAGCCACACAAAGAGAGATAGAGAGCTAAAGATGAACAAAGCAAAAAAAAAAAAACACAGCTGCAGCACAAAAACTCACGCAGTCTGTCATAAATCGGCGGGTGTCCACCGCTACAACACCGCTCAACGATGCACTGATTTCAATTGAAGCAAATTTAACGCGTCCACTAAACAACGACGTTGGCCGAAATGCACAATTTCGTCCACTGCGGTCCGTTCTTCAACTATGTTTTTGCTACTTCTGCTGTTTTTTGTTGCCTTATACACGTAAGCTGTAGTTTTAGTTAGCGCCTAAAGTATCAGAAAAAAAATTTTGTCTTCAACCGACAATCATTTGAGATGAAGAAACGTTGGACAAGACATCCAGCGAGCATTAAAAATCATCAGCAATTTGTGTGTAAACAATGCTACGGGCACTATTGGTGTAGTCTGCTAAGAGACGATGCATATGCGACAAGTTGTACAGTGATTCGAAGTCAACAAAGGACTAGGCAAATTTTCTTATTCTTTCAAAGAAGGCTGAGAAGAAGCTAAGACTATTCGTGGAAAAAAGAAAATTTTCGAAAAAAGCACTAACTTTTCCAAAGTTTAGAATTAAAAAAAAAATAGGATTAGAATGATGTACATAGATCATTACACCCTATAAACACAAGCTGGAGGAATTGATAGTTTAAGTTAGTGATATCTAGAGTAAATAGCTAAATATTTAACAATATAGCGAGATTTTTGCCAAGATTAGTTGGAATTTATTGCAACGAAAAGAGTGAACGTGTTTTGGCGAGTAGCTATGTCAACAATATGCAGTAAATAGATAATATAATATGTGGCTAAATTGAAAATTGGTGTAAGGACATGGATTGGCGCAAAAAAATATTAAAAATGGGATCGGATTTAATACAAAGATTTCTCGAAATTAAACACATTCTGTGAGTCACACGATATGACTCGGTTTCGGTTATTCAAGCCTAATAAGACATTTACACCACCGAAAATGAGTCAACTGTAAAATCAATGCGTTGTCAAAGAGGCGACGATAGAGTTTTTAAAGATTCATTAAATGTTACGATATGTTTTGCGTTTGTCTCTTACTGGCACGAGTCATTCAAATTGCTGTTCAAATTCACTGCGCAAGCACACTAAAATATAACAAGCCACTTGGTGCCGAATGTAATAAGCTACGAGTGCTTGAACTCGTAGAACATTTTATTTGCGAGTGCAGAACTCACCTCTCTTTCTTTGTGTTTTGATTTGACTTTAGTCTTCGTGCACAAGGGTTTGATAGTCTTGCAATCATGGCGAGTGGCTTGATGGTCGTTTCAAAAGCATTCGTGCAGAGTGCGCAAAATATGCAGAAATTTCTATGAATTGGATAACCATGGAGTAGAAGGGATATAGATGGAATTAAAAGCAATCGTAGCTGAGAGCTTGGCAGGAATTCAACACTATATAGCTTGTGCTTACCCAAAAATTTTGAGTAGGTAACTCAACATACTGGGGTGGCATGGCCCACGGCAATGACGCCGTAGCATTTCCGAATCGAATATTTTTCATTTTATAAACGAAAAGTAGAAATTCGATCATACTACTTTTCTTCTAACTCAAAGTCATAAGATAAGAGACAATGCCAGCTCAGATAAAAGTTTGGGCAAAATAATTACCACCTATTTAATTTTTGAATTATTTCAAAACAAAATGAGGGTATTCCTCTAAACGCGAAAACTCGAAAAGCGCGAAAACTCGAAAGTTTTCGAGCTTGCTTTCAGGAACACCCCTATCAATACAAACTCGTTAACGATTGAGCAATGGCAATTTGACAGTTTGATCAGTGTTACCGCTGCTATGAAAAAAAATGTATCACACCAAAACGAAAAAATATGTAGAATTAAGTTAATAAATAACAAAACACAAATAGGTAAACAAACAAAAATTCTGAGAATTGCGTTTTTATATATTTAAAAATCATTCTGTTAAGTTTATGTGCCAATTTCTAAAGAAACTTCAAACTGGCAGCAAATTATTTCGACATACGGCAACACTGATTTATTTTCCAACTTTTCGAGGCCACTTGCTCAACTAATTAGCCTCGAAAGTTGAGCAAACTTTTCTTCATACAAATTATTTTCGAGACTCGAAAATGTGCTCAGTTTTCGCAGTATACGCAGTTTTCGAGGCTTTTTCGCGTTTTCAGGAATACCCTCAATGTAAATACCATTTGTTCTCCTCTAATTCACTGTACGTTACTTCGCGTCTCTCGGTTGTGTAACTATCCGTAGTAACTGCGACGACGTCAAGTAGACAAAAAAATGTTCGTGTGTCCAGCTTAACTCCAACTTCAACTGCAGTCTTGTAAGCTGACTGTCCAACGACGTTTCGTCCGGCAGGTGTGTTTCTCACGCATTTTTTTAATATTTTTCATCCTCGGCCACTTTGTATTTGTTTTCTTGCGTACGTATACTCTCCGTGTGTATCTTTTACTCGTATTTAATGTATCTCAAATTGTCCTAGCAGCAGCAACGGCAAGCTGGTTTTGTCCAAAAGTTGTCTGTGCTGTCTGTCTGAATTATCACTGCCTTTCGGCCACAGTGGACCAAAACACTTGGCGAAAATGGTGCAAATTCACAGCCGCATGCGTTTCAACATTTGTTAGACTCGCCGACTTGCTCCCTCATCTGTACGTCCGTCCGTCCATCCATCGCTTCATACGTTCGTATTTTGCACAATGGAATTTGCTCTCGGGCGATACGGATGTGGATGTGGATATGGAAGGCTGCCGGGCCTTCACAGTAAGTGGTCGGACGCATGGTCGACTCCCTCGTGCGCCCAATGAAGACGTGATGATCATGAGGTTTTTTCTTCTTCTTCACCATCATTTTTATACTTTGTGTTTTTGTCCGTTTATTGTTTCTGCAAGTTTTTATTGTTTTTCCTCATTTTTTTCATTTGTGTTTTTGCATTTCAAGGTAGACCAGCCACAGAGATAACATAAATCAAATGAAAATAATTACCAACTTGAGCTGATATTTGCACGTGTATGGAGTAGGCCTAGTGCTTTGTAGGCTCAGTTTGATTCTGTCCGCCAGGCCCTTGCCGTTGCACCCTGTCATTCCTTCGATTGCTCGCTTGCTCGTTTTTTGCTTTTTTTATTTCAGGCTCAACAACTTGCAATTATAAAAAAGTATCTGGAACGACGTTTGCCTCAATTTACATCACTCAGATAGAAACAGAAAAATGTTCGCACACTCGTTTCTTGATAAGCGCACTATACTTTGTAACCATTAATTAAGCAGCTGAAATTCACATTTGTTTGTACGCAATTTAATGCTGAAACAATAATTTAGAAGTTACTGATGTCTCTGTTGCAAAGGTTTTTGATAACCCGGGATGGAGGTGAGCAATTTGTTGCATGGAATCCCCATTTGTCATTATGTAAATGTTTGCTGAAAATCTTCGTACTTCGATGTAAAAAATTGAAGAATTCTTTGTTAAAAATTTCAAATTGTATGGAAAATAAAAATATTCTAAGTTACGAGTATGGTTTGCTAAAATTTCCCAAAGCAACTTTCCGATAAGACTAAGACATTCATTTTAAGAATGTTGAAACAAGAACCTTTGTATATTTGCGTGATAGATGCAACTTCCATTTGATTTGAGTTGAAACTCAAACCTGCACGTTTCTAGAGTTCAGAGAGCGCTGATGACTTTGTTGATTCTTGAAAGGAATTTACTTTGCAAGCAGACTTTCTTTCACAGAGACACAAAGAGAGATTTTATTTCTTCTTTCTGGAAGTCAATCCAGCAAAGGCCCAGTCCTGCCAGCATTTGTTCAGAGCAGATGAAGCAACTTTTTTCTGCTCAAAAACTATGCCTGGAGCAACGAATTGATTGGGGTGTTACTACTTTGGCGGGAAATCTATGGAGTTGTTAGAGTTAGTGATAGCGGGGTATTATTTTGTATCAGTTTTGTCTCTGATTATGGTATTAAGTCGTTCAGAATTAAACAATAGCATACTGAAGAACCGCGTCCAGGATCCACCAGCTAATAGTTTTGCTAGAGCTGACCTTGGCAGATTGAGAATATGAATTATATGTTAATCTTATGAGCGATATATTGCCCCTGACAATGCTATCGATGATCGTTTTGATTATTTTTACCAATTTTGGAATCAATTTAAGCTTATTTTTAAAAGGCTCACTAATGAAATTTACATTATCAGACTTTGCTTTCAATTAAGATAATCTATGCGTATTCCAGGGATAATGTGCAACTTAATGCTACTGCATAATCATTACGCTTTGAATTCTATGGAATAATTGAAAGTAATCAATTTCCAATTAAAACTTACTATTTATCTTATTTGTGTTATTTATTTCTTTTTAAGGAAACAAGCAACTCATACCTTTCAATAATCCATTAAACCAATTAAATGAACCGAATGTTCATCATAAAACTGAAATCAAACCGAAAGAGTATAAAATGGGCCGAAGATTTTATTGCATTTTTCTGTGTTCACAACAAATTTCTTAAATCAAAACAAAAATCAAAATCGAAATCAAATTTTTATGCGCCAACTCAGAAACCTGCACCCATAAACGAAGTGATTCCCGGTAGGATGCTGCTGAATTTGTAAGACGTTGTCACCTGGTTGCCACAAATAGAAACTGTAATAAAAATATCAATGCCAAGGAAAGAGAAGAAACAAAGAAAGAAATAATAAACAATGAAACACCAAAGGTAGGTAGCCCCAATGGGTATGGGTATAAATTAAATTAGAGCCATTTTTATTTTACACCATTTGATTTTTATTTCTGATCTACGCAAGAGTACAACTTATTTTCATTTTACTGCTGCAGCGGCAGTATCATCCCAAACTGAAATTCCAATGAAATATCAACTTCAACTAAAGGTGCTCTGCAGCGTACCAGCCAAGGGTTTCCAAAGAATACTCGAAAATAAACTGCACAGTCATTCGAAGATTATTCCTTTTAGTTGCTGTAGATTTGGGTGAAAATCATTTTATCTTTCATTAGAAAATGTGAAAAAGTCAAAGAATAAAATGAGAAAATTCAATAGTATTCGAAGCGCAATCAATGACCACAATCTGGCCAAGCATCAAATGGCCAAGTGAACTTATTGTTGCTGGTTTTTTGTTTGTTTTTGTTACCTCTGCGCGGGCAATAAAACTGCTGCTATTTTTATTTCTTTAAAAATGTCCTACGAGGAGCATCCATCGAATGCATACGGTCGAAAGATTTATATCCTTCATTGTCTCTTTTGTTGCGTTTAAGTGACACTTTTCCTTTGGCCTTTAATTCTTTTCTGTAACTTTTGTTTCTATTTTTATTTGTGTTAAAAGCGTTAACTCAGGGAGCTCACATTTCTCGCTCTTCCATTGTGACCTCGTGTTGTTTTCGCTGTTGTGCATCCTTGCTGGAGGTCGCCAAAGTCGTTTAGAGAAAATTATTTTATTATGTCATTATAAATTAAAATGTTATCTATACAACTCTATCGACAGATAAATGGCTCGTTCATAAAGGTCCTTTCGCATCCAAGAACAATTGCTTTATCCGCGAGGAAATGGACCACCTTCATGCCATTAGTGTTCTTTTTAAAGCAATAATATTAAAATTAAAAAAAGAAAGAAAAACTTATCTAAATGTACCAGCACAGATTAATTTAAAATTAAAGCCAACATTTTGACTGCAATACGGTAGGTTAATTTAATTTTTTTGGTTATTTTCAGAATTGTAATTTGAAAAGTATTCCGAAGGAAAATAAGAAATTGGAGATCCAGGTGTTTTTGAGAAAAATATAAATATTTCTCCTTATCTGAATTTAAATGAATTTTTTTTAAAGTTTGTATTTTTTCCACAACTTTAACTAAACCATATAAAATTTTCTAATTTCAAACAGGCAGTTCCGGATTAGTCTATGCGCAAATTAAGCAATTGCTTAGGGCATCACGTCTCGTGGGGGCAGCATAAACAGCACCGAAAAAATATTTGATCGCACATGAATTTCAAGGCTGTTTCAAAACCCGCGCGTTTAAATTGACTAAAGCAATGACCATAGAAAAATGAGAATAGAAATTTAGGTTTGTTTTTCATGAAATTCTAACTAGGAACTCGGTCCTAATAAGGTCTGAATGTAAAAATAGAAAATTTACTAAAACGCAAAAAAAAATCAGTTTTTCGTAGTTTTGCTTTTTCGTTTTTCATATGAATTGTACTAGGAAACAAAGTGGATACGCCGTTCGCAGGTTTGATCTAGGAAGCTGAAATTTTGGGAGAATTTTCTTTAAACCCGATTCTATTATAAAGGCATATAGGACCGCAAATTTTTTTAAAAAAAAATAAGAATACCTCCTTCGGGTGTCTTTTTTCCGCATTTTTAGTTACACGAAAAATGTGGGCGTGGTTTTACAACAGTGGGTGGCGAGCCCCATTCAACTAAAAAACCCAAAACGCTATATCTTGGCACCTAAGGCAGACTATTTCTACGTTTTAGTGAATCGGTTTTTTCGTTAAATTTCAACGAAATTGGACATAAGCTCTGTCCGCGTCGTTTACAGGTTTGAGCTAGGAAGCTCAAATGTTGGGACATTTATTTTTGTTCCTCAAGCTATAATATAAGAAAAAATAAATAAAATCCCTCACCAAAAGTTTGAAAAAAAGAACACCCTAATATATATATGTACATTAGAGCGGCTCAAAATAAAAACTTTTTGATTTTTTCACGATGTGTCAGCGGATCACAGTAGCCTTATATGTCTGGACAATGTCCATTACTAGAATTAAGGTTAATATTGAAAACTGGATTAGCGCCCTCTATTTTAAGTAGACAACCCTTTTTCCAAAATATTGATTTAAAAAATGGTGCAAGTTACAGACGTTATAAAATTTTCCAACAAAGTGGGTATGGTTTTCGAGAAACTATCGATCGGGGAATTCAAATGCCTGATTTGTTTTTCTTATTCTTCTTTCTTTCTTATAAAAAAATTTAAAATTGACCGGACAAAAGTAAAAAAGTACGTACGTACGTAAGTAAGTATTTTTCACTTTCTAGCTGCAACACCTCAAATATAATAAAATATCGTTTTTAATGCACTGTTATTTGCTCAAAATAATGACGAAACCGCATATCATTATCTTATTTCAAAACCAAGATAGATGAAGATTTTTGACCCCGCCCTCCCCCATGTAACGCACCGTAACGTTTTCCTCTACCCCCCCCCCCCCCCCTCCCCTCTTAAACGTTACGTAACACCCAAGTGACCATATTTACCTAAAAGTCACAATTATGTTGCGAAAAGTACCGGAAATACATGCGATATTTATTTTCTTTATTATACCCTACACCGAGGGTATATTCATTTTGTCATTTCGTTTGTAACATGTAGAAAGAGGCGTGGGAGTTATGGTAAAGTACATATATTCTTGATCAGCGTCTTGCAGGCATCTTGCTATTTAAAATGGATGAAATCGGTTTATGCACACGCCAACCGCCCATACTCTATGTATATTTGCACAATCCCATTTTGAAAAAAATGCAACGATTTTGATGAAACTTGGTGATTTGGTGTACATGTGAACTAAATTAGGATTAAGCTAGGTTTCAAATTTCCAAAGATTCCCATGGCACAGCCCTTAATTTTAACTTTTATTCCACCATATCTCGTAAACCCTGCAAGATATTGTGATGAAATTTCTTTGTCCTTTATTTTTTCGACTTTTTGATCGAATTGGAGTTTTTTCAACCTCTCTCAACATTTTTTAACATTTTGCATATATTTACGACTTTTTCAACATTTTTCAACCTCTGTTAACCTTTTAAACACTTCACACTTTTTTCGAATTATGCAACCTCTTCAACGTCTTTTTAACATTTATCGAAATATATGTTCTTTCAGTGCAGTGTAGGGTATGTGAGTTTTGGCCTGGCTGAAGATAACACCTTAACTCGTTCATATTGTTATTTGATAAAAAATCACACATAATGTTATAAGCATTTGCTTAAGTTTAAGATATGTTAAAATGGCGAAAAACTAGACGAAAATATTTTATTAAAACGATAAAAGTTGATGGGATCTAGAACAGCTACAGCAATAATGATAAAAATAGGAAATCTTTCCACGCTTATATCTCAGGTTTTAGTTAAACAATCTCGAAGATGATAGTTAAAGGACATTCTGCTCGTTGAGTGCTTTAATGTGATGTATCATTTATTGCTGTAGCTTATCTAGATCCCGTCAACTTTTATCATTTTAATCAAATATTTTGGCTGTAGCTATTTAATAAGCATACACATTAAGAAAGAGTTTCATTATACACACCTAATTTCAAATAACCACCCGCTAAAGTAGTTTCACTTCAAAAACAATGTTATGTAACGCGTTGTTCGAACCCCCCCCCCCCCCCTCCCCCGTAACGCATCGTAACGTTTTGCAGGACCCCCCTCCCCCCTAATTGCGTTACGTAATACTTGAACGCCCCCATATCTGCATTTTTCTAAATTAACAGATCTGATTTTTTTCGAATCGGAGTCGACAAATTTGCATATTAAGGTGATTCAAAAATTATTTTTATTTTAAAAAGTTATTATTACTAGGGGAATTCGCATCCGTGATTAGTTTTTCTTTTTCTTCTTTTTTTCTTATGAAAACATTGAATATTGAAAGAAATAAATGAAAAAAATTCCGATATTGCACTTTAAAGTTGCAAAATCACCCCATATTATTTTGCCGCCGATCCCGTGTAACATCATTTTTAATGTACTGTTATTTGATTAAAAGAACGGCGTAAGCCACATATCACTTTCTTATTTCGAACCCAAGATATCTGCATTTTTTTAAATTAACAGAATTGACATAATTTGAATTTTTGAAAATGGTAGAAAAATCTATGGAATAGTTCAAATTATGCCAGTTCTGTTAATGTAGAAAAAACGCTTGTTTAGTGAGATTATTGTTAAAAAATTAAGAGGCATTCTCTAACTGAGGCAAGTATATGGAGTTCCTCATTCGGGACTTAAAAACTATTGTCCGCGAATTTAGTGCCCGTAAGAGTTGCATTTCAATAAATAAAAAATATATAGGCTTAAAAGTCACTGATGAGTCCACCTTGCAACGCTCAAAACAAGTATAAACTAAACAAATTTCATTAAATTTTTGGTATTGATCACGTCTTAAGCAGACTTGGAACCGATACTTTGAGTGTTGTGCTTGCGTGCGGAAAGTAATGTAAGTAATTAATATTGTAATTGAAAAAAAAGTATCGGCAGAGTGTTGTTGATCTCAATATGCAACTCTAAATATATTTCATCACTCATCAAAATAAATAGAAAAAAAATCTTCAAAAATTTTAAATTCCCTCTACTTAAAATAACAAACAAATTTTTAATATATTTTCCATTGAAGCGTGTTAAATGTGCAGCTATAAAAATGCATCCGATTCCCATAAGTGCGTCCCCCTTCGTACAGGAAATCTTATTATGAAGCGTCAATAACAAAGTTCAATAGTTTGAAAACTCTTGCCTCACCTCATTAACGGCAGCACTTTGGCAGGCGGGCAGAGACTATGAAGGAGGGGGAAGGAGGCCACTGCTCTATACGTCGGCATACACCGATGGCGTATGCTACTTCAAAGTGTCACAATTCGATTGACATTCGACATGCACAATCTGATTAAGGTATCATTACAGCAACAATAGTGAAAACAACAACATTATTAAGATGTTAACTGCATCGGCAACAGTCTACGCTGTGGTGCATCATTCACGCCTGCGCACTGGCGTCTAATATTTTAAAAGCAAGCCGTTCATCACTGCTTAAGTGAAGAGTTTTAAGTGTCTGAGAATTTATTGGTTCCGCTCAAAAGCAATTTCCTGAGTGTTGCTGTTGCGCTTGAGTATTGATTTCTATTTTGTGGAACAATGCAATCGAATTCTGTATAGTAATAAATAACAAATAAGGTGGAAAAAATCCAAAATGTAAGGGAGTATTTAAAGAGTACATTGAATCTCTGGTAAAAGTTTAACACAATATTTTCGTAAAACTTTAAAATAAAAATGTCGCCATAAAGTGAACAATGAACAAACTTTGCGTCCCTAATGGTGCTTTTATTTTTTCTTTAAACACAAAAGGCTTCAATGCAGTCCAACTATATTTCAGTAAACTATTTATTTTTTTATTTGAACAAAAAAGAGCAGAAGCAACTCACTCCAATAAAATTGGCAATTGTGCGAGGCACCCGAATAAAAAAAAAAACTAAAATAAAATTGTTTTGTGTTCGAGGTTTTCTGTCTTGTCCGGACTTCGAAGAGCTAAGAATTGAAAACGACAGCAGCATCTTCTTTCAATTATTAAAATAAAAGGCAAATTTAGCAAAAGTCAATAAATAAAGGACAACGACAAGGACAATAAAACTACGATAACAATAGATATCGGTAGGAGAATTTGCTTTTTTAGGTAAGTGGTAGCATTTGAATTTTTATTTATTGTTGATTTTATGAGAAAAACATTTGAAAATTTTACGATATAAATGCAATATAAATCAATTCAGTTTGAATAATTTGGATCAAGGATGAGACTGATGGCATAATAAATGTTCAAATTTGAGGTTTAATTTTAAATTGATTTAAGAAATAAGTTTTTCTCAGAAAAAGAATTGATATTTTTAATCAACTAAGACTACGTGGATTGCAATGGCACACAACATAGGACAAGTGAACAACCCGGTTGTTATTGCAAATATTCATTCTTTTAAGGAAATTTTCCATGATCCATTCAAATAAGTATGGCTGCACTTAGATATCGGAAATTTCCGCTCTAAGACTTTCTGTTAACTTTTATATCGTCGTTCGAGACTTGATGTAAAAACTATTCTACACTATACTCCAACTACTTCTATGCTTTCTTGGGCAATAGTGCTTCACCGATACGAGAACGATACGGTAGTTCAAAAACTATCGAATCATACTCGTAGTAGCGCCAATCTTATCGTCTGGTACTCGTTTTCGTACGAGTAATTTGGATCTGTATCGTTATCCCTGAGTTCTCTCGGTTATTCTGATTTAAATTTATGCTCATATATCGTATATTGCTAGCTGGGCCCGCAACTTTGCTTGTGCACTCTCCTTGTACAACCCCTTCAACGTTTTTCGCATTTCTTACTGCAGACAAATGGGTGCTTGTACAGTGTGGGCCAAAAGTCACCATGGGGTTTAAAAATTTAATATTTTTTTCGTTTATATATTTATTTTATTTTTTTTTAGATTATAAAATATACAAAATGGAGATTTTTTTTTACACTATGTATGAAAAATAATGTCTTTTAAATGACCCCCGTTTTCAGCTTCGCAATGATGGGCTCGATTTAGAGCATTTTCCATAACAGCTGTCAAAATTTGTAGCTGTAGCGTACGAATTTCGGCAACAATATTGGCCTTGATTTCAAGAATGGTTTCAGGTATGTTTACATACACTCTCTCCTTCAAATAACCCCAAAGAAAATAGTCGGGTGCTGTCAAATCTGACGAACGCGCTGGCCAATTAATTTCCGAATTTCTGGAAAATATTTTCTCTCCAAAAATTTGCCTTAAAAGTGTCATTGTGTCTCGGGCAGTGTGGGCAGTAGCTCCATCCTGCTGAAACCACACCTCAGGTCTGTTTTGAAGAGCAGGACGTAGAAAGTTTTCAATCATATACCGATACCGTCTCCATTTACGGATACAGCACTTCCATCTTCTTATTCGAAGATGTTAGGCCCAATAATGTTTTCAGATGTAATGCCACACCATACTGTACACCTAATGGGGTGCAATTGGCGTTGATGAATGGCTCTTAGATTTTCAGAACCCCAGAACCTGGAGCTCTGCGTATTTACAAAGCCATTCAAATGAAAATGAGCTTCATCACTCATAATAACATTGCAATAAAGTTAAAATAATAGATCGCTGATGTAAATAATAAAATTCTATTACTCTAGTTCTCTGTTCAGTTGTGAATCTCTCCATTATTTATTCCCCAGGTGTTATGTATATAATCTGAAAAAAAAAAATATATAAACGAAAAAGTTATTAAATTTTTAAACCCCATGGTGACTTTTGGCCCACACTGTACAAAATCTCACAACTTGGTGTAGAACCAAGAACAGCGATTTAAGCATTTTAGTTGCGTGGGTGGATCCAGGCCCAGTTGCCGAATCCTGTTCACATCTTGTGAGTAGCTTTGTAAAATACAATGTACATAAGTACATCATATGTAAAGTTTTACAAATATAGCTGACATACATAGATGCAAAGGTATATTGTTTTAAGTGTTTTGCTGTATAGAAGGTGACACACCACGGTGTCTCATTTCGTGAGGAGCATATGCAATATACATTCTATTGAAAATTAGTTCTTCCAATGTTGTCATCTAAATAAGCAAAGGGCAAAATAAGAAAATTGAGCTAATTGTGTCTCTTTACAACAAACACGTCACTTTTCTTAAGAAAAATAACCAAAACTACATACAAACACAAGCACTCTACCCTGTTTTTGCCCATCTATGATTTAAATACTAGTAAATACGAGAATAATATGTAATTTACTATGCTCTAAAACAGGAGTGCCCAATGATCATAGAATGAATGGCCAAAATTTGACGAAAAATAAAAATGCTGGCCGCAAAATAAACACACAATTTTTATTCGAATTTTTTGATCAAGTTAATTCCTTTTATTTAAATTAATTCCTTTAAGTCATATTCAATATAGTATTGGAGATTCTTAGCTCATTTTGTAAATTGTGGTCAGTTAATCTGCGTCTATAAATATTTTTAGTATACATATTTTAATCCAGAGAAAAAAAAACATTCATTCATAATTATAGGTTGTACCTGAAAAACATACTATTTTTAAAAAAATATTTCTTATGCTGGATAATAAGTTTTAATTAAGTAAATTTTAAGGAAATGAATTTTATTTTCTGAAAATTCCTGCTTAGCTAACAAGCCATTTTGCACTTACAGTAATTCCAGCTGAATTTTAACACCAACTGAATTTATTTCAATTGAAAAAGGGTCAGTATTTTTGCCATTTATATGAACTAGGGGGTCACTCTGTAGTTCGATTCGAAAGCAAATCTCTGCGAATTCGAACAATTGGTACTCTCAAATCCAATTTTCGAATATCAAACGTTTGACATTCGGATTATATTTTTGCCCTTTCCGTTTTCACTTATCCCCCTTTCGAATGTCGGAAATTACACACTCTGAATCTCGATTGTTAACGTCAAATTTATTCGAAAAAAGTAATATTTTCACTTAGCTTCAATTAATTTTGCATCTTCGTCATCATTTAACCATAAAGCCACTGCATCCATTACACTTTTTAAAATTCAAATTGAAAAATTGTCAAACTCTTTTTGTTTTGTTTTATTTTGACATTTGAATTGTCAAACTGTTTTTGTTTTGTTTTATTTTGTTTTTATTCTGACATTTGCCAAGCAGTGTTGCTTACCTTATAAAAATATTTTCGAAAGTGAATCCGAACGAAATAAGGAGTACGAATTAGCTTTCGAATCGGATTAAGCATTTGAATAGAATTTACTTTCGAATCGAACTATAGAGTGACCCCCCTGATTTAATTGCTTCGAAAAAACCCATTGGTTTTTATAGTTTCTTAAATGAAATTTATTTGTAGGGGATAGCGAGATAACATTGATTTTCGGAAATCGAAAATTGATGTCATTTTTTCAAAATAAAGTGTAAGACAATACATATAAACATAATTAAATCAATTGGCCGCACAAAAAAGTAAAACTGGCCGTATGCGGCCAGATGGCCGCAGTTTGGGCACCCCTGTTCTAAAATGATATAAATGATGAGAAAAAGGTACAAAAAAAAAAATTATGTACCGAGGAATATGTACATTAGACATGTTCAAATAAATGGCATATTCTAGAATACTTCAAGAACACTCGATTTTCGTAAATTTATTTATATTCAAGTGAATCCTCATTTAAAAAAATAAATAAAAAAAAAATTATCCTAGAGCTGATTCTTCGGAATCCGGCCAAAAAAATGAAGAAAATTTGATTATTTTCTTATTTATAATATTTTTTTATTTCAATTTTTCTTTTATACACAAAAGGAAGTATAGAAAAAAGTTACCGCTATTTTGTAAGCCTATATAAGGAAAAATACTGTAGTCTCTCCGCGAGTAGAGCTTTGGTGTTTCTTGTGAAACAGCTCCAATAATTTGTTGTTTTCACTGCATTCACCTTAATACACTATAATTTGAAATTTTCGATGCCACTAATGAATTTTAATTAAGAGAAAACTGATGGTTTTTTTTCTGTAATGTATAGGGCGACCAAAAGTAAGCATTTGCTTAAAAAAGCTTATTTTGCATATTTTATATCATTTTTGATGTTCATGCATATATATGGCGATCAATCATATTTTTGCTTATTTTGAAAAAAAAGAAAAAAAATTGGCAGCTTTATTATCTTGACATATGTACTTCCGACAATAATTAAATGGGGAACGTGGCTGAAAGCTGCTGAGTACTATTGCGACAATTTTTCTGAAGTTAAATCAGTAATGGATAAAGTGGCAGAGGAAGACCTTGAGAAAATTTTAGTTCTGTTCGTGGTTGCATAACAAAACTAGAGACCCAAGGACTTCCGCTGAGTGACAGCATTGCTGTAGTGGAATAAATTCAGACGAAACTGAATAATTTAATTAATTCAGCATATATTAAAAAATTAAATGCTGTATTAGCGCGGAACGTCGGCTACAACCATATTATCGCAATACGAGATATACTTTTCAAAAAATTCGGATGTCACTACTGAGTTTATTAAAAAACTCTCTCCGTATGAACTTACCCGATTTAAATATTGCCCTGTCATTTTTGTGACGTAGAAAGAAGTTTTTCGATTTATAACAATTTTTTGACGGGAGAACGTAGTAGTTTTCAATATGAAATCCTAAAAATGCATTTAGTTGTTCATTGCATTAAGTGAAGAGTTTCAAAAAGAAATAAAGTATGTTTAAAAATAAAATTTATTTGCTCTTTTTTCAAGCATATTTCTGGATTTTTTAAGGCTTTTTTAAGATCTTATAATTTGTTTTTTATAGCTTATTTCTGATCGCCCTAGTGATGCATCCTTGCAAAGTTATAGGCATTTTAATGTAACATGAATTTGATCCCCTACGACTCAACAGTGTTAATAACTAGTTTCAAATTTATGTTACCAAAAATGGCTGTAACTTTGCGAGGAAACATCATAGATGACCATTTAAAAGCTTATTTAAAAGGGGAAGAACGTTACTAAATGATGATGGTTTTATTAAAATTACGCTGAACAAGTTTTTTTAAATCCTATACATGTACTCGAACGAAAACAAAAAAAAAACTCCTGTTTTTGGTACTTAACCTCAAATATTTCAGAATTCTGATATGATGAGTCGATTTTGAGGCCAAATTCGGATTCGACACAAAAAATTACTTCGCAAAACGACCTTTATAAAATGTATACCCGAATTTATCTCATTTAAGCTTAAATTTTGGTCTGTTTTCGAGGGTTTTTCATTTTTCTATTACTCTGCTCTTCTGATAAAAAAAAACACTGGAACATCAGGACTACCCAGAATCTCTTCGTCCGTTTTTGGAATATAATGCTTAAGAATATTACACCAAGAAAATCCTCGAGTTTACCTCTCAAAACCCAAATTTGGGCTTTTTTCCACTGTTTTCTGGGAGTTTTTTGATGCTACCAAGATGCACAGCCACCGTATAGCAAAACAATTATCACCATAGTGTTCAGCAGACACGAAAATATAACAATAAATGCGATAGCCTGTACCCCATGCGGTATTGTCATTTGGGAAGAGTTATAATCACTCGCAAATAAAAAGAATAAATTTAATTCATAAATCGGACACTAGCGATATATATTTTTTAATGAAATTTTTAGGGCTTCATTTTTCTACAGAACACACTATCTACTTTTCATGTAAGCAACATAGAAATCTCTTTTTTTTTTGGCCACCCTAATGTACATACCTTCACACTTTATATATATTTTTTCACATTACATGCTTATGCGCGCATAAGTCCTATAAATTATAAAATAAATGAGACATCGAAATCCTATTAAAAACTGTCAAATCTAAAGACATCGTAAGAAATGAAATAATCGCATAAAAATAAACAACTCACAGTCAGGGTTATAAATTCAAAACGAAAAAATGAATTTTTATTTTCCACGGCAAGACTGGGAGTAAAAATTTCACGATCATAAGAATAGAGACTCCTTTTTGCCTTAGCCTTTGTCTGTCATCGCGTTTGACTTCTAAATCGACGTTGTTATCATAAATCTACATCGTTTTTCTATCTCGCTATTATGACATCATTTTTTTCGGATCATTGGACGAACAATCGCTTTATTGAGGATTCCTGCATTTTACTATTTCTTATTTCCGATCAAAAATGAGAGGCCTGCGTTCACTACATAGTACGTAATATTTCCTGTCAGGCTACAGTGACAACTGCGTTCGAATTGTCGTAGCGGCATTAAGACGCTCATAACTTAGAATTATGTCGAATTTGATAACTAGAGGCAAATGCAGCATCAGACATCACATAACCCTATCGAGAGAGCAACTAAATTGATATACAAGGGTACCTGCGTCAATGGCAACCCCTTGTCAGCACTTCCTAAATATCTCATAATACATAATTCCTCATCTCCTGTGCTGTCGTTGGTTGTTTGTTTCAACTCTTTCCTTTTTTTTCGTCGTTGTCGTTTGCTTTAATTTCCTGCGCGATTCTGATGCGGAATTTTTGAGGCGCATGTTTTTCGTGCGCCATCTCAATCTTTATGTTTCATACGACAGATTTACAACCTTTACTGCTTCGTAAGGTAGATCTCGTTTGTTAGGATGGGTAGACAGATATAAAATTATCCACTTGCCGGCATCGAGCAAAGCCTCATCGACATGGACAAACAAATGCAAGAGCACTCCAATCGTCGAAAGATGAAAGAAGAGTTAGACGGACGGACAGACAGCAGCACACACAGCTTAAAGGTTTAGTTGAGATGATCGTTCGCGATGTTCTTATGGTCTTAAGTACAAAGGTAAATAATAGCGCTTCTTTTTATTTGACTTTTAGCCGTTTTAGCTGATGTTTTGCTGTTGTTTTTATTACCTTGCCGTTGTTAAGGTTGTTGATGAAGTAAAAAACTTACACTTTTCACCTGTTGCTGTTTAAATTGTTTCAGCTGTAAATTGATTTTGACCTCTGAATTGATTATTAGCTTATCAAAGATGCTAAAATCTCACTAACTCATTTAGGCAAAAATAAACTGTTTTTCAATCGGCATATATTTAGTCAAAGTCGATATTGTGGGTGTTTGCTGTATTTTCTTAGATCAAAATAATTTTTTGTTTATGTACTCCAAATGAAATTAAGTGCACATTGACTCTCTGTTCTTCTATTGTGAAAATTACAATGTCGGCCTCTTTGGGATTGATATTTCACCTTGTTTCGTACACCATCGGGTCATTCTTAAGTATTGCAAAAGTAATCAGAAAGATTAAGAGTATTCCAGCTTACTAGGAGTACTGTACTGCATCACATAATTAATGTTATGCCCCAACTGATGGACTGAGTTAGTTCTAGATTCGAGTCGCAGAGTATTCGAGCAAAATTAATGAAGTCTTAAGTTAAGTAGCCTATAATATATTCAAGAATAAGCTTTTATTGTATTCCAAACTTCAGATATTCACATTAAGCTGATTCTTGTCAAAATGTAGATCAATTTTGATTCGTCTGTTGAGCCAAATACCTTGATATGATCTCAATAGATCTTAATAAAATTAATACCATACAAAATGGTACAAAGAGACATCGGCTTCACAATGGTCTAGTTTTCGCTATTGACCTTCATAACGTTGCGGTCACAAAAAAAAAGACCAATCAGCAGGGCATTCTCAAAATTTACCAAGAAGATATGGCTCAATGTCAGTGTTGTCAAAACAAGCGTGTTTTCTACAGAATTATTTCAACTAACTTTTGGATAATATTCCAGATGATAAAGACTAACATATTAACCATTGCTTGGAAAACAGTTGACCTAGTTGACTTCGAACAAAATTGAGTCTACTAATGTCTAACAAAAAGCTAATGTAAGCAAAAACTCGACAATGTGTATATATCATGCGATTAGGTTTAAGGTAAGAAAACATATTATGTATCTTTACGATAAGTCACCGATTTTAAAAACATGAGGTAGTCCAAAGCATAGTTAAACAGGATGCCTACAAAAATGCACCACTGTTTGAAAAGGCTCATAGCTTCTGATATGGGGAAGAAGACCGGTTCGGGACCCATTGAAAAAGACTAGCAAGCAATCGGCTGGGGGGTTCGTTGGCTCTTGCTATCACCCAAACTTGGACACCTTACATTTTTTTTTATTGTAGAGTCCCTGAGTGCCACTTAATCGAAACAGCAGAAAAAAAAATAAACTAATTGAAAACATAAAAAGGAAGAACAACTGCCAATGGTTTAAAAAAAAACATGAATTTATAATGAATTCTCACGGAGCATCTATTTTCACCTGCAATGCTATCTCAAAGATGTGAGTGAGATAGGTGCGTCGATACCCTCCCATCCAAATGATCCTAGTTAATGCACGACAATATTTTACAGGATCCCATTTTTTTATTCACAAATTTACCCTACGCACCCATACCCACAAAAAAAGTAAGCGTTTAGCACAAAGATTTCATTTCCGTATCTTCAAAATTTATTGGGTAAATATTCATAGTTACGTACTAACTGGATTCAAAAAATATTAACACACAGGTTAATTATTAGCAATTTATAAAATAGTTTCAAAATAATAAAGAACATTGCATTTAGCCTTATAAACGTTTCAGCGAAAACCATTCCAAATAAATTTTCCCGAAATAATCGCATTTCATATTGCAGAAAAAAAAAAACTATAAATGAAGCGTACTAATTTACCAAATTAACATGGTTTAGAAAAAAATGAAGATAATAAAAATAATACTAAGAAAAATAGTTCATACTCTAGTTACAATATATGCATATATGCGAATCGGTTGTATTTTCGAAATTCATTAAATTTCGTTTTTCTCTCATTGATAAATTTCAGTATATGTATAACTACTTCTTTGCCGTAGCTGTCTTATGTAGTCATTGAACTATAAATTTCAGTACATAAGCCAACTGACAAATTCTACAATTATTTAAGTGCTCACAATATACAGAGCAAAAGCTATGAATCAAAACAAAAATCCCAAATGACAGAAAATTCGAATTTCGAAAACAACCAACCACGTAAGTGAGCGAAAGCTTCGATTGATGATCGCTTGATCTCGAAACTTTGGTTTTTATCCGTAACTAACGCTCACTCACTCACGCATTAAAAAAAACAATATTATACGTGGATAAGTTAACGTAAAATAAAGATGAAAGAAATGAAGAATGATAAGAATGATAATAAAAACAACTCACTGATTATCCGGAACACGGTGGAGAGCTCTTCACGATGCTGTTTCTGGGTAAAATTGATGTCGTTGTTGTTGGTACTAATTGCACGCTGTAGAATTTTTAAGGCTAGTTATAGAAATGTATGTCTTATTTTTTCTTCCTTTCTTTCCTTTACACAAGTTATATAAAAAAAATCTTACTTCATTATATTAATTTTGCAAGACTTAATTGATTTGTTTGTCTTTCTTTTTTTGTTTGGTTTTGTTTGATTTTTTTGCAAAATTAATATCCAATATTAAAGAACACTTAAGCTGATTCTAACTTTTGGAAACAGTTTTCAATTTACACATTAATTTTTTTTAAAAATTAACTTTTCGACACTTATTTTAAATGGGTTTAAAACATTTACGTTAAACGAATAATTTTAGGTAATTGTAATAAATAATTCCCGGTTTTCTTTAGTTTTCCACGATTTTCAAAATTTTAGTAAATTCGATCACTATATACATATCTAATTTACGCGCTGTCTGTCCATCCGACGATGTCTTTGTCAAAGTCACGGTGCAACTGATGGTAAGCTGTACTTTGTTACTCTTCTAGGACACGAAACTTTATTTTTTTACCAAACAGTGAGGTGAGTTTGTAGACTTCTACGATAATTAGCACACTCCAACAAATAGTAAAATTTGTCTTAATTTCCAACTTTTGGAGGCCAAATGGTGAAAGTGATTTTACGCCCTCAAATAGGGTATCGAGTGCACGATTCTAGGAATTTTTGGTTAAAAAAAACAAAAATTGTGGTTTTATAATTTCTGTTGATCGCAAGACTTATTTAGCGCACAAATGCTTACCTTCTTTAAGAAGATTCGTGCACTTTGAAATTATTGCAAAACTAATGCAGAAGCCAGAAAATTCTAGTAAAAAAAATTTAATCAAATTAGGAACTAAATTCCAAATTGCGAAGCAGCTCACCTATGTTATTTCAGATGATGGTTAAACTTGGACTACAATTACTTTATGTAAATATTAATTTTTAAATTACGAATTAAACTTTTCACTAAGTGAGGTTTTAATTTTAATTATCCCTGGAACGTCCGATTGGTTTGAGTTTTTCTTCAGAAAAGAACGACTTTGCTGCACGTTCCAAAAACCATGAGTCTGATGAAATTTTCTAAAAATCAAAAAATAAATTCAGAGCTACCAACTACTGTGGAGAGAGTATGATAAAAAGGTACCTTATTCTGTAAACTGCTCTCATCTATGTTACGCAAAATAATTGTAAGGTGACCAGGTGAGCACCTTTTATTTTTTTAAGTCAAAAAAAAGGGAAATTTCTTTGATTTACAAATTGGTTCAATTTGTTGGTTACAAATGTCAGTGTGAATGCTGTTTTTAAAAATGCGATACAAAAACGAAAGATTTGAAAAAAAGTGTTGTTTTGTTGTTAACAGTGTGAATGCTAGGATGAAATTTGAAATCTCAGCAATTTTGATGAAATTAGGCATGTTTTTGACATTTACGACTTTTTATCAACGTTTTCGAAACTATTTTCTTTTCTAAAGCAAAAACCTTCCTGGAGTAATGACGAAATATTCCTTGTCAACAAAGAAAACATATTTTCCTTTAGAATAATATGACAACTTGTACATTAGGGAATTAAAATTTTTTTTGTTGTTTTTTTTTTTTAAGGTGCTGTTGCTTAAAAAGTAAGCTTATGATATGAAGAAAAATTTCACGAAAATTCGGGCTTATATCTCAATTTTATAAGGTGGCGCCGAAGCCTGTTAGTTTTACAAGTAAATTGTATCTAAAAATTATTTTTTACTAAAATGGTATCTAAAAGAATAGGGGATTAATGTTGTTGAGCTAAAAAGGGTCGTTTTTCGACGTAATTTTTTGCGCTGAATCCGAATCTGGCCTCAACCTGACACATGATGTTTTTGTCTACTTTCGAGGTCATGTATAGGATTCAATGAAAGTTGATCAGCTTATTTTTAACAAAAGCATAATTTAGTACCGTCCTTATCTTTAAAATGAGCTTACAAGTGGAGCATACTACATTCGAGTCGAACCAGCCAGACACTTAGTCCTTCTGGGATACAGCAGATATACAAATATAAGATAAAGAGTTTTGCTCTTAGGCTTACGCCCTTAACTAGCATCTCACTCTTACAATGCGAGTCTTAAAAATAACATGTTCCAATAACATTGAACTTTGTGAGCTCAAAGCTCTTTTATGCAACAAATTAAACTACCCAAGATGTCTAACGAGATTGTAGGCCAGACCACACCAATAACTAAAGGGATTAAAACGGCACGGAATATCAACATTTCATGACAGGCGGCAGTAGTTTAGTTCGGTAACTTTGGAACATTGTTGTTGCTGACCTTTTCTTGTCCTTTATTTACATATGGTGAGATGATGAAGTACATGACTGCTTAGCCAAGGCAAACGACAACAACGAAGACGCCGATTCCACTCAAGATCAGCGATGTTCAAGGTCTGCTGCTGGCGACTGCAGCGTGCAATGCAAACACTGTATTTTTCAAGTTCTCGAAGGCGAAACACGCATGTACCACGGCTGTGCACACGTACACTCCAGTGTAGATGTATTTACTCTTTGTCGAGTGTTGCTGGTCAACTTAAGTGGTATCTAAGCCAACTTTTAACGGGTGCATCATTACGGTGGTCGCAGGGAACAAAGTGAGCGATAGAGAGAGAAACAGACGTTTGGCATCGATTTATCCGGCAGGTGCAAATCCTTTGTGACAGACACTCGTGCAGACGATGGTCAACGACTGGGATTAAGAACAACAACAGCGGCTGCAACAACATGTAGTAAGTCAGTCATCAGCGGATTTGCTGATATATTCGTACCTTTAGCATGGCATGTAGTTGGTATTTCGTGCGCTAGATGCGCGTGCATATCGCATGTTCATCATGGCACACAGGCAATCGCTTTGGATACTTTTTTTTGTATATTTTTACGTTAAGTTTAAGTTTGAAAGAAGTTTGGTTGTTTTTTCTTTAATCAGATGACTGATGTCGTTTTTAATGAAGAATAATATACAAAAGTTTTTATTTAACAAATAGATTAAGTTGATCTGATATAAGATATCCACTTGATATGGTAAAGTGTTTGGCTAAGATCTAATTTAGATCAATCGATGGGAAAATCAACAAAAGGGATTTAAGTAGGAGTTGTTACTCCCTCATGGTCCGTTTTTGCCACATTTAAACAATATTGGATCGAAAATAAATTTTGTAAAAAAAGGAGCTCCTTCTTCGAATTTCATCTTCCTCCTTCTGTGAAAGCCCATTTTTGACTTTTTCTTATCGATTGGTATAATAAAATTTTTTTTACAAAAATTAGAGTAAAACGTGTATTTTTTATATAAAAACTTTATAAAAAGATGCAATTTTAATCATCATTCAGATATTTCGCATAAGGAAATAAACTTTTACTCGTTTTTTGAACACATTATCTGTTAAAATTTATTTAGTGTTGCAAAATGTAAAGTTCAAGAAGTTCTGTGGAATTATTCAGAATTTTACTAAGAGATAGCGAAACAAGTACAATCCGTGAACTGGAGGCGATGTGCGAAATTTGAGTCGTCTTTAGCAGCAAAAATGGCAACTCGCTAAGTTTTCCTAATGATATCTTGGTATAAAAGTAAATAGAATTTAACGTAGATGTACATCTACGAATCTGATCATCTGGGAATCGGATCATCTGAAAATCGGATCTTGTCGTCATCTGCTGAACAATTCGACAATGGAGATGGAGATTTTCAGAATTTGGCGAATAAAATTATTGGCGAACACTTGAAAATTATGTAGCAGACAAGGATGTCCTTATTGGTACCGCTAACAGTTGCTATTACGCTGTCCAAGTAAGTAAAGTTGTTCACTCCTTCAATACTTGATTTACCTAAGCTTTTTGTGTTATTTATGTTGATTTTCAGACCGAATTCTGACCGAAGATCTGCTTGGTGGCGAGGAAGCATATGTATGTTATCGGTACGATTTGTAGAGTCCAAGGCTCTTCTAAGAAAATCGTCAAGTACTGTCAGAAACAGGCTTGGTGACAGAAAACAACGTAGGCGTGCACCTGTGATGGAATTAAAAGAATCGGAAAGCTTCCTTTTACATTTGTATTAAGCTTTGATGAGATTGATAATCTTGAATGCTTCACCTTTTCCATTGAATGGATCTAAAATGCAATTTTGGTCAAAACCATACAGTAGTCGATGAGACTTAGATATGCCAAAGCTTGCCACTGATTTATCTGTCCAACCATAATTCGAAGGGTATTAATTTGATCAATACACGATCTGTTTAGTCAAAATCAAACCTGTTGTTTCCAAAAAAGAGGTTCTATTCTTTTACTGACTCTGATGAAGAGGATTTTTGGTCAAAACCTTGAATTGAATTGATAGAATCATGATGTTCTTGTAGTTCTCGCAAAGCGATAAGTCCGCTTTATTTTGATATTTTTGCCAAAATTCCTATGAGCTAGCCTTCAGTATTCATTCTTCTTCTGAATGTTGAGTAAGAACAGGGTACATAAGCTCAGCAGTGAACTTCGGGCAAGCTTTCAACATTTCAGCAACTATACGATCGGACACCGCCGCTTTATTGTTTTCAAGGGACATTTCGGCCTTTGTTATCTCCATTAGTAAAGGTGGGCACGAGGTCAGTCGTTGTGGTCTTCCCTTAAGGAGAAGCATATAAGGAGCTTGCGAGGGTGGAGGTGGACGGTTGATGATCTCCAAAAACTGTAATTTCCAAAAGAATATTTAAGTCAAATGTTTAGTAAGTGTTGCTTCATATATCCTTTATGTGCTTTCTGCACGACGAATCAAACTCCTGCTTCAGGTGGAATCGTGTCTTCGCATGATCTTGTATCAGGAACTTCATTTGGCTACCAACCATATATTTGTTTCAACTGAGATAAAAACCCGCTGTAAGTGGACAAGATATGCGATCAGAAAAGCTGCAGAGGACGATCTGAACTTCTTGGTGGCGGAAGCGTGTACAGACTCATCATAACACTTCTTCATGTGGGAAGGGGAAAGGTTGGTGTGATCGCGTCTCTACTTTATATATAACTTTGTTTCTCGTTCAAGGGATTATTACCCACCCGCGAAGGAATCGCAGAAGTCTTAGAACCTTTACATAGGCCCTATCCTCCTAAAGAATCTTTGGCATATTAGGAGTATTAGCATTTTTTTCCATAACTGATAGCATTTCATTTATTTATTAATGTTCTCTATTATAGCTTCTAATTTTTGAACATTCGATTCCCTTAAATTTGCGATGGTGTAGAAGTAGACAGGAAAGTTCAATTTACGCAACATAATTGTTGTTGCCAGTACTTCCGTACAGATTTTCTAAAATTCACTGTAATATCGCCCAAGACTTAAAGGCAAAACCTTTATTGTGTTGTCTTTATGGCCACATTACATCGTTACTTGGTGCAAACAACTTTATTTGACGTTGCAACATGGTTTACCTCTTTGGTCTCTAATTAAAAACAGGTGCTTACGGGTAATGCGTTGGGATACATAGATTATTTTTATGATGGTTTTAATTTCTACTTCTTTTTTTAGTGTGTTGCTGTGTCTTGCACTTGCACCACTCCTGATGCGTGATAATTTTTTTTATTATTCATGGAATCCAACATCGTTGGAGTTTCTTTTTTCTGTTATTTTATGTTCGCTTGCTTGTGCGATAAACAGCTTTGTTGCAATTACAATGTTTTTGATGATACTTTTAGCCAGTTGTTATTGGTCTTTTAATTACGCGTTGCTTGGCGCCTTTACTAGATGACGTCAAAATGGAGCCATCATTTCAATTAATTTAAGTACTTGTAAAAGTTTCAAAAAATAATTACAATACTCTTGATTTTTATTATATTTGAGGTTGTGATATGGAATTAGTTTATCTTGAAGTCGTTACATTCCAAAAGTGTTCTAAAATAGACAATGAAAATGGATGAAAATAAGTTTTTTCTCAGAAAATATGCTTGGCTTCATTCAATTGTTATTCGTTTCATACACATTTTGCATTGCAGTCATAATTTCCGGAAGTTTCAAACTCGCACGACTATTTGGCTCAACTGTGTTCGCGAATACTGAACAGAAAACGAAAAAATTGTTCTCATGGTACACAATTTAAAGTGTCGCTATCTAAAAGACTTTGCCCGATTTCCAGCCAACTAAGAGAAGAACACAACATGAACCTGTTGACATTCAACTGTTGTCAAATGCAAGAGTTCTGTCGACATTCCCACATTTCCTGTGAATCACTTTGATGTCTGGCATAAAGTGCAACCAAAGAAAGCTGTCTTCAATGCCGTTGGATTGCAACACTCAATGCTGTGTTGGGTTTTGAGCTGCCGCTGCTGATCTAGCTGCCAAACGAGTTAGCATGTCGTTCATATGTCAAGTCGACACTTTGACTTACCGTTCACCGCCATTTGCTCAGAACATCAGCTCATTTGCCGACTTCTTGGTTGCTTGCGTGTGATCTGCGTTTGATTTGAAGTAAAAAACTATCGCAGCGATTTATGCTTACACTTTAAACTAAGTTAAGATTAAAATACTAAGTGAGATTTAGTAAAGTTTCGCAGGAAAGTTTGGCACGCTCTTCAAATGAAGCACTAGCCACAGTGCATTTCACCATCGACTCTATATTTTGACAGCTTTTTCAATACTTCCAGTAGAGCAAACCAAACTACCCAGCTAACGTGCCGATCTGTGTATTGCATTTTAGTGGAGCTTTATAAGGTTCGTGTTATTTTTCACCCACTGAAATTATATTCTTTCCTTGGTTATTTAGTTCGAAATACAATTCCCGTAGTGGCATACGTCCGTTCGTTACCACATGCTTTTGAAACATCTGCAATAGTTTCCAAATAAAGCCGCACAAAAGCTATTAAGGGCAGGGTAACGTATTTAACGTATTTTTTTCACTTTTCTTATATTTTTATCTAAATGAAAAACCTTTCAAGAATTTTGTGTGAAAATTTGAGACGGATCGGAGCAAAAACAACGAAGATACAGCAGTTTAAGCAACCATGCCTCATGCATGACTCAGTGCACACTTAAAACTTTAGAGCGTTATTCCCACAATTCGCGTTTTCAAAGTCGGTGCCCACCGTATCTTCAAAGCTACTCCATCGATTCTTTTGAAATTTTAAACACGATTTCTGTACATAATTTACGAGGTAACGCTGGAGAGTTTTTTTTCAAATTTGTCAATTTTTATTATCTTATAATAATAAATTATCCGATTTTTTTTTGCAAATTAAAAAATTGAAATTTCAAAAAAATCCCTCAGCGTTACCTGGGGAAATCGATTATCTAACAAAAATTTTTTTTTTGATTTGAGATGATCCAACACCGACTTATCGTGGGCACCGCAGTTCTACTTTTTTCTGAGACGCTTCCAAAAAAATGCTGCCATTGCCGTAGTTTTCAATATTTCTATCTGAAAAATTTTCAAAATATTCCTCAAATGTTATACTTTGATCTATTATTGGTTTTAATAAATAGATTTTAACTGTTTTGTCGAAAAAAAAATCAAAAAAATGTGCCTGTTTTTGTACGAATTAACGTTACCCTCCCCTTAAGTTCGTAAGTTCGTTCGATCGGAGTACTTACCCAATGACTTCAATTGCAATATATCAATTAACATCCTGTTAATGAATCAAGGTCATTAATAAATCCAACTTCTTTAGAAATCCATCCACTTACCTAACCACCAATCTTCCAGTCCACTAATCTATCTAACATATCATTTTGTCTATTTATTTTTCTGCGTATTATTTAATATTAATCATTTTATGATTTTCCAGCAATCCATCACTTTACCAACGCACTCATCCGCTTGCCTTTTCATCAAAACCTTAACCTTTCAATCCATTTATATCTTCCTTTAAATACAGATTGGTTTTGCCATTTCGAGCTCAAGAACTTAAATTTGATCCTTTTGTATGTAACGAAGTATACCCTATTTTGGCTCCCTCAAAACTTCTTCGGCATATGCTATCCTCTCATCTCACTTGTCGTTGTTTTCCATAATAATGTTTATTGTTTATTGAGTCTTTGGAAGTACAAGTTCCTTACAGACTGGATAACAAAAAAATAAATAAATAACTAACAATAATTAAAACTTATTTTAAAAGAAATTAAATTATATATAAGCTATTTAACAAGTTTTTAAAACAATTCTTAGATAAGGCGAGATCAATGTTGTTGTTGATAACCAATAAATTACTATACAAGGTTAAAGCTCTAGCTATTGGTTCATTGAGGGCATAATGACTTCTATGAAATTTCAAATAAAAAAGATCAAAATGTCGCAATGATCTGCAAGGAATGTTAAACATCATATATTGCAATAACGAAGCACAGTCTACCATACCCAAAAATAAGTCCTGGATAAAAGTTAAAAATTGAATCTCCCGCCTAGTCTCAAGGGTTTTCAGGCCTAAGAGCTGACATCTAGCAATATATGAAGGCAAAGGTGTTTCAAAATTCAGTGAGTGCAGCGGAAATCTTGTGAAAGATCTCTGAACCTTTTCCAATCTATTAGAATGAGTATAAAAGAAAGAGCTCCAAATAAAAGATGCGTATTCTAATCTCGATCTTACAAATGCAACGTAAAGGATCTTAAGCGTATTAGGGTCTGAAAATTCAGTACTATTCCTACGTATGAAAGCAGGTAGAGAATATACTTTTGGAATAATAAAATTTAGGTGCTGAACAAAGGAGAAATTAGAGTCAAAAATTACTCCAAGATCACGTATCGAGCTGACAGGCTGTAATGGCATACCAGAAAGAAAATAAGACCTATTTAATGTGTTTCTAGACTTTGAAAAAGTTAAAGAAAAACATTTTATAATATTTAATGGGAGACGATTAACAATACTCCAGTCCCAAACATTATTAAGATCATTCTGTAATAGTATACTATCAGAAATACTAGACATTTTGCAAAATAACTTTAAGTCATATGCGTAAAGTAAACATTTTGTTGAGGTAAAGCATTTAATTATGTCATTGATAAACAATATAAAGAAAAGTGGGCCAAGGCTACTTCCTTGTGGAACATCAGAGGATGCAGTGAACGAGTAAGATTTTACACCGTTTATTTCAACAAAACAAATTCTGTTTTGTAGATATGACTGAATCCACTTTAAAAAAGTGGAATGACAACCCATTTTGGCCAGCTTTGCAATCAAAGCAGAATGACACACCTTGTCGAATGCTTTGGAGAAGTCAGTATAGATAACATCGACTTGTGAGCCTTGCTCAAACGAGGCAACACATAATGTTGTAAAAATGCTTCCATGTGTTGGGGCCTCACAAAGTGCTCTTGTGATAATGAGCCATAGATAAAGTCTATACATAGTTATTTTACAAATTGCGAAACCCCTTGCGAGCCACGCCTGGTTGTCAACCATAATACGTAAGCATTAATGTCGGTCTTTTTCGCTACCAAATTTTATTTTAACAGAAAAACTTTTGCAGTGCAGATAGTGCTACATAAAAAAACCTTTCCTAGTCGGCATGCAGTTCTTGTTAAGTTGCGCTGCTGTCGAAGACGTAGCTCAAAGTTGCTGCCAAAAAGATTGAGTTCTTGCAATTCTAGGAAGCACTTCAGCTCAAAACTACATACACGTATGTACATACTCAAAAAGTGATGTAATGCGATGATCACCGATGTTGTTCGATGTGCCGCTCCAGAGTTTTTCGATACAAAATGTCTTTCACTTTTAGTGCGCTGTGCCTTTCTTCGTTAATCCAAGTGATTTTGCTTTGCAATTGGTGTTTTCTTATATTGCCAGATATTTTTTTTCCATTCTTCAACTGTGAAAGAATAAAGATTTTGTAATTTTCTTTCAGTAGAGGGTTGGTGGTATCGCAAGGACTCTGTGGTCTATGTAAGCCAATGTCGCGCTCAACTTAACTTAACATACGATACAAAGTTCTAACTAATTGACAATTTTTTGATATATCTTAAGAGTTCAATGACTTATCTTTTCTATGGTCAAATTTGAACACAGTGTAAGGAAATAATTTGGAAAGAAACTAAGACTTAAAGAAGTTCTTTTCACAAAATAATTGTACAAGAACTAATTTCGTTTTATGTTCCACCAATCTGGCAATACTGCTGTGCACCACCATCGCTGGTTAAAACTCTTTAGTTGGATGGCCATTGTAGTCGTCAACTTTTGATGTTTCGGCAGGAGTTGAAGTGCGAGTTTTCGACGTTCTTATTGCACCACTTTGTTGCACCACGCTGACAGGTGAAGAACGCAAACGCACAACATTGAAGAGCCTCATCATCATCAACATTGTCGTTATCAAGCCTTTAGGCTGCTAAGAATAACAACATGTACAAAAACAACAGCAACAACAACCATATTGAAGTAGTTCTCTAGAATACATTGCACCACATTAGGGCCCAGAATGTTTCATGTTCCTTCGTTTGTTTGTTTTCCGTTGAACTCTCGTTTCTAATTGAATCAATGATGTTGCATTTTCAACTGTTCGAACAATAACAACAGCAATGAAAACAACCAGCACCACAACGACTCTTCCTGACCATTGCCTGACTAACCCAAGTTAAGCAGCACCAGTTGGCTGGTTGGTTGGTAGGTTGATGTGCCGATGTGTTTGCATAAATGATTTTGCAGTATTTAAATGAGGCATCATTGTACTACGGTAAGGTTGGAACAACAGCAGGGAAAAGTGAGAATCCGAATTTATATCGAAAAAAATGATCGGACATAATTCAATTGATGGAAACGAAGTCGTTGGCTTTTTTTTATCGTATATGATTTTTAGTTGTGCTGTTGAGTCTTTAAACACAAGTGTTGACTTAAGTTATTTATTTGGCATTCGGATTAAGCTCTAATTGAGTATTGATGAGAGCCTTTGGTGTCAAAAGATGGTTTTGACTTAAAACCTTTTGAAATGTTGTATTTTTTGTAGAGAAGAAAAAATGAAACTCATTCTTTGATCGCTGATCGTTCAAAGATAAAGCTTAATTTTAGGTTATTTTATAGATCAGATTGGATATGATGATATGGGCTCTGTGTGGATACTCGTGCTTATTGCCGAAATTAATTTGAAAACATTTTCTTTTTATATTTATTCGAAATATCCTATATAATTATGTCGATTTTACCCATTATTGTTTTGAGAATTATCTATAGCAAAAAAATGTTAAACTTCGAAAAATTTCGTATTAAACGAACTTTCAATTTTTGAAAAATTTCTGCTGGATGGGCTAATGCACGTTTAAGTACCATAAATTCGCTGCTTCTAACACTTTTCTGAAAATATACATACAGATTCCATGCACAAACATATATACATACATTGTATATGAATGCAATACCTTATCAGTTTTGTTTACTGTTAATTTTAATGTACATACCAGGCCCGTGCGCAAGGGGGGGGGGGGAGTTTTGGGGGTTCAAACCCCTCCCCCATTGGGAATTTTCACACATAGGTTTTTATTGACATTTAAACGAATATTTTTTTTTTTAATGAAAGAACTAAAATGTCAATCAATCGTCGAAGCCCGAGTTTTTCATTTTCGACAAGATTTGTGATCTCTAGCTATTTTTGAACCCAAAAAATACGATTTGGGACCACTGTGCGTCGCTAAGGCTAAGTAACACGAGTGTTTTTACAATGCGCGTTTAAGCATAATTTGGCATAAAAAAAATCAGCTTCAATGAAAATTCATGGAAGAAACTATTCCCGCCATATATTTAAATTTTGCATGATGGTTCACGTGACATGAAGTTCAACTTTGGCGTCAACGCATTGCCGGGCAAGACATCAAAAATTCTCTCGAAGCACTGGATATTTGCAATGATGACGCGTTTCCAAATGTCCATCAAATGCTTCGTGTTATGGCAACTTTTCCTGTGTCAACAGTAACAAATGAACGCTCCTTTTCAGCGCTACGTCGTCTAAAGACATGCCTCAGATTAACTACATGTGTCCGAAGATCGGCTGAATGGCCTAGCCTCGCTAAATATAAATCGCGATATCGAAATCAATGTGGAAAGAGTTTTGGACGGGTGTTTTCAAATAACTCGCAGAATTAGCTACTTACGTATTGATAACTGAATAACGAATCATGACATAAACACTAGACTTGTTCAAATAAATGGCATGTTCTAGAATACTTCGAAAACACTCGATTTTCGAAAATTTATTCAAATTCGAGTATAACCTCATTTAAAAAAATATTTAAAAAAATAGCCTTTGGGTTGCTACCAGAGCTGCAAAATTTTAATTTTTCGGAATTTGGCCAAAAAAATTAAGAAAATTTGATTTTTTCTTATTTATAATATTTTTTTTAATTTTCTTTCGATTTTCCTCCCTGCCGGACTCAAATAAACTGGTTGACGGTATTTACTAATTTTTAAAGTAGCTAATTCTTAACTAGTTGTAAAAGTGGCTTAAAAAATATGCAGAAATCAACCAGTTTGTTTCAATTATTTATTTCTGAGGGGAAAAAATGGAAAAAAGAATAAACAAAAGATGTAATTTGCATGAAAACAAAATAGTCAATTCATTAAATTGTCATAATTTAAATCTTATTATCAATTTAAATAAATAAAATAAATAATTTCCATTTAAACTTTGTTATTTTGAAGTGCGGAAGTGTGATGCGCAAAATCTCTTTTCGAGCTTCATCTATCAATTGGAAAAACAATAATTTTCCCAAAAATTGGGTAAAAAACGATGTGACACTACAAGAGAAGACCACTACAAGAGAAGTTCAAAATATATTTTCAACCTATTGCTATCGATTGGAGCAAACAATAATTTTTTCGAAAAATGGGTCAAAAATGGTCCTTTCCAGGGTCCAGAACGACTAAGTGATGTCCAAAATAGTTGTAGATGCTTCTCTATCGATTGGAACATTTTTTTCGAAAATGGGTCAAACGGTCCTTTCCATGATACTGGGACACTCCAAGTGACCAATTTTCGACTTTTCGCCATCGATTTGAGCAAAAAAAAAACTGTGTTTTTTGCTACACTTCAAACCAAGTGGCTCGAGCCATTTACTGCTTCATAAATGTTGAATACATAGGAGTGTGAGCTTCACATGCATTCGCAATCGTGAGACCCGAGCTACTTAAATGCTCACATTCATGAACAGCATGTTATCTTCGTATTTGCCATTAGTGAGCGCGCAACTCAGATTCGCAATCATTATTGCATACAATGTGAACCCTCAGTGAACCACTCAATGCTGTTCTCTGATGGGTACTAAGTACTATATGGTAGGTTCAATGAATTCAAAGTAAAATATTTCATAAATTTTGCATATTTCGTGTTTTGCAGAAGCGATCAAGCAGACGATGCTGATAAATGCCTAAGTAAGGCTCTGCAAGTTGCAAGAAAAAAAAATTCCATTAGGTTTGCGATAAAAAAAAAGTTTATTATTAATTATGTATTACCAATCATTTTAACAGTACCTTCTGTCTCAATAATAAAATACATACTACAAACTATAGTAATTAATTGTGCAAATGTGTAAACATATTTCATTTCAATTAGTATGTATAATTTCATATCAACTATGTAGTTCTAAATTGCTTAAAAAACAATAGTTCCGAAAGTAGTTACCCACTACTGGTTCAGTAAGTAAGTAGTTACCCGCAACTGGTTTAGAAAGTAGTTTATCAAAACTGCTTTAAGAAGTAGTTTACAAGAACTGGTTTAAAAAGTAGTTCATCGAAACTGGTTTAAGAAGTAGTTCACCAAAACTAGTTTAAAAAGTAGTTGCAAAGATATGCAGAGACGGACAATTGACTTGTGCCTAGGACAACATAATGTTAAAGTAAACAGTTCTCTCAAACAAAATAAATCGATTGTTCAACCAGATGTGGTGTACAAAAAACTAGTATTTCAACTGATTTTTAACTAGTTGATTTCCCTACAGGGTAGTTATTGAAGCAAAATCTTGTAATTACTTGCTTACAAAATACTTTGAAAATTTCGGATCAAAAATCAAATTTTATTTTTTTTTCTCATTTATTTTTTAATAGAAATTCATGTAGTGGCATTGACCACTTCAAATTATAATATATTAAGGTGAATGCAGTGAAAGCAACAAAGGATTTGAACTGTTACACAAGAAACACCAAAGCTCTACTCGCGGGGAGACCACAATTTTTTTCCTTATACGTAAATAGGCTTAAAAATAGCGGTTAGTATTTTTTCGATACTTCTTAATGTTTAGATAAGGAAAATTGAAAAAAAATATTAAAAATAAGAAGAAAAGCAATTTTCTTTATTTTTTGCGCCAAATTCCGAAAAATTAAAATTTTGTAGCTCTGATAGTAATCCTAGGACAATTTCTTTTTTTTATTTTTTTAAATGGAGATATTCTCGAATTTGAATAAATTTTCGAAAATCGAGTGTTCTCGAAGTATTCTAGAACATATTTTTGAACATCTCTAATAAGGACATGTACATATGTATTTAATTATAATTAAATTTCTATATTAACAGTAAACCGTTTTCTGACGTTTTTTATGAACATGAAATGTCCGTGTTAAACCCCCCCCGTGGATGATTCCTGCGTACGGGCCTGGTACATACATAAGCATTGTTGCTTAAGAAAATTGAGACACTTCCATGAGATTGTCTTTAGTGCATTAAGGTTTTTAAACGGGTTATTTTTAAGTACGTTGAGGTACCTATACGGGATATTATTAAGTACCTTGAGGTACTTATGAGGGTTTTTTTTAAGTACCTTTACCGCTTAATTACCTCAAAAACCTGACATCTTGAGTTGAGGTACTTAACCGGGGTTCACTGTATTTAAACAATGAACGATACTATTTTAAAACTACTCAACATACATAGGTATGCTATAAGTACATAAAGAATAAAATACCCAAAAGAAAGTAAAAAATTAAAGCGAAATGAGCTTAAAAATTAAAAACCAAATAAGAAACAACGATGGAAAAACGATACTCAAAGCGTCGAAAATGCAAACATTTTTAATAAGAGTCTAGGACTCCCTAGTAATCATTTAAGTGTTGATGGCAATAACAACGAAAAGTGCAGAGGAGAGTTTAGAAGTCATTTAAATTTTATTTGCATAGAATATTGATCTGACAAGAGGAAAACGAAAAAAAGCATTCATTGTATGGAGTAATTCATACATACAATCTAATCACACAAACAAACTCCTAGCTAGGTCTGCACCATACCAATAGAGAAAAAAAAAAACAACAAAAATCGGAACCAAAGAAGTTGTCAATTCCATTCGAATGTAAAAAAACACAAAGGACGAAAGCTAACGTCCCTCTGGATTGAAGCAGCGGCTTAGGATGACGTCGAAGCAAATACAAAATGTAAGGAGTATAAGTAGAATAATCCTTTGCCTTCGGTGACTTAAGCGATGCATTTGCGGCTCCGCCATAAAGACAATGAGATGAGAACCTTTTCAGATGAAGTGCATTCATCCGGTAGCACAATACTTTTCCACTTTGTTATTTTTCTCTTTTATTTAGTATGGTCTGCAGTTATTCTGAATTCTTGTTTTTTCTTCTATAAACCAACAAAAACAATTGAATGGAAAATAAAGATTTTTTTTTGTATTACGCTCGCCTACTGCAATCCATCGAGTTTCATCTGGTAAAGAGCGAAAAACGAGTTCCAAAGGAGTTAAGGCAGATTTCATACACTCGCCCTTATCCTTTTATTTTTATTAAAATGTCTTCTTTATATCGGAGGGTTTCGGCTTTTTCTTAATGCAACAAAGCAATGTTTACATGACAAAAAAACATATCCTTTTGTATTTCGTTCGTTTGAGTCTTTAAGGATACTCGTGTACTTAAAGTGAACAGATTTTCCCACTTAATGAGAAAACGAATATTTTAAAAGACTATGGATGGGTTCTTTACATGTTGGAATATTCGTCGGAGTGTTTTCAACTGCAATGACAACCGCAAGTATGTGATTTTGAATTTTTGTTTTTGTCCTTCAAGGATGCGGTTTTTGTTGCTGTTACTGTCAGTACTTAGTTTGAGGCAAATGTTGTCAGTACGCCCACAAAATAACAATGGCCTGATCAAACCATGGAAGACATGAAAGTCGACATAAAACGATTTCATGCTTTAATGGAGTCGTTAAATCGTTTTTTTTTTTTTAAATTGAGTTGTCATTTTTTCGTGATTGTATTTTCATTTTTTTAATGTCACACATGTGTAAATGTGTTACTGAATGACGCTGCTTCAGGGGAAATTATAATGGAAAACGGAAATTTTAATTAGTGTGAGAGTGCTTGAATGCATTTACTTTAATGTAAATTTTAATTTAAACTGTGCCAAACGGTGGCAAATTTTGGGAAAGCAAATTTTGGATAGAATTAAGTTTTTTGCAATTGAAGTTTTAAGTTGTTGCGCCCCATCACCTGAAAGACCTTTGTTTTCAATTTTTATTTTTTTCTTAAATTTCAGTCATGAAAATTTCCTCCCCATTATGAAAAGCGAACTTTTTCTATTCACCAAACGTGCCGTGTGATAGTAATTGGAAACAAACTGATTGCGCCGTTCGCAGGTTTAATCTAGGAAACTGAAATTTTAATTGCATATCTCTCTATAGAGAATCTGTCAGTTGGTAGACCACCCTTGCCGTCGACAGCGGTAACTAAGCCGAAAAAGGTCCACCTTCCAACTGCCGATGTTCAATACGATCGATTGAAGCATTGGTGCGGATTTTGTGATTGATCGGACAAAATTACGTTCAAATTATATGAATGCTTGTAAGAAATACATACATTTATAATGCACAAAATGAAATCTTAAGCAATGCAATTAGGCTATTAAGAATAATTATAAACATTTTCCATTCCATTCTTCAATAAAAACATTTTTCCAGGAATTTAAAAAAAAAAATAGTAAAAAATTAATCCATAACTGCATATGCCAGCCATTAGGCGGTCAGTTTTTATCTGTACAGAAATTTACCTTCACCGAAATGAAAGTCCAACTTCTTATTCAGGTTTTACACTGCCGAATTAACGTCCACACAAATTATAAGCTAAAGCAAAAATGTATGCATTAGAGGGTTAATAGCTCAATTAAATACTTATGGAGAAAGCTTAATTAGAAACATTAGAAACTTTTATTGTGATTAGTCCATAAAGGCGAATTAATGAATTTGCAACGAATTGAGTGAGGCCACCTTTTCTATGACGCCACGTTGAACAGATATAAAAAATTAAAGCTTTTTGTAGCTACCCAGTTTTTCCCTGCGATTGAAACTTGCGGCGAAATTGAGTTGGGTAATTGCACGTTATTCCACCCGCATTATTTGTTAAATTTTTATGATATTCGCACCAAAATTCTACTTCTCATGAAATATTCAAAAATTTGCATCCAGTTTAGTCTTTTCAAAAATATGCATCGGATCTGTAAGTCTTTCTTTCTTCATGCTGCGAATTAACCCTTAACTTCGGCACTGTAAGTATTATCTTCATGGAACTGTAGTCTTCGAAAAAGAAAAAAAAAATTTACTTGTTTTGAGGAGCTTCATACTTCACCCGAGTAAAATACTTAGTTAGCCCACTAGCAAATTTCGATATCAACATCAGTGGCCATGTTGCACCGAAATTGTTGCCGCTTTTTTGCGCGCGTTTGTATTTGTCAATTTTAATTTATGCGCGCACTGCTGCAAAAGGTCAGTTACCAAGCCAAAGGAAAATGTACGTTTACTTCCGCTACGATGGTTTGCTACTTTGTCATCGCGCTGCTGTCAGAGCGTGAATAAGGATGCGATCAGAGTAAATGCGTTTGTGTAAAAGCCAACAAGTCTATTTGCTGAAAATCGGCTAACATTTTGAGACGAGAAAAGTCTGCCATCTCATTGACTCCGGCTCCAGTAAAATTTGCTTTCACTGATGGTCGCCAGTCCATTAATCTGAAACGCTTTCAATAAAAACCACAATAGCAACACAACACAGCGCAAAGCAATGGCAGCAACAGCTATGAAGACAAAGAAAAATTGTAGCTGTTACTGCTGACGATGCACAAACGCTGACACTTAGCCGCAATAACACAACAACATAGATAAATGGAAATTTTTCAATTTTCCATATCGCTTCTTGGGGAGTCATCGTCGAGTTGAGTCGCGCGTAAAGTTGCGCGCAAAACCGCGCAGCGCGTGCAAGACTCGTAAAACGGCGCTGACGTTTTGCACTTGACGCAAAATTATTGCAAATTGAAGCGATTCCCGGCCAAATTGTTTTGTATCGCATGCTAACATCCAACCTCAACCAAGAATGATAGAGCAAAGTGTGGCAGTGGAGGAGAGCAAGCATTAAGACAAGAGCAGAAGTAAAGGAACTCGGCATATAAAAAGCGGAAAGGCAAGCGATTCAACCATAAATACCATTTTCTCCATGGCGCACTTTAGGAATTCCATGTTCCACACAACACATTGTATTGACATTGTTGTTTTTGTTTTTATTGTCCTCTACTTTTAAAACGATATATTGTACGCGCTGTTTCGCCGGTCACCATTAACCGCTTCCGTCCGCTTTTGCATATTGTCATCTAAGTGGCAATTTGTAGCCACTCACTGCACCATATCATAAAAGTTAAACTCTGATCCCTTACCGACCGCTCATAACCTTCTGCTTTTCCTGCACATCACTTGTAAACTCCTTTCGGTTTTACTTCAGTTTACTTTAGATTTTTTTGTAAGTTGATTCTTGGGTTCAGTATTAATGCTAAGCAGTGTTGCCATTCACAATTGTAAAAATGTTTTATTGAACAGAGGGAATTATTAACATGATACTATCAAATGAGTATTGAAATGTTCGGGCTTAACTGCCAGCGATTGATTCATTAGTTCCTGTCTCTTTTCTCTGCTATGGCATTAGTTGTATTATGTGTAGTCCTTATATTTTGACGTACATAAATGTTTGCACCGGAGTTCTGTGGAACTCCTACCGACATCTTGTCGTACCTCGAGAAGCCGTAAAGACGCAGTTGAGACATGTGTTCATGGAAAGTAAATTTGAAAGCACTTCCCTACTTAGACTTTGTTTCGTTATTATTTTCGATAGCAAAAGGAAAAGTCAGAAAGAGCATGACGACATGGACTACTTATTATACCAGCGATAAAGAATAATCTTTCTAGCGCTGCTGACGAAATTAGTAGTGTATTGAACTTCAAAGAAGATTTTTTCAGCAACGGATACTTAATAAAACTCTCCCAACTAGTGTCAGCATCATTTAAATTCCTGAAAAGTTGATCTCTTATAATACTAGAAAGGTTACTTCCTCCGCTATCGTTTCGGTAAGATGAATCGTAAGATTTTTCTAAAAAAAAAATAAAGAAATGAATTGGTATTGCAATGATTTTATTCACATCAACTTAGTACCGCCAAAATCATACAAATCTTCAGTTAATTCCGGTTTTTCGTAATGCCTTAAATCATTGTCATCTTCTTCCAATGCTGTTTTAATTTTACGAATGACTAAATTGAGGTTGTCTTCTTCGGAAATATTTGGCAGCTTGTTGCCTAACGTTTTAAACCACCGCATTTTCACATCAGGTGAAAGAACAGTCGCCACTATAGCATCACTTGCTTTCGGCATCAAATAAAAAACTTCACGAATCTGTCGCACAACTAGCTCTCCAAAGCAACTGCTCCTGCTTTCAAAAATTGAAGACTGTCTCCTTATGCCATCTTCTTGAGTTTGACACTTAATGAAACTAAAGATGGAATGAGAAATCCAATCAGCATATATTTCTCTCTCTGTAGGTAGTCGAGAGTTGAAATTATTGGTGACATCAATTTTCAGTATTCATTCAAGTACTGTAAGTCGCTCAAAGACAATCTTGTCATTGCCAAAGAATCACATAATATATCGAGCTTTTTATCATGCAGTAATATAAGAGAAACAGCATCAAATAACAAATTCCATCTTAATACTATAGAAACTATTAAAGCTCAAAGCGTTTTTGATAATTTCCGAAGACTTTGACCGACTGTTTTTTGTCGAAAGTCAGTTACATTTTTTGAAAGCCTTTAAAGAAGTAGTTCGGAAGCTACCAATTTTCGCAGTTAAATTACTTATGAGTCATAATTATAGTTCAGTCTTACCTGAGAGTGTCTCCGATAATGTTCGTTATTCGTTTGTAAAACTTTGTTGAAATCAGTAGTGGCTAGCAAGTTCAATGTATGACTAGCACAACGTTCATGTCTTGGCAGATCAGTGGTAATTTCGTAGAACTGTGCCAAATATTCTTCAACGTCTGCGTCATCAGCAACATTACCATCGGCGGAAACCACTATCGGTCGAACAACATATTCTTTTTTAATGCATTGGCAAAATTGGAACCGTTGTCTGTTATTGATTTCTGCGGAGTGTGTTATACCAAATCTTTGGCATTCCAAAGCCACAGACTTTCTTTGGAAATTATTGTCCAGCTAGTTACAAGTGTATCACAAAAAATTACGATGATTTGTTGACCAAATATCTGCAGTTGCTCAGAAATTTTTAATTTTGGTTATTTTCGTTTTTACCCATCATCATTTCATTGTATTTTGAGTCTAGTTTTGTTATAGTAACTTTCTGGCTCATGACTTAAAGACCTATTCCTTTAAACAGAGATTTAAAATATTCCTTTTTCACTATGGATATAGGAAACGAAGTTCGCGCACTTTTGCTTATAAAATTATGGAAAATATTGAAACAAATCGAATAAAACTTAAGTGCCATGCCCACTTCCCCAAGTCCGCCTACTTTTGAGTTACTAAATTATATTCGTCATTGACATCCACATACCAAATCTTAGCCCAATATGTTGTATAGTTTGCAATATATGCCGTAATTAGTTTTAAAATTTAGGGCGGTAACACACTCACTGGTGTAATATGGTCCGATTTTTATTCAGAAATAGCTTTTATAAGCAACGCTCTTTCACCAAATTTTAGTATGATTGATCACATATTTCGATAGATATGCCACTTAAGCCATTTTACTTGTATGTTGAGTGCCATGCCCACTCGTTCTATTTCGCCCACTTTTGATTCAGGTATACCTTATAGCAAGTAAACCACCTTAATTAAATTTCATACCAATAGTTGCAATAGTTCAATCAATATAGCGATTGCAACTTTATGGTAATATTGGAGGTGTCACGCCCACTACTGCAATCCCGTCAACTCTCATTTAATTTCAAAGCCCATATCAGCCGATATCTCTAATTCAAATTTTATGAAGATTACTCTCATAGCACACTACCCATGACAGTAAACGTTTTTTGTTTGTATGGGAGGTGCCACGCCCACATGCTCCATTGCACTAATTTTTTACAAAACATACCTTCTAGGAAGTATATCTGCCTTTTTAAATTTCATACCGATTATGTTGCTAGTTCTCTTAATGTATCGTTTATAAAAATTGTGGGCGGTGCCACGCCATTCAAAGAGTTTTTTTAGTAATGTGGTAGAGCTTGTGTTGATGACTGCTATCAGAAAACTTTCATGAAAATAGTTAGAGCCACTTTTGAGATATATGGAATCAAAATTTTTAACTGTTGAAAAGAGCCACGCCCACTCTTACCATTCCGCCTACTTTTATCACAATTCAAGATATATTTGAAATGTACCCGGATACCAAATTTCATTACAATATCTTGCACGGATTACGAAATATGGTGGTATAAAGGTTAAAATTTAGGGCTGTGCCATGCCCCTGTAGGAATTTTTGAAAACTTGAAAGCTAGCCTTATCCTAATCTTGTTCACATGTGCATCAAATCACCAATTTTCATCAAAATCGCTGCAACTTTTTTCAAAATTGGCCTGGCTAAATATACATAGAGTATGGGCGGTAAGCGTGTCCAAGAACCGATTTCGCCCATTTTCAATAGCACGATATCTGCAAGAATATGTGACCTGTGTGTGAAAGTTTCATTCAATTAGCTTTCTTGGTTTTCTCGTAAGCCTGGTTTCAACAGACAGACAGACGGACATCGCTAAATCAACTCAGATGGTGACGCTGATCAAGAATATATATACTTTTCTATACCTGCCACGCCTCCTTCTATGTGTTATAAACGGAAGGACAAAGTGAATATACCCTCGGTGTAGGGTATAATTATTGTAATCGATCATCGAAGACGTTTAGATTACGATTACTGTAATTGTACTTAATTTGAGTTTTTGCTAAATTACGATTACTGCAATTGTAATGTAGATTACTTCGATGAACGTTTACAGTAATCCTAGTTTTAAAAATTTTAAAATTGCGATCAAAATAATCGAAATCCTAGACGCAATCAATTACACATGTAATCTTTATCTCCCAGCTCTGCTTTCATATTGTTTGTAAAGCCTTGATTATGAAAGCTAAAATATTTTTTAAAAACATGCACTAATTGAACAAAAAACATCAAAACGTTTTGAACGTTCGAGTCTCATCGACTGAAAGCTGCAGTTAGGACATAACGCATACTGAGAACTTTAGATCGGGAAGAATTTCGATAACGCCAGACGAAAGAGTGTATTTTCTTTAGTAAGTTGGCAAATAAAAAATATGTCAAAAAGTCCGATAGGACACTTACGCTCTTAGGTGACGATATGTTCAGACATAGCCGCTTTTTACAACAAATTTGTATACATATATCGATTTGTTGGCACAAATTATTTGTTATTTGTTATTTCTGTTAAAGTGGAATATCCAAAACAGAAATATGTTTAGCAATGGAATTTATTGTGAGATACCTTTTTTTAGAATTATCAGTCAAAAATTTAAGGTTGTAAAGCAATATATGTATGAGCTTTAATATATCTCAATCGATTCCTATAAGTAAATTCCTCAAAAAACAATAAAATTCAAACTATCACCTGAAATAATGGAAATTATTGGAAGAGAATTCAAGTCTTTCCAGTGTCTTCAAAAAACTCTGTAATTTCGAAAATTCTTTAAGTGAAAAATCATCATCATCATCATCATCAGCTCGTCTTCATAAAACACAACATAGAAATGGCAACACTTATCGGAACATTTAAGACGCGAAAATTGTCTTTAGCCACAATTTCCTTTTTCCTGCTTATTTGTTCTGCTCTGCTCTGCTCTGCTTACGGAACAAAAAATATTTTGTGGCTTTTAGCGTGCAGTGGCAACGCTCTGGTTGGCATAAATTATTTTGATGCAGTTCGCGCGGTTAAACACAAATTTCTCAAATGGCAGCACCCGCTCACCTCCTCATCCACTCACCAAACAATGCAAATTGAGCAAGACGTTCACTGAAAGCGGAGGGTTCGGTTGAAGCGGTGCTTTTATTGCATGTTCGGAATTTTCTGTGGTTTCTGAAGTTTTTTTTTTTTTCGTGGATGATCGTCTCCGTTTCACAGCTGGAATATATTCAGCTCGACTCAAATTATTTGCATAGCGACACTTCGATGTTCACTGAAGCGCATCGCATGTGCAATAAAAATATTGTCAAAAAACAACAACACAAAGAATTACAGCAATAATGGTAACGCAGTGACAACAGCTGACAACAAAAACAACGAAGTCAGTGTTGCCAAATAATTCGTTTTTTACATACCTGACGCAAATTACGCGAAGCATGGAACGACTTGTAATTGTTTGTGTATTCTATACAGATCATGGAATGGAAATTGGCTATTCCAATTTGGAACCACAAAGCTTTGATTTTTTCTAAGGAATTAAATTTCAAAATCGACTTTTTGAATTCCATGGCAAAATTTATTGATTCCTTTGTCGATTCCACTCCAGGAATCAAAATTTTAAATTTAAAAACTTTAATTCCTTTGATTGGAATTGAAATTTGGAAATTACATTTTAATTTTAGGGCAATCGAATTGATTACTTGTATTTGTTGTCATTGTTTTTTGACTGTTTGTAGTCTGCTTAAAAATACAAAAAAACACACACTTCAAGTAAGAATTTTCATCCGGATCGTAAACGGCTGGCCCTATTAGAGATACGGTTCGGACATGGGTAATAAGATCAGGCCTGAATAGGTTTGGTAACGCATGGAGCCTGACTAATCGAATCAGGCAAACCTAACATGACACTGATCAGTGTGCCTGATGCGGTTAACATAAACCAATTTTTTTTACCATGTCTTTTCTCGATTGCTACTTATTTCATTGGAACTTATTGTAAATTTATTTATGTTTAATTCTTAAAACTTCATAGGAGAACTTGAATTTTTAAGCTTTCACCGATTAAAATTCAGCCTCGGCCACTGTTCAAAGATTCTCATCTTTAGAGTAACTTCGGGTATTGTGATATATACATTTTTGTATTTTAAATTACACGTAACTTTTATAGCATAGCTTCTACTGCTTTATGTACTGTGGTTTGTTGATGCATTGTGTAGTATATTATGACTACGGAGCTCTATAGCGTAAGCCAATTTGAAGCTATTTCAACAAAATGGAAAAAAGCCAAGTGACATCTCTTTAATGAAATTGGCGGGTAATGTGATATATACCGTTCGGATAATGTGATATGCTATATCACATTAGCCAAATATATTTAAACTGTAAATTACAATGGATTTATTGTTGTATCAAACTTGAGAATTCATTTATTATATCATTAAAAATATAACAAGTATAAAACAGTAGGAACTAAAAATAAAATAACATTACATCTTTCAATAGAAAATCCATAAAAAAGGATACTAGATTTAAACTGAATCAATAAGCGAAAACCAGAACATAATAAAGTCAGATAGATGACTCACATACAAAAATTTATTGCCGTCTTGGAAAACAATCATTGTGAGCCCAGGTTTGAGCCTCAGGTTTGAACCTTTTTATCCCTCTGGAAGGATTTATTGCAAAAATCACAGGTAATGTCCTTGCTGGGTACATTTTCGGAGTTGTGGGATTTCTTTTGAAGTCTTTGTGAAAAATTTATCAAACCACTTAGAAAAAATTGGGATTTGTATACATCCGGATATGTGGCAAGAAGAATCGAAGCCAGGAAGAACATGTTTCATTAAAACCGGGATATTCCGGCTGCGCTCATGCAGCTGACAAGCGTTATTGGAGAGCCTCTCTTTGCCGACGTCATAAAACCTGTTTGCATTTTCCCTTTCGTTGCCAAATTGTAGGATGCTTGCTTTGAACAATAGATAGTCCTGTCTCATCCACATTCTAAATACGATTTGGAGAAAATTTGTATTGTAAGTATTTTTGATCACTTCGAGTTTGTTCCCAAAAGCATGATTCCATTTTCCAGATTGGCATCCTAAAGGCGTGGCTAAAATTTCGCTGATAGGCTTATCACTCCAGGCTGCTTTTGCTGTGTTGCAAATGGAACTTCAAATGTTTTCGAAGCTATGCCCATTTCTCCTCCTCCTTCTACCATGATAGCGTTTCTTATTGCTCCTACATCACACTTGTGTATCTCTCCTTTTTTGGTATGATCTGAAATATTTTACAATAATATTTTATTATAATACTTTATAATTGTTGACTTAGTTGGTAATGTGATTTGGTATGAGGGTAATGTGATATAGTTTATCGCTTTACCCAATTTGATCTATGTCACATTAGCCGAATTTCAGTTTTAATACAATCAGTTTATTTTACTAAAACATACTTCAGCAAATAAAAAACTCACATTATTTATGACAAAGTATATTCACCCACTAAGAAATTTTAGTTTTTCGGCTTTAATACTTACTTTATTTTGGGCTTAATTCACACATGAAATGCACACAAATAAAATTTCGACTGCACCGCTAAATCAATTTCACCACACCGAGACTAAAAACAGTTAATGCAAACGCACAAGACCTTGCAGCACGTATCTTAATGCTATGTTGATAAAGAAAAATTTTTGTCGAGAGTTGCTTATGTAAGGAAATATGATGGCATATCACATTACCCGACCATATCAAAATACCCGAAGTTACTCTACCAACTGAGGTTTTCTCATAATTTTCCCGAGAGTCTAAATCTTAATTATTTTTATGTCAAAATGAGAAATATAATTTTCATTTTATTAAGTGGCTAACTAATAATTCATATAGCTAACCAAAAAATAACAATAGGTTTTCTGATGTCGTTAAAATGTGTATGTAATAATTGTGCTAACAGGGAATGCCCAGGTTCGAACCCCAGTGGATACGACATATATATTTTTTTAATTAAATAGAATAATTTATCAGGTTAATATACAACTTGACGCAGGTTAGAGAAAAATACATAAAACCTCATATATGACTCTAATTTTACCAACACATTTGATGTGGTTAAGATGATCAGGGCTTTATAGGTTTTTACAGGGTCTAATAAGAATTCCTACTCGGAACATTACACCTTCGGTCTAGCTAAAATTTTAGTTGGATTGTTCATGCGAAGGAAAAGTATGAGTCTAATGACTGCATGACAGTTTTTCGTCTATAATTCTAGCCAAATAGTTTTAGTTAAAGTTAATATCCTATTTTCAACTATCTGAAAGCGACCAGAGAAACAATTAAAAATTGCAAATACTCAGCAGACTGAGACCAGAAAACTGATAACATAATGCGAAATTTGGCCAAATCTTTAGCTCTTGAACCTGAATATACTTTGCCGAATGTACTTGATGCGCTGAGTTCGAATCCGAGGAAGAAGTCCTCTGATGATTCTGGCTATCGAGATATTCTGACCTATAAGTGCGAAAATAGCTGCTTTTCGAGATATTTGAGGTTATTTTACATTGAAAGGCAATTTTTTTTTGTAAGATCATTAACGGAGATCGAAACAACAACTCTTTATCTTCAAAATTCACTTTAAATTTTCTTGATATCATTTTTATTTCTCCAAAATGTCGTAAATTGAAGTTTGTTATAAATTTGCCATTCTGAAACTTACGATTCTATTATATGTATAGGCATATATGATCGCAAATTTAAAAGAAAAAAAAAAATAAAAAAACCCCCTTCGGATGTATTTTTCCGCATGTTCAGCCACACGAAATATGTGGGCATGGCTTGAGAAGAGTGGGTGGCATCTCCCAAAAAACTACAATACCTAAAACTCTATATCTTGGCACCTAAATCAGACTTTTTCATCGTTTTAGTAAGTCGGATTTTTCGTTCAATTTTAACGAAATTGGAAATGAACTCTGTCGGCGCCGTTTACAGATTTAAGCTAAGAAGCTGAAAAGTTGGGACAGCTATTTTTATTTTCCAAGCTAAAATATAGACAAAATAAAAAGAAAATCTATCTACAGATTTTTTAAAATAAACACCCTAAGGAGTTTATGGCAATACAAGGAGATTAACTTCCACAGCGACCAGGTAGACCATACACAGGATCTTCTAGAACTTTAAAAGCATCCATATCGACACCATCTACAATGACAGTGATTCCCAAAGTAACCACCACTAAAGAAAAGAGAGGAGATGATCAGACTCGTTCAAATAAATATGTTCGGTACGATCAGATAATGCATTTGCCAATTTTTGTTGAAATCAAAAGTGCAGGTCATTGCAAGACACTTAGTTATAGTAAAAACAAACTTTATTGTGGGACAGAAGCCTCTACGTATTTCTTTGCCTGCGTAAAGTGAGACTCCATTTATATTAGAAATTCCATAATTTTTTTAATTATTTTATATAGCATTTTTCGTTACATAAAAATAAATGTGTTTATATAAAAATTAATATAAAAAATATTTATCAAAGCCAAACTTTTACATCATAGTCGCGTTGGATTGTAGGAAAGTGCATTGAAAAATTGCGTTAGTTGCAGGTAATGGTTCAATATATTGAACGCCTCATAACACCCAAACTACACAGAAAAAAAGATTCTATGATATCAAACAATTTCGTGACCGATTTCAACGAATTTTTTGTATGATTTTCAGTCATAGAAACAATTTGTCTGATATATCAAATCGTGATTTGTTGTTTTTCATCCTACAATTTTTGTTGAAACTTAAAATAAATTCTTTGATTTCAAAAAAACATTTGTAAATATTGCAAATATTTAATTCGTATTTTCAAGGAATTTTTTCTGTCAATCTTTGATTCAACTAAAACATTTTTTGCTTCAATTAATTCATTGGTTTTATTAACGAACTTTAATTAGAAAAATTATTTAAAGATTTGGAAAATTCAACGAAATATAAAAATTAAAATTTGTTAAATTAAATAAATATTTTTGGCTTTAGCGAATTTTTTTTTTTTGCAGTATTGAACAATTGATAAATTGTTCACTTAATTCATTTAATTTACAAAAAAAACTTTGGTTCAAACATAGAATGAATTAGATAAATCAAAGAATTATTTTTACCGTTTAGCAAATTAGGTTTTGGGAGCATTAGAGGAAAATTTGGTTTAATGGAAGAATTAGTTACAAAAAAACATTGGTGCAAACATATAATACTTTAGGTATATCTAAGAATTATTTCTATATAATTCACCTAAAATGAAAAGAATATATCATTGAAAAGACAGAAACTATTTAAGAATTATTTAGCTCATTAGAGTGAAAAGTATGATTTGAAAAATCTTATACATAATCTTTTATACTTATACAATTCATTTTTTGTCTGTATGTCTTTTATGGACGCGGAAACTATCCAACCGATTTTGGTGAAATTTGTAGAGTATGTTAATATCATTCAGGCAGGTGTCATAGGCTATAAAACTTTTGTTAAGGGTGCATATTTAGGGTGTCCCTCATACAAAAATATTTTAAAAATACCATTTTCTCAAAGACCGCTTAATCGATTCTCATGGAACTTACACAAAATGGCTTTTATATTAAGAGGCATAGAAAAGATCAAAAAAATTTTATTTAAGCTGCATACTTAGGGTGGCCCTCATACAAAAATATTTTTAAATATCATTTTCACGAAGACAGGTTAATCGATTCACACCACGTAGCTCTTATGTTAAGAGGCATAGTTGAGACTACAAAACGTTTGTTTAGGGTGACCCTCATTCAAAAAAATGTTTTCAATATAATTTTCTCAAAGACCGCTAAATTGATTCTCATGGAATTTACATCACATGGCTTTTATATGAAGAGGCACAGATAAGATAGTACAAATTTTATTTAGGATGCATAATTAGGGTGTATCTCATACATAATATATATCATTTTCACGAAGACAGGTTAGTCGATTCGCACCGAATTTACACCACGTAGGTCTTATGTTAAGATGCATAGCTTAGGCTACAAAATTTTTGTTTAGGGTGGCCCTCACACTAAAATATTTTTTAAGTATAATTTTCTCGAAGACCGCTTAATCGATTCTCATGGAATTTATACCACGTGGTGGCCCTTATACAAAAATATTTTTAAATACAGAGCATAGCTTTTGCAAGATTTTTCCTTACGTAAAATATTTAAAATAACTCCGCTCCTTATAACTACTAGCAAAAGAAGAAAATATTGAATTCCCTCCTTAGCATGCATTTGCAATACTTGAACGCCCCCAAAGCTATAAGCAAAACTGCAGGATTGACAACACTGTATTGGAATTGATATATTTCAATAATTGTTCTAAGAACCGGTTTTACAATTTTAACCAATTCAAAAGCAAGTGTGTTTCGAGTGTTTATGTTAAATTTACATAAAAATTAAAGTGACTTTTTCATTATAAAAATAATTGATTTTATTTTATTGAAATAAAAAAAAATTAGGACGAAATTTTCTATTTAAGGTGCACAGGGTAATGCTATTGATAAAACTTAAACATATATGAGCTGGTTTAAAATTCCAAAGTTTGAATTGATTTTTCTAATTCAGTAACGAAGTTTTCTATTTGCACTAACTGTGAAACATTTAGCTGATTAAGCTAAAATATTTTGTTGTAAAATCAGATAATTTGAATTTGAAAATCTAACAAATAAGGTGTATTGATTTTGGCAAATTTTTTTTTAATTTAAAGAAATGAATAATTGAATTCTAGAAATTTTGTTCATAGAATTGCAATTATTTGACTTTACCAATTCTGTTTTTTCTGTGTAGGAGATTTACCTTGATATTTACTTCATATTCATTTTCCTCAACATTAAAATGACCCATGATACAAATTTCATATTTTAAGCGTGATTTTTAAATTAAAGACACGCAAAGGGTTAAACAACACCACAACGGAATAGTGGGATGATTCATAGCCGTTTGTAATAATAATGTTGGTATTATGCCAAAATTTTGTGTGAAAATTTTGCCTAAGCAACACATACTTAAGCATTTCCTAAGTTTTCTTTAAAATAATAACTAAAAACTTAGCTGGAGCATAAATTTCCTAGTCAAAATGAGCTCAATTCTAAGGTAAATTCACAAAATATTTTCGTTCTGCTTTCGTACAGATTTCAAAAGCTGCTCATTTTTGTTAATTGAAGTTTGCAGAATAATACCAAAAACGTCGTGGTAACTAATTCTTTTTTGTGTAGATTAACCCCTAAATGAATCTACTTTAGCGTGTTTTCCATTTCCCTTCCCATTACCGTAAGTAATGTAATCGACATTATTTTCCAATTTCAGCCAGATGAACCTAATTGCGTTTACATTTGCGCTTATGACTCAATCAACTGCAACGAAGTTTAACAGCTGGACGCATTGATATTAAGTTTGAATGGCACTTCAAATTCAAGGACATCGAACACGACTGCACAAAATGTCAAATACGAATGCCGCCAGCATAATGACAGCAGCAACGCCAAACAATAACAACCTATCAATGCGTGCGATCAGCTTTGATTGCGGTAATAAAAATATAATTTTTACACTTGAGTGGAGGAGTAACAACACAACAGAAGGCACTTAGTTACCGCTATGCTGACAAAGTCAGCGATATTGACATTGCTTGCTGAGGGTGCAATGGCCACCACTATCAAGGATCCTCTAAAAGCAGTAGCAACCCTGATTCTTTTGAAAGCAATCTACACTTAAGCAAAAACATTGCTGCAACGTAATAAATTGAAATGCGTTCGGGAGAATCGTTTTATGGATGCTGATGTTGATGTTGATGCCTGCAGGATGCGAGCCACAACGAAAAATCTGCACCTCAATGTTTTCTTTTCTCATGTCAATTTCTGGTTCGCCATTCAATGTTGTTGATGCGCTGCGCTTAAATTCATTTGTTTGCCAATAGCAACCGCAAAAGTTAGAAGTAACTGACGTGTTACCGATACTATCTGTGAAAATAAACAGAGACTTTTGCTGAGTAGCAGCTATAGGAGTGTTGAGCTACGTAAAAATATTAATATCGGTATGGTATCTATTGACATGCACATTTAGAACGAATCTGTGATTAGCGAGGCATTTGATCTGAAATGCGGATATTTAGCTCCCCATCTCTTCATAAAACTAACATTTTGAAATGGATATACAGTTTGAAGATTTCTTAGTTGAACCTTCTATTCGATATGGCGTAACCACATATGAGGCTTTGCATTCAAAGCAAGGGTCTCTTTTGCTTTTTATATATGATGCAAATCGGATGCTGTTGGGAATTTGGTGAAAAAATCGGCATTAGCTATGGTCCGGGTCTAAAAAATATTCAAGGCTCACTAAGCGCTAGTGGTTAACGATAGTCATTCAGAAGAGTTGGCTTCACATTTGACATTGTCATTCACTAGAGTCAAAACTTCTTTGTTGACTCTAGCATGGATGTCTTCATGATCCCAACGTCAAGTGGGATGGCGAAGATCAAACATGCTGGATTCGCTTATCTTGAATCTGCTACTGGCACTGGTTGGTCGGATGAACTAGCTTTGTGTTTAATCAATGCTGATTTGCAAACCACACTGAATACCATGATTGGCAGAGCTAAGAGCTCTGCAGAGAATATCGTACCATACAATCAAAAGCCATATTGGTGTCAGAAGACAACCTTGAGTTTTCCTTCAATTACTGCTTTAATTTTGAGCCTTGATTATGTTGTTGATTTTGGGTGCTACACCTGGTCTGTGCAATGCATCCCAGAAGCAGTTGTGGCCGATGTCATCAAAAGCTGATGAAGGCTTAATAGAAAGAAGCATGGAAAAGATTTCTCCACTTTGGTTTATAAGCGATCTGTTTGATAAAAACTTACCAGTCGTTTCCCGATAAGTAAGTGAAAATATTATTAAAAGTGTCTGATATATGAAAGAATTTTATTAAATTTACAGTACTCCTACTACTAATGTCTTGCATCTCTAGTAGTCCAAGGACTATAACATCCCTGAAAAACAACAATGCAGTTTATTGCTGAACTTAATGAACTCATAACTCTATCCAAAACTTACAATAATACCGCACATCTGAAAATTGGCTTCTAGGATCCTTGGTAAAAATTCTAAGACTTTTTTCTCATAACAACAGGGGCATCATAATACTGTCAATATCGTAGAAAATCCTACACAATAGAGCTCGTGACTACTTTCTCACGGGCTCTATTGTCACTTATTTGGAAACAACAGGCAGGACTTTCTCCGAGTAGATCACGTTATAATCAAATAATCACGTTGTGCACTATTGTGTAGATAATGAATGAGCAGTAATCTCCGTTACATTCAACATACATCGACTATATCAGCGCTAGCATCCCCAGAAAAGTTTTGGGGTGATCCATTTTGCTCATTTGTTTGCTTCGATTTAGCTTATTTAGCCATAAATATTGCGGCAGGGTATAAAAGAGCCAGCGGAGGAAGAACTTCATTCTGTAATTGAATCATGTTTTCGATATTACTTAGAAAACTCAAAGCGAATATATCTTATCAACATCTCTAACATCTAAGCTTCGATGAATATTCAGCATTGGCCGCGATTTGAAATTGCTTTTGATGATGAACGTTGATAGCGGCAGTAAATGAATAAACTCAGAACAATGCGAAAATTGCTCACATTTTTTTCGAATGATATGGAATAACAAAAACATCGGCACATAAGCAAATGAACAAACAACCCAGGCTCAACCGCAATCAAGCGCACATAAAACCACAACCAATCCAATTCCATTGTGACAGCAAGGATCTGCAACTGTTCGCCCTCAACGTTTTCTATCTTATTTGCGAGTCACAAGAACCTCAGTAACAATAAATAATCATTGAATCCCATGCAACGAAATATTGACACTGAATGTCTCAATTTCCTTGACAAAAATGAGAGGCTATACTGGCTGGGCTGGCTAGCTGTCTGCATCCGGATGCGTATTATATTCGAGCATAAAATATAAATCCTAATTGCGTTACTTCAATTTCAGTGTGTTTGTGATGCCTTCATGTTAAAGGATTTCTGGCTAGGATTAGCACCTCCGGGTGTATGCGTTGTTATGTCGGATACTTTTTTATCTTTTGCAGAATAAGTTTACCGCTTATACTAAGAGTACAGTGATTTGAAAAGCCGAAGCAGAGGAACACAAAGGCAAAAATTTTGCCAGAAGACGCTTCAAGAAAGAAATAAAGCTGTAGTTGTCTCTTTTAAAGATACATTGTTAAATCATTAACAATTTTTTTTTTTTTTTTGTAGTAATGCCCAGTATTTAACAATTTCGATTGTACGCCATTACTTTTTATGTGGCTCTAAAAATGTTCGTTTATATTTTGCATTGAATGAAATCACTGTTGACAGACACATCATCTACCATAACAATGAAAATATTCTAATATCCTGTTCTGTTGGTTGGTTCGGATACATTTTGATTATGGCGCCTTCTAATGGCAGATTTTTGATGCCTCCTCCTGCTCTATGCTGATGTTTACATAAATGACCACAAAATTATACTGTATAATTTAGGTGAACGTCCTCGCAAATAAAAAGCATGAAATAACTGAGAACTCCTCTTTTTCTTAAAATGACGGCCTTTGGTGCGAACAACGTCATTTATGCTGATGATATTTTACTGCCAACAACATTTCTATTAAAGAGCTCATCATCATCACCATCTTTCGGCTGCACAAATAAAGTAATCATCGCAGGACATAATCCTGCGGCATGTATTAAATAAAATACTGTGCACTATGCCGCGTCGCATCGCATCGCACCGCACCGCACAGCACGCAGTCAGCTCAGTTCTATTCACAGCTCCCTCCAGTCCAGTTTAGCTGCTGCTTGTAGCGAGCTGTGTAGTTACATTTTATTATTCATTTGCACACTGAACAGCAAATGGATTCAATATCCTTGTTCCAGCAAGCGGCGTCAGTAAGTTCTTTTGTGGCAAATCGCTGTTTATCTTTCATTTCTCGTTTGTTCGTTAAAAAAATATTTTATGAGCTTATAAAAAATGTTGGGAAAAATTCAGCTATTCTTTCCTAGGAAATGATAAACGTTAGTTGTTTTTCTTCGCCATTTTGTATTTATTAGTCACCTCCTTTTCCTGTCATTTAATTTTGCACTGAAAGTGTAGAGTCTTTGCTTATAGTTTTTTAAGTTAGAACAAAAACATTTTTTAGAATAACAAAAACGAGTTCTGGTGTTTTATCTAAAAGAAAAAAGTCATTTTTCAGAATAATTTAAGTCATAGTCCTAAGAGATAGACCCATTACGTAAAAATACCCTAGGCGCCAGTACATATTGATATTAGATGAAATAACGAATTCAATTAGTCAGACATTAAGCGACCTTTTTATTTGTGTAAGCAGCCTCTCTGTGATTTAAAAATTGTGGGTTCAATATTTCTGTGAAATAAAATTGGTAACCCAATATTCCTATGGTTTGTTGAATTAATTTAGTTTGAGTGGTATCCGGTGAAGTCGACTCTTTTAAATCAAAATTTGATACATTGCGATGCTATTAATTATTGAATAACAAAATCAAACCACCTTTCTGTACGAAGAGCTTTTGCTTGAGAAAATAATAATTTACTTCTAATGAGACTAAATTAAATGTACAGTATTGTAGAGGGTATCGCAAAATGCCCTTATGGTTTGAATTTGCTGCCGAAAAAGTCCGTTAACATACCCATTATATTCATTGAAGTAAGTGCTCTGGTTCCATGCTGCTTGCACTATAAGTGTGGATTGTTTTGCACAGCTGTCCCCGAAAAAAATTCAACAACGTTCGATATTGATGGTATTTTCGGAGTTGGCTTTATTTTCGAAAAAATAGACCAATGGGGCTTTTGCGCAATATACTGCATAATTAAGTGAGTGTTATTTTCGCAGTTTTGTTTTGGACATTATATGGGAACAGGAGCACTGTGGTCAAAATCCTTTACAAAAGTTATTTCAGCCTAAATATTGTACATGTCTTTAACTTATACATGTTGTTCATATAGGGGACTTATGTAAATGAAAGAGATACCATCTTTTCAATTTGGAAATATGAAGTATAACACACAGATCAAAGTTCAGTTAAGTCCTATAGACCTATCAGTCCCATTATACCTTAAAAATGTGACTTTGTTTGAAACATCAATATTCAAAATGTATTTTGTACAACTTTTTTTATCATTTTCTTAGCACTTTTAGCGCTGAATTCAATTCTGGTACTGGTAGTAATATTTCTCTCTCACAGCCCGATTTTGAGATTATAAGGTCAAAAATACAGATTTCTATCTTATTCAAGGCACTTTTATAAAGGTTAACAATTGCTTTGGAACAATTACGGACTTGAGCACCAGCATGAGTATGCATCATGTATGCATCAATTTTTTGAAATTCCAACCATTGGTTTTGTTACTTTAAGAAGCTAAAAAAAAATTTCAGTAGTTGGTTCGAAAATGAAAGCAAACATTTTATAGTCTTGTATGAACTTTTAGACAACTCTTTGACGTAAGCTTTGTAAGACACTAACGACCATTCTCTTTTTGCACGTTGGCCCAGGGTGTATTTTATTGGATTGATTGACGCTCGTCTAGTCAGACGCCCGATTTGCACGGTCCTGCCACTGCAGGAGTTGCGTTGGTATTTTGATTCAAAGTTTTTGTGAATTTCGGTCTTTGACTTAAATGCCGGTTAATATCGAGGGAGCTTTTCTCTTTAATACTTTGAGGTCAGCTTAAGTCGTTCCTTCCCTTCCTTTACTTCTAAAAAAAAAAGCTAATTTTAATTTTCTTTAAATTATCAACTTATAACTTTCGTCGATGATTTGACTTCGTAAGGACCTTTCCAACAAAATTTCTAGTCTTTAAGATGAATCAGCTTTATATTTATTAGATAAAACTGATAATGTTTTCCTTCTGTATGATAAACAGAGTTTGAAATAAACTTTTAAAAAAGTTTTGTTATAAGTAAAAGTAAGCTAAGTATTATATTTTATATGGAAATACTTTTATTTAATAAACGTTTTTAAAGAAATTATAAAATAGCTTTTATTACAAACAAGCCTATAGAAACTTTTATGTTCATGACACAGAATTTATCAGTACATTTTGTTAACCCTAATTAAGTCAACATGTGCCTCAGAGGCACATTTTTGACTTTAAGGAACTGTAACTTTTTTATATGAACAAGAATATAAATGAAACTACTTGACTTTGTTTTCTCTCTATTTTTGTACATAAAATCCTTTTTTTTATTTTTATATAAGCTTTGGATTTCGTTTTATTTCAAAAAAACTAAAAATGTACCTAATCAACTCAAAATGTGCCTCTCAGGCACATATGAGACTTCGCATACAAAAATTTTGAAAATTCAAATTTGAATCACTGTATTCTAAAGGAACACTTATCACGAGAGAAGAAATTGAAAGAGTAATCAACGAGAGTGGTGAGGTCGAGGAGGATTTTGATGCATTCGAAACAAGTCATGATGGGAAGGAACTTTGCTTCCGAAGGCGGAGGTAATGACTATGAGTGTGTCATAGAATATGAGGATTCTGATATCGAAATAGATGAATAATGCTCAGACTTGGTTAATCTTAACGAGTAACAATTAAATGCTATTACTATAATATGTTCGTTGGAAAATATGGAACCATCTGGAACTTATCGCCAAGTGCCGCTCCATCTAGACTTCTTCTCCGCAGTCAAAACTTCATTCGCGAAGCGATAAATAAAGTTTTTTTACCACCAGGTTAACATATTGATTCTACTGCCGATGAGTTTGGTCTTTTCTCTGATGACGATGCTATAAACACTGCTGTTGTAAACACAAACAGAAATACCTCCCCAATAAAAAAAGAGAAAGTGAAAATACGTTATTTGCATTCAGAAAAAACATGACACTTGCTGGTTATGTTCCAAAAAAATCAAAGGCCTTCTATTGCTGTCTTAAATTCACTATGATAGCAATATCTGCCTTTGTTATATGGTTGAGTAAATATCCCGATTGCAACAAAACTAAACGTGGATTACGACGGAAGCTATTTTTGAAAAATTTAGTTCAGAACAGTTGTTCCACATATTACGTCGCAGCAAATTCGGATCAAAAAATTACAGAGCCTAGCACCAGTAAAAGAGAAAATTCTTGGCTAAGATGTTACATGTGTCTTCTAAAGCTGTGCAGAATGTGTGAGCAATTGCCTCATATATGAGACAAAAATACTTGCAACGAGCATGCTTCCAAAATTCTTTACAAATATCATGATCTATATATATTATACATATATTTATGTTCTTATTATTTCCTAAATCTTATTATATAAAATGAATTTAAAATAAAATATTTCTTTTGTAAATCTAACTATAAATTCATAATTTTCTCATATGTGCTTCTGAGACACATTTTGATTTGATTCGTTATAGAATTGTCCTGACTTAATTAGGGTTAAGTGGATCATATGAATCTGAGGACTGTTGTCATATGCAAAATGAATTTCCAAGTGGATATATCCATATTGATTACTTTTGGTGTCAACCTAAAGTTGCATTTCAAACCTTTGGCAGTAAGTCTCTGAGTTAAATTAGAAACCAGTTGCCCAACTCTGCAATAGTTTGTGTTGAAATAACAATGACTTTATAAATAAAGAGGCACCCTTTACATTTTTTATGATCTGTACAAAAAGTCTTACCCTTGGTGTTGTCACCCATTACAAGGGTTGTTGGGCGAAATTGAGGACAGGCTGCTGGTGACAAGATCAGAAAAACATATAATTTGAGGGTTTCACTCCCGAATCTGTTGTTGTCATTTGGTTCAAACGGCACAGTGGGCTACAGTACTTTCTTTATATCCTTTAACGTATAAAAACATCAGCAAGAAAAATGCAACAACAACAACAAAAAATGCGACAAAAAAAGGATATGAATAAAGATGAACATGAAAATAAATACGAAAAAAAACTACAAACAACAAGCATATGACAAAAGGGCAAATTCCAATTGGTGATTAATCATTGTGGTAAATTGAAAACCAAATAGGGGCTGGTATCATTGTGATCAGCGGAAGGAAAAAGGAACACAACCACCACAACCAGCGCCAGGGCGTATCGTGTGTTTTAATCTTGGTGAGAAGTTTTGCTGGTCACTTTGTCAACGCGCATATAAAAATAAAAGAAATATGAACTTTTTTGTTGAATTTATTGCTCTAAGCGGATTATGAGAATGATAGGACCCAACTTAGGAAGCTTAGACTTAGACCAGTAGACCAGTAGCTATAGTCAAAGCAAGGCTGTTGACAGAGTTTCATAGGTTTTCCATCAGTAGCGCGGTACTTAATTGGATTGCAGGATGATTATGTTGATAACGTTACCACACCTCGTCTGCCTATCTACCTAATTAGGGTTATATTGAACAAATGACGAAAAAGGGTGCAATATATCAATAAAAAATCAACTAAATGAAAATTATGTTTATTAATTTAAGGCACGGTATTTATTTAATTCACAAAAACTAAACCGCATTTATTTCAAAATTTAATTAACATAATTTTTTAATGGGTTTTTATGTTTATTTACTGAAAGAAACAATAACAAACAAAAATAAATGAGATAAAAAGTTTTGCTGTTTATCCAAATGAAAATATTTTTTTTTTTTTGTTTTATTTAAACAATGTCGCACAGTTTTCAGTTGAATTCATCGAATTCATATAACTTTCGCATTAACATAAAAAATGCATCAAATCAACTGTGATATTTGTCAAAGTGACAGTTGTGCCATAAATAATAAAAATATCAAACCCAATTAAGCAAAAACAAAATAAATTTTTAACATTTTAATAATTTTAAATTTAATTAATCACCCGCAGGTTAATGTTTTTAACGTTTTTTGTAGATATAAAATTTATGTTTCAGAAATTTCACAATCATTTGATTATCACAATCGAATACATATTCGATTTCAGTCGAAAGTTTAATTCACATTTATACCCTACACTCAGTGTACATAGACAAGTCCCTCGAGAACTTAAGCTATGAGTTTTTCAGTTTAAGGGGACATGACACCTTCAAAAAATTTTGTCTTATGTGTTTTAAAATGCGTATAACTTTTATAAAAAACAAGATATCATTTTGAAACAAAACAATATTTTTAAAAAAATTTTTTTTTATTTTTTTATGAAATTTATGACCATTAGAATTTTTTAAAAAAAAACACCAAAAAATCACGGTGGGCATGACTGCAGCTCACTGGAACATCTGAAAGAAAAAAAAAATAAGAGGTTTTAATCAACATCAAAGCCGCCATGGAATGAACTACAGGCAATAATTTTGGTCCAAAATTTCGAAAATTTTCAATTTTTCGGGCCGGAATCGTGCCTGAGATCAAAGACTATAATACCGATCTTTCGGTCCGTAATTCATTCCCTGCATTTATATGTGCACAGCAGCATATTGAAATTTCAGAAAAACGTGGTTTCGAGAAAAACGCGTTTCAAGTTTATTAATTATAGCATTTCACGTACTATAACTTTGACACGATGTTACTAAAATGCTCGCTATATATTTTATAAGCCGAGTTTGAGGTATATTTTATTAAAAACGTATATTTCAATATTTTTTAAACTAGAAACAGTCAAAAAAAATTTTTTTTAATTCTTGAAAATTCGAAGGTGTCATGTGGCCTTAAATTGTTATTATTTCGATGTTATTGATCTCTTCGAAATGATTTTTTTAATTTGTATATGCAACTGGCAAGAAATTATTACGGTATATTATGTCTGCCCAGCTTTATAATTTAAAGTGAATCAGTATTATGTGCACCTAAAAAATAAAAATATGATTTTTCCGTATAAAATTCGTCCAAAGAGAATATCGTATCAATTTGATATGAAATGCTGTTTATTATTGCGGTCAACATTATTCGGTATTCAGCAGTACGGAATGGTAAATATTATTTAATAAGATGTTAGAATAGGCCTTAAAAGGACATACTGTTCAGTACTAAACAGATTCGTACTGCAAAATGAAAAAATACTATTAATAGAACAATACATCTTCAGTCTCAGATTGGCATTAATTCCAAAAATGTAACTTTATTTTAGATCTTCATCAGGATAAATCCGATAAGATCTTCTGCTTGTTTATTACTTATAGGTACTTAATGAGTTCAAAATCCATAAGAAATAATTAAATGAGAAGTTCAATATTATTACTATCAACAATTATTTTAGGAGTGGCATACATATGTAGGCTGACACTACGAATGGCTCAAATTGGGACATGTCGGCATATGCCAGCATACACAAAATATTGAATATGAATAAACATTTGGGATTTTTTCAAAATCGCAAATTTTGACACTGAACGACATATTTCATTCTCTTGAAAGTTTTGCTCTGGGAAAGTAAGACCGCTTTACGTAGATCGCATTACATACAAAGGTCGAGATACTTACCGTCTAAACTGCGCAAGGTTGTCGATTCATCTATTCAACAGAATGCTTTCTTTGCTCTTCCAGAAAACATTCTCCTTAGTATGATGACTGACGAATGTGTACAAACCAGAAAGGTGGCCCTTGACCGTCTTCTGGCGGCCAGAGAAGCATAGACTGACACTGTAAATGCATGGGTTATATGTAATAAAGTACCAAAGCTGAGTTTCAAAGCTAATAATTACTACGATATGATTAACTGGAAGACTATTACCTTGACTGTTCCACCAGTTTTTCGATCAGTTTCTAACGAAGAGCTCATAAAAGGGTTGTCTGGAGACACTGCAGAGATATGGGAATTTAGTGAATTCCCCTCTCACACCGTGGCAGTAGACAAACTGGTGACAGAGGCATCTTCTAAAGTTATTGGCCCCCAGTCTCGTGATCGTTTTATACGCTCTGCACTGAAATCTAGGCAACAACTTCCAAATTTTAGTACAAAATCTGATTTTATCAATAAATTTAATACAGATTCAGACTAAAACAAGCCTGACATATGGTTGCCTGGTTGGGTTGGGCTTGGGAGGAATTCGAAGTGCAGCCACCTCCACGTAATGGGTTATGGGACCCCAACACAGGTTAGCTGAGAGGTGCAACAATTTTCACCTTGCACTGCGGCGCGACGCCTTTTTGCTCGTATCTCGGGAATGGTTCGTCCTACGGCCATTTCGTACCATTTCGGTAGCTAATGACGCGACAAACAACTTTTGCTTTATACATTTTGCCATGAGAGGCGTATTTCAGGCGCTGGGTAGGCAATTTCACGATTTCAGGCAAATTTCCGAAATTTCAAGGCTGTAGTTGGGGTTGAAGATGCAGTCCGATCTCAAAACGAAAAATTGCATTGGAATGAGGAAGTACTAAGGCAACTTTTCCGCACTATTAGAAATCTCGAATCGTAAAAAATCCAGAATCGACTCACCCTAATGCCCACCTCTGTTGTAAGTAAGTGGTTTGTCGAAAAAACAAAAAACTATACGAAGTTTTTACTGATAATAATAATTGTAGATAAAGATAATCGTTAATGAGTTTTGATCTGCATATATTACTCACTCAAAATGCGTTATCCTGCTGCAGTCTTAATTGTTATCCCCGCTGCTTGTAGCATGTGTTGCACAAATGTCAGCAACGTAATCAGGTCTGTCATAGTGAAGCAACACACTTTGTAGCGGCAGAAATATAGGGGATGTAGCCGCGATGATGGGTGCTGCGCAAAATGTTTTAATTCTATCCCATCAGAGATGAAGCTATTGCCAAGGGTGTTGAGTTTGCATGCATATTTCTAATAAACCACTCCCCGAACATATCAGGCAGAAAGGCAGCAGTGGTAGCAGCTGCGCATGCGTGTGTGTTTCGGGTATTAAAATTATTACGCCGCAATTTAAAAAAAAAAGTATTGTATTTGGAATAACGTGAGCATGCGCGGCGCACTGAAAACCATCGAAGCGTTGCAACGCACTTTGACAGGCTTCAAATTTAATTTAGACTCTGACAAATCGAAATTTATTGATTTTACTTGCCCATTATAAAGGGATCAATATTATCGTCAAATAATGAACGTTGCAAGTAGAATTATTGTGAAAGCTTTGTTGTAGAAGAATTTTTATTAAAAAAAAAAGGTTTTTTTTAAGAATGGGAAACTACGGAGCTGAATACAAATTTTTAACGATATTATAGTCTTTCAAATTATTTTACATTTGTTGTTAAAATTGCTTTAGATTGCTTATTGCGATTTCTACGGAAGCTATTTGTGATATTTCAGATAACATTTTCCATTCCGAATCTAGCGAAAATCACTGGTCATGCTAAGGAGGGTTCGTATAAGGCTTAAGGCTCTATGTTTCCGCTTGTCACTATTATCGAGGAGATTCATGAACTTTAAGTTTATCCTAAATTTATCGACGATCAGTTTTCCTGCTGAAAGTAAAATTAGCATGCACCATAAAAAGCATCTTTCGGGATCATCTCACCTACTTTCCTATCTTGGGCGTCAGTTATATGCACCACAAGAAGAAAAGCAATGCTATCGCTGATGATCATTTATGGCGATGAAGGCGAAGAGAAGATAATTGGAAAATCTCCAGTGAATTTGAAACTAGAAAATGAACTTATGCTCGATCTCAAAATTGTACCAATCATGCTTGAATCAATCCTGAATTCAAAAATGCTAATTCTTGAAACATTGGAGCACAACTTCTCAATAATTTTAAAACTGGTATCTTTCTAGTTTTCTATGTTAAAACAGTGAACAACTTTTTTATATAAGTCACCCGCTACAAAATAGTTGATTTTCATCTTTACACAACAACAACAGAAACAGAGCAACTAGTAGCCTAGCCCCTTCTAACCTTAGAAGTTCCGTTAAATGCAACCCTTCTAAACGTCAACATATGTAGCTCCATCCTCAACACTAAAATCAAGGTTTCTTCATGTTAAACTCGTCTAAGAAAATCTTATGTCGGTGCAGCTTGTTGAAGTTCTGATCCAGTCAGGGCCGTGTCTAGGTGTGTGCGGGCCCCTAGGCTGAGCATTTGGCGCCCCCCCCCCCCCTTACAAAATTTATTGAATATCAAAAAAAAACAAAAGGTCATTAATATGACTTTGGACTATAGTTTATGAATTTTTAGTGAATTTTTATATACTACTTTTACTCTAACCTATATTAAGAACGAAAGTATAAAAGGCGTCCACTGCTACATTCTAACACCACATTACACAAGTTCCTAGCTCACGGTGGGCTTTAACCAACTTTAAATGACAAGTTGAGTTACAACATAAACTTGAATGAGGAATTATTTGGGATATTATTTATAGTCGAACTACATTTAAAATAAAAAAATCATTAGAGCTTTTTTTTTTTAATTCCATATTTACTGTTTTTTAGTAATATTATCTAGTATAATATGTGTATAACGTACGTATGAAATTTAAAAAACATCCGATTGTATTCAAATTTGACACATTAAAGTACCTAAAAAGACACTCTCACAGCCGAAATTTCAGTACCCTAGATATTCGGGGTTTTGAGTACTGTTAGGTCAAACTTCGAAAAAAATTTAATTTTTGCGAAAATAGCCAAATTCAATGTTTGATATCTTTAGGCCTAGTCAACCATTTTTACTATATGGTATCTCATTTAAAAGCGAATAGATGGGTAAAACTAATAAAATTGATCTTTAGTATTACGAATAAAACTACGATTTAGGAAACCATTTTCAAAACTGTAACTCTTTACAAAGACTTATTTCACTTAATCGAGTCGCAAAAATACGCTTAAGGTCTAGAAGCTTAAATTTTTTTTAAAAGCATAATATGACATAATAATAAAAAAAATTTATACCCAGAACTTTAAATTTGGATTTGTCGGATCATCCAGCTATGGCGAAACAGTCGAGATTTTGACGAACAATCGCGGGAGTCTAATTTTATCTTTCCAATTAAAATATGTTGCAACCTTAACCTTAAATGAGGCAAGCGACATCAATTCTTGTCCAACTCATCAAACAACAAACCAAATCTTATCCTACATATAACAACCCTATCGGCGACATCAGCCGCTTGACGTCTGATGCTTTAACCAATGGCGGATTAAGGCCAAGTAGGGTCCGGGACTATAGACTCAAATTTAAGATCATTTCCTAAAAATTTTTCTCAGAACGTGAATTGTAAGGGAAATAAAAAAATGGTCCTCGCCTTCTATTTCGAAAAATCATGTGAATGACTGTCACAATTATTTCTTTCGTTTCTTGCTATTTAGTACATAACCTCCCCAAGTTTCTTCAACGTCGATTCAGCTGTTTTGAAGATAAGAGTAACAAAAAAAAAACTAATTCATCAGGAGTCAATACTTTTTCCGACTATGAGGAACACGATGGCTTAGTCCGTTTTCTGTAATTTAAACTTACTTTTAAATCGCCCTGCTAGATTATTGAATTCTTCCATGTAGAGCGCTCCAGATTTGCTTCCATTGTTTGAGAGCCCAAAATCATGTTTTCGTTTAGTTCTTAATGAACTGCTTGTATAAACACGCCGTTGAATCTCAACTCACAAAAAGGTGTGATATTCCAAAAAAAAAAAAAAACAATATCAATAAAAGAAAAGGCAAAAATAAATATAAAAATAACAAACATCCTTTTGAATAACTCGAAAAAATAACAACAACATAAAAAACACTAGGCACACGCGGGCGCTACAACATGCAACAAATACTGTGTGACACTCCCAATGAAGTCGAAGTTACCTCTTCATCGTTTTTCCGTTTTGATGCTTCACAGGATACTGATTTTCGCAACTCATGTCTGCGTTTTTATTTACCACCATCGCCGCTGCCAAGATGTTTCTTAATCCTGCCACATATGTTTCCTTTCAGGGTGCATTATATTTTGTTTGTTATCCTTTTTTTTTTCTGTTTCTTGTACAATCCATGTTGTACAATATTTATTTTGTTTTCTTTTTCTTCTTTTTTCTACAGAAAACTGAAAATTGGCTATACAACATTTAATCCCATCACAGAGAAAACATAAACAATAAACATATTCCCGATGCCAGGCAGCCGCCTCGTAAGGATTATTATGCGCAAGGATGTAAAAAAATAACTTAAAGGATCAAAATTGAAACTTACACGAATGTCGCACCTACAGGATAAGCAACATAAAACATGAAAAACACAGCAGAAGACAAAAAGAAATGTGAGACGAACTTTCGCATTTGACTGAGGTTTGGATGCTGAAATTTGGTAACAAGATTATGCCAAGTAGAAAATTTGTAGGCGCACAGCCATCGCCGCCCTGGGCTTAGCTCTTTTTTGTTCCGTAGTATATGTTTGCAAATACTAACAACAAAAAATTATACTTTTTTCATACGCAAGAAACAACAAATTTATAAGTCTCTGGTGTGAATGGAATTAAGTCTATGGGGGGAGTTTTTACATAAAAACAAATTTTTCTAAACCATATCTAGCTATGAGATTAGCTTATTTGCATAAATATGATGCTGTTTACCTGTAGGCTGCTTTGTTCCTCTGTTAATAAGAGAAGGTTATTTCATCACTTGCAACACTAGCCACTGAGAGATCAACGTGATTAAGTTCCTTTTTTGATTAAGAGATGGTGCGACTAAAACATTTTTAGGATTAAAATATTCCTTGGAATTTTTATTCCCCGAGCTTTAATTTTTCACTATGTTGAACATTGCAACATTTTGCCCGCTAAGCAGTATTTTCAGAAAAAACTTAATTTAGTACGTTAGAACTGTTTGTTTTTGAAACAAATGGAATGGAGCTAAACCTATATACATACATATGGAGTTGAGCTGAGTTCAGTACTTCAAAATTCTACAAAAGTAAGTCAAGCATATGAATATTCACTATTTAAGCCATGTTTCAAAATCAAAAAAAAAAATTCGAAAACACCTGTTCTCATATGAAAGCTTTTGAACATACGAACATTTTGACACCTTAAAAACGTTTTTACGCTGCGCTCAGTTTTGGGCAGACCACTGTCCCGGTTGACATGTAACGTCCCATATATATATATGTATGAGACGTAAATACCCACTTATTTTTAGACTACTAACCCAAGTGGTTCTCAAGTTCTTTGATTTTGAAATATTACTAAAACAGTGAAAATTCATATGCTAGATTTTAATATTAAATAACTTTTAATGTGACTGTGCGTGAGACCAGTGTAATGTAACTTGGGACCTAAAATTTTATGAATCTAATTGTGTCAACATGAGACACTTACAAATCTGTGGGCATTCGGTAAAACAACCTCTTTCGACCTACGCTAATAATTCAATACAGCGTAAGTCTTGCGCAGAAGCAAAAAGCTTAAAGAGGTTGTTTTGTCAAATGTCCACAGATATGTATGTATATACAAAATTACAGGCAAATGAACATTTTCGTTTGACATGTTATATCCCATATATATGAATGTAGGTATAAATTGCACGATATACGTAGGGGCTATTAATATGTGACTTCCAGAGCTTCAAAAAGATCTGGTGAGTGCCATTGTCCATTGAAATTCTCACATTTATCCTAGAACAACCATTTATGTGGCATTGAAGTCTAAAAACATCTAACCTTATTAAATGATGGGCAAAAGTATTTCTTAATAAAAAAAATGCTAACTACTTTTTTTTCAGTAGTATTAGTACTTTTTAGCTAATTTTTTTTTCTACGGATATTGCAGCAATAATACATTCAATAGGTCTAGTGTCATTGTAAACTTTTTAGTGGCATTTTTAATTTACGATTTATTCAGTTTAAGTAAAAATTTGAGTTTTACGCAGGCACCTACCCCTCTGGTTCTAAGTCCGTCAAATAAAAGCCTTAAAATTATAAAATATTTCAAGAACATCAAGGAAAGTCAACAATAACTATGTATTAGGAAGACTACATAAAATCGCATCCACGGAAATGAATAATATGTGCATTATATATGTATGTAGGTCATTCTGTAGCCTCTCAAATTTGCGCTTATGAAATCTTCTAAGACTCTTGTGTCCATTTTCCATATTCATAATTTACCAAGTTAATATAAGCACACTAAATTTTGTTTTCAAATCATCGTAGAATGCGTCAGCAACAGTTGTTTTTCATTTGCAGAGACTGAAAAACTACTTCACCCTTTCTTTTCTCATAAAATATTATTTGCAATTGTTAATATTTTCAAGTCTGAAACTACTTTTCTTCTAAAGGTAAGTTATGCATCGAAATATGTATTGCTATGGGGCAGCTGAATATTTTGCAATTCAATACAAAACCAAATACATACATCCGTACATTGCACAATACATCCACCTGGACCAAACAGTTTATACATATGCACATATAATTGAAAATCAGACACACAACCAACATTGTGTTACGAATGTATCCTTGGACGTATCACTCTGTAAACAAGCAAACAATTTATAGAATATTCGAATGTAATTTATTAGCTATCAACCAGCAGCATTTGCAACATCAAATTGACAATAAGTACAACAACATAAGGGCAATCCATACAATCTAGACTTAACTTATTCAATCAATTTATGGCTGTCTTCGAGAATGTATCCTTGTGTAAGCAAGGACAATCAAGGTATAAATCAACAGCGCAGCAACAAAAAAATTTTATTGATATTTTCATTCTGACATTAACGATTTTTTGTTTATAGCGAAAATAAAATTACAAAAGAATAAAAACCCAAACAAAAAATTAAATCTTAACAATGGAACAGAAAGGACACCTAAGGATAATATCAAAAACCATAATGCAGTCATAATTGCATTTTTACAACACCACCAACAGCCATAATGAAACACAATCTTCTGTCATAAAAACATTGTGATTGCACGTAAAGATTATGGGGGTAGCAAGGGAAATTGCTATGGATTTCTTAAGAAATTCTGTGAAACCAAACAAAAAGGACATCAACGTGTTAAACGTCAAGGCCAAGGACAAAGATAAAAAGCAAAATATTTTATCACCGTTGCACGGCATGACGTCTTGGCAATCTTATCACACTTACTATATTGTATCCATTAGTTACTCACATTTCTTCTTATACTCTGTCTTTTACACAGAGAAAAACTTTACCTTTGTTTTTCACTTTGTATCAGCAACATCGCCTAGAAAATTTTTGTAAGAATCGTCCGCTGAAAAATTTCAAAAGATTATTTTTTTTTTTTTCAAAATTGATGAACAAATTACCCAAACGATGAAGCAAAAACTGTTGGACAAAGTCTTTTATTAATGGGACATTTATTTGACGTTATAACTTTCAAAACCTCACCTCTTGACTTAGATACAACATCACCAGTAAAATAAAAGAACAATGATTCTGATCCAAAGGCAATATTAGATTCGGTTGGACAATTTTTCTTTTAAAGTAAATCTCTATCCCATTTTTAAGGTTAAATCGCCAAAAAACCATTGTTAAAAAAGTCTTAGAAAAAACTTAAATAATTGGTCAAAACTTTTGATAATGACATGTTATATGATAATACGGCCCAAATATGGTTTTGTTAGGGCTTATTAAAAGCTTGATACCCAAAGATTTCAAAAATATATTAATCAAAGGCACATTTTAACGGTTATAGAACTGGCAACAAGCTAGGATCCCCAAAAATTATAGAATATGGTACCCAAAAAATAGAGAATTGTATTCTTAAGGTAAGGTAAGGTAAAAGACTTAATTGGAATTTAAGCCAAAAACTATTTTTGTTTTGGACCTTATACAAATGTTGTCAGTGTACTCAATTGGTATTGTGATAAACCCATACACTTGCATCAGAGCTGTTAATTTAACATTTGACTATCAGTACCATTACAACTACTTAGTACCAGGAAGGACATACTCGTCAATGATCTTGTAAGAACCAATATATTTATCGTACTTGAAAATCCTTTGACACATGGTATTTTATTTTAGAAACAGACACAGAAAAATGGGAGTGAGGTAAAAATCCCTTGGTACTGATACTTGAGACTCCAAGTACTTAAATGCTGCCCGTGTGGCACAGTGTACCTACTGCGCTTACAATTCACAGGTCTCCGGCTTCAATTCCATTTTCAAGCATGGTAATAATCTTTCTATATTTCTTAATTTTCCTTTCTTTCTAATTATTTCCATTTCCTCTCCTCCTCGTATTTGTATTTGCCTGAATCTGAAATCGTAACCCGTGGACCTCTCGGTCATAAGCGCAATACACTACCACTGTGTTACTACAAGGTTGGCTTTTACTTGAAACTTTAACTTCCAGTTCCAAGGTATTTTTACAAGAAATTTTCAAGTACTTAAAAGTTAAATTACAATTACTTAGGTACTGGTATTTCAAATTTTCAAGTACATACAAGTAATTTCATGTTTTCGTTCTATGTAATGGAGTAAAACGAGTAACTGAATTCATAAAACGAACCGGGGAAACAAAAAAATCCACTCTTAATAGTAATGGGTATCGTTTGAAGTACCACCATCTTTGTACTAGCAATTTTTTTCGTATTGAGTACTTTACAGCTCTGATTTGAATTTATATTGCAACCATTTCACACTGTTATTATAAGTAACATTCATATATAAGTACTTACATATGTATGTGCAGGACAATACACTCAAGGCCAAATACATGCATAAGTTTGGACACACACACTCAGCAAAATGTGCAATAAAAAAAATACTGTAATTAGTGCCAAACAAAGCCAACAATTGTGTAAGTTTTTAAAACACAAATTATTCCGTCGACGTTATTGATAAGGAATTTACAATGAGAAATGGCATTGACGAAACACTCGCCAGCTAATTCTTTTACGCATCAAGGATTTTTAGCAGCAGGTACGCTCAATACTGCAGTTAAAGTATCGAACACGGCATCATGTCAATTTTACTTCCTTGAACAAGTCAGCGTGCGATCATTCTCGCACTTAACTCTTCGCTCATAATTACAGTGGTATCCTTTATATTTGAAAATAAAAAGGCACAATATTTTGAATTTTCTTAAAAATAGCTGCTTTGGAATTCAAGGTTAATTGCAAAAGTAATCAGGCATAACCTTGAATAAAATTACTATTTTTATGTAAGATTGCTAGCAATAATCCTTTGTTCATATAAATTTTTAGTGATAAGCTTTAGCACGTGGTGAAATTTAAAGAACGAAATTTAGAATAACGAGAAATTTATGAACATAAACATCTCAATTAAGGCGTTGAGCAAAATCTAGGCTTGTTAAATATGTAATCGTTTATTATATTATCGCGGAAACCATGATGTCTGTTAGGGTCTGACAGATCTTAAGCGAAATTGTTAATAAGACACACTGAAACGAACGATTGTTAAGAAATAAAAATATTGTCTAACGCGCTATTCTCAAATGGAACTGCTTTGAAAATGGCCCATATAAAGGCCTTTGGACACGAGGACATTAAATTTATTTCTATGTATAACTAAAGAAATTTTCATCTCAGCAATTTTAACTCGAAGGCAGTAGAGACTAAGTGCTACACGTCAGGGTCCCGGAAGTCAAAACACGTTAATATTATATATAAAATAAACTCAATTATTTTATTCTAAAAATGTAATATGCTAGCATATGAGGCGCCCGGTTTCAAAACCGGCCAAGTCCATATTTCATACTTTGAGAAAACAACGAAAAACGTTTGTTTTCATCTATGTTCATTGAAAAATTAAAAAGTATTTCACACATGATAGCTTATAAAATTTCTTACTCAAGGTACGTCAGATCAGATATTAAAAGTTTTATTTGCGAATGTTTTTGAGAAAACAATTTTGGACTTAGCAGGTTTTGATTCCAATGAACTGGACTTGGCCGGTTTTGATTCCAAGGCGTTGGAAAAAAAGTGGACTTGGCCGGTTTTGATACCAATGTACTGGACTTGGCCGGTTTTGATTCCAAGGCATTGGATTGGCTTTGAATGCAAGTTCATGGACTTGGCCAGTTTTGAAACCCATGAATCAATAATAAATTAAAAAGTGTATACATGTAATATTTATGTCAAAAATTTTTTTTTTTTTAGTCTGAAACCATTGTAGAAAGATAAAGCATGGTCTAGATTTTTATATATGAGAATATCTCAAAATTAATTTTTTTGGACTTGGCCGGTTTTGAAACCGGGCGCCTCTTCTACGTTAAATATCTATAGTTTTTTTTTTTGTGAAATAAATTGCAAGTTTGCACTTAAAATATCCAGAGCCAATAAACAATCGTTAAGTGATGATGATTATGTTAAATTACATGCTGATTTCGAAAATCATTATTTAAAAATTTATCATACCGTTTTCGAGTTGGAGCCTGGTAAAGTTTGAGAGGCTTTGTACAAAAGTAGTGACGTCTTGCTTGTATAAAGTTGCTCGTTGCAATTCCAGTGGATATGTGGTTCAGGAATGGAACCGATTAGTAGCAGCTACTCTGGGTTTCAAGCCGTTAGCGTATTTATTTAATATAAAGATAAGCGCTTCAAAATATGTTGGACTCTGAGACCCTGCCAGGCTCACGGAAGTTCAAGGATTTTTGTTCAGTAAAATTGTCACTACCATTTGATCAGATTTGATTCAAATATCAGCATATTTTTTCGTTCACTTTCTAAACTGTTTGATATATTCGATTTTCTCTATTGTTTTCAAATCTATATGCAATCTATATATTGGGAGCTATGGGGACTATTTTTTTTTTAATTTGCGGTCCAAGATTGTGAAGAAAATTGTCTCAAAATTTCAGCTTCCTAGATAAAACCTGCTAACGGCGCATTCAGTTGTTTCCTATTACAATATAAATTGCGCGTATGTTTTCCAATAACTCACACCTAGCACGAATAGGGTTTCCTTGGCACTTTCTTTCCATCGGAGACATGGTCTTCCTCTTCGTCAACGCTGAGAACCTTCCCTTTTAAACAGTATTTCGCCGGAGCTCTTCGTCCATACACACAACATGCCCCAGTAGAGAGAATTTCGTTGCATAGAAGTTCGTTATAAGGAAGTTTAACTGTATTAGTATAGATCAAGGCGATGGTGAATTTACCATGTCTAAAGCAGCACTGATAAGGCCAAATCACTGTATTGGTGAACGGCTTAAGCCTTACACATAGTACCTTCATGGATGAGATGACAAGAAGATTGATTACCCGGTAGTTTGCGCAGATTGTCGCAACACCTTTTTTCTTTGACGACATACACTACGTTGGAAAAAACTTCGATATTCATGATAAATTAGCTATGAGCTCGTAGTTTGAAATATAACTCTTACACACTTTCTTAAGCATGGGAAGTGTGTTCTATTCTGTCCAAAATTTAAGAAAAGTACTTCCTCTAATTGATTTAATGAATAAACAACTGTATGGTTGACTTAGGACAGAGCTATAGTTACCTAAAAATCCAAGGTTGAAGTCATCACTAAAAGATGAGGTATGTTTCAATTCATATAAGTGTAAGTTTCCCATCCGTGTACTCAAAGTAAGTGACCTTGGGGAAAAGTAATTCAGATGAAAATAATTCAAATAATGCCTTTAACTTTATACGGATAGAATATTAGTTCAACTGAATATTATATTGATTTCTTATAAATTTACTTTAATTCTCTGGACCACTTTCTTGCGAAGTCTTCTGCAATAGTTGACCATGCGTTAGCAAGAATCTTAGTGTTTCTGTGAACTATAACGTAATGATGATTACGAAACACATAGTAGGATGCCTTCACAGTTTAAATTAGAGGTTCCCAGACTTTTTTTTCTCATAGACCACTTTAAAAATTTAGCTGGTTCCGGTGGACCCCTTGCAGCTACGTTTCTACCATATTCCCAAAGCTCGACAAAAAATGTGAGGATTAAATCTAACTATGGAAATTTGCGTTGCGGCTGAGTTCCAACCACGAATTAATAGTTTTCGAAAAAAAAGTGAGAATTGATTTGTTTATTAATTAGTTGATTGTGCTGTGAGTGTTTGTGAGTGTGGATGTCAAAAAAGTAAAGTTGGCCAATCAAAAAAGTGATTCCATCCAACTTTACTTTTTTGACTTTGTTTATTTAGAAAACTTCCCATTCGGAGTAGTAAAAAAAAAACAGAAAAATAGTATATTTTTATACCCTACACCGAGAGTATATTCACTTTTTCTCTCCGTTTGTAACACATCGAAGGAGGTGTGGCAGGTATGGAAAAGTGTATATATTCTTGATCAGCGTCACCACCTGAGTCGATTTAGCGATGTCTGTCTGTCTGTCTGTCTGTCTGTCTGTCTGTCTGTCTGTCTGTCTGTCTGTCTGTCTGTCTGTCTGTCTGTCTGTCTGTCTGTCTGTCTGTCTGTCTGTCTGTCTGTCTGTCTGTCTGTCTGTCTGTCTGTCTGTCTGTCTGTCTGTCTGTCTGTCTGTCTGTCTGTCTGTCTGTCTGTCTGTCTGTCTGTCTGTCTGTCTGTCTGTCTGTCTGTCTGTCTGTCTGTCTGTCTGTCTGTCTGTCTGTCTGTCTGTCTGTCTGTCTGTCTGTCTGTCTGTCTGTCTGTCTGTCTGTCTGTCTGTCTGTCTGTCTGTCTGTCTGTCTGTCTGTCTGTCTGTCTGTCTGTCTGTCTGTCTGTCTGTCTGTCTGTCTGTCTGTCTGTCTGTCTGTCTGTCTGTCTGTCTGTCTGTCTGTCTGTCTGTCTGTCTGTCTGTCTGTCTGTCTGTCTGTCTGTCTGTCTGTCTGTCTGTCTGTCTGTCTGTCTGTCTGTCTGTCTGTCTGTCTGTCTGTCTGTCTGTCTGTCTGTCTGTCTGTCTGTCTGTCTGTCTGTCTGTCTGTCTGTCTGTCTGTCTGTCTGTCTGTCTGTCTGTCTGTCTGTCTGTCTGTCTGTCTGTCTGTCTGTCTGTCTGTCTGTCTGTCTGTCTGTCTGTCTGTCTGTCTGTCTGTCTGTCTGTCTGTCTGTCTGTCTGTCTGTCTGTCTGTCTGTCTGTCTGTCTGTCTGTCTGTCTGTCTGTCTGTCTGTCTGTCTGTCTGTCTGTCTGTCTGTCTGTCTGTCTGTCTGTCTGTCTGTCTGTCTGTCTGTCTGTCTGTCTGTCTGTCTGTCTGTCTGTCTGTCTGTCTGTCTGTCTGTCTGTCTGTCTGTCTGTCTGTCTGTCTGTCTGTCTGTCTGTCTGTCTGTCTGTCTGTCTGTCTGTCTGTCTGTCTGTCTGTCTGTCTGTCTGTCTGTCTGTCTGTCTGTCTGTCTGTCTGTCTGTCTGTCTGTCTGTCTGTCTGTCTGTCTGTCTGTCTGTCTGTCTGTCTGTCTGTCTGTCTGTCTGTCTGTCTGTCTGTCTGTCTGTCTGTCTGTCTGTCTGTCTGTCTGTCTGTCTGTCTGTCTGTCTGTCTGTCTGTCTGTCTGTCTGTCTGTCTGTCTGTCTGTCTGTCTGTCTGTCTGTCTGTCTGTCTGTCTGTCTGTCTGTCTGTCTGTCTGTCTGTCTGTCTGTCTGTCTGTCTGTCTGTCTGTCTGTCTGTCTGTCTGTCTGTCTGTCTGTCTGTCTGTCTGTCTGTCTGTCTGTCTGTCTGTCTGTCTGTCTGTCTGTCTGTCTGTCTGTCTGTCTGTCTGTCTGTCTGTCTGTCTGTCTGTCTGTCTGTCTGTCTGTCTGTCTGTCTGTCTGTCTGTCTGTCTGTCTGTCTGTCTGTCTGTCTGTCTGTCTGTCTGTCTGTCTGTCTGTCTGTCTGTCTGTCTGTCTGTCTGTCTGTCTGTCTGTCTGTCTGTCTGTCTGTCTGTCTGTCTGTCTGTCTGTCTGTCTGTCTGTCTGTCTGTCTGTCTGTCTGTCTGTCTGTCTGTCTGTCTTTCTGTCTTTCTGTCTGTCTGTCTGTCTGTCTGTCTTTGTCTTTGCTCCAAAGGTCATTGGTACGGTCTAATATACATTTGTTTATGTATGTATGTTATGATTCGATATTCAGTTATCCTAACGTAAGTATGTAGCTAATTTTGCGAGGAACATACTTGAAAAAACTTGTCCAAAACTCTTTCCACATTGATTTCGATATCGCAATGTATATTTAGCGAAGCTAAGCCGCTCAGCCGATCTTCGGACATAGTTGCTCTGAGGTCTTAGGTCTTTAGACGACGTAGCGCTGAGATTTGTTGCTCTTATCACAGGAAAAGTTGCCAGAACGCGAAGCGTTGGAACGCACGCTGATTTTATTGAATCCGGAGCTATGCTTAAACGCGCATTGAAAAAACCCTCGTGTTACCTAGTCAAATGCTGCGAAGCGCAGCAGTCCCAAATCGTGTTTTTTGGTTCAAAAATAGCTAGAGAGCGCAAATCTTGTCAAAAGTTAAAAACTCGGGCTCCGACGATTTATTGGCAATTCAGTTATCTTTCACTTTAAAAAAAAAAAATTTGTTGTGCCTTTTTGATTTTTCATTCAAATCTCAATAAAAACCTAGGTACAAAAATTCTCAATGGGGGGAGGATTGGAACCCCCAAAACGACCCCCCCCTTGAGCACGGGCCTGCTTTACTATCGAAAGAAGATAAATTTTCGTGGACCCCCGCTTACGAATTGTGAACCCACATTTTTTTGTTACGCCAGCGTAGACCCCCGTCGAGTCTCACATGAACTCATGCGGGTCTACCTGAACCACTTTTGGAACCAATGGTTTAAATGATGTGTTTGACTATCTTTCAGCACAATGTTCTATACTTTAAAGAAAATATATGGTTTTGTAAAGTCTAAATTTTTCTGAGTCATTTAGCAAGACGTTCTTTTTCAGTTGGGCTTAATATAGTCATGGCTTTAACTTTTCTAGTCTGTTCTATAATTTTTCGGGAGATTCTTCCTTGTGAGCATTATTTCTTGATTTATTTAAATTTGTTTACTACTGTCTATCAACTTATTCATTTGACACTCGAAACGATTACAAAAAAACATACATTTCGCAATTCAATCCCAAAAAAAGGTTAATTGCCCACGTGAGTCCGACAAACCCCTATTCAGTCAGCAATCATTCAACTAATCGCTTGGTGTATGGAAAATTAGTTGCGGCAGACAGTCGATTATGAATCGAGAAATCGATTTGCTTATGTGCGGTCATCGATTCGCTCTTATGATGCATACGCAAACATCAACAACAACATGAGAGTGTACTCAAGTTAAACAAAATTTTTGGCCCCAAGTTGATTACGCTGTTTAAATCTACTTCTGTTCTGTTTTAAATTTATATCTGTACGTCTGATACGTCACGCAGTGTAGCGCCGCAGATATAAGAAGCAGAGATCGCAATCGTATTCCGAGCCACCTTATAACTTACAGTGGGGTGAAGTGTATTCTTGCGAAGCAAATACATAAATAAATAAAAGTATATATCTGAACCCTTTGGACAGTTTATCTATCTAAAGGTCTGAAGATTGTTGTCGCCATTACTGTTCAATTGATATTTCCGTTAGCTATATCAGATCATTATTATACTCGTAATGAAAATTCAATTCTGGAGATATGGCATCCAGTTTTGTAAGAAATCAGGAACATTCAACTGCGAGATATTGTTAAATCATAATGTACACATCCATTGAAAAAGCTTTTTAGTCATTCCACCTTTAAGCCATCCTTGAACGGAATTTTCTGCAGTTTTGTATTTACGACTTCTTCCTAATCAGAAGGCACATCAATCTCCCAGAAATGTTATGTTCCGGGTTTGCTTTCACTAGACAAAAATCCTGTTTAATTTGCAAGTATGAATGATATTACACAATAAATATGTGTACGTGTTCCTAAGCTTTCGTTTAAGCCATCACTGACAGTCCAACATACTGGCATCTCAGTTCGCGAGATATCCGGACATCGTACACATGCAAACTTTTTTTGCAAAATAACTCGCAAGCTCTCAATTTCACGCTGCAGTAGTTGTACAATTTATAGAGGAGTGTCTGACATTTTTCGTACTCTTTTTTATTATATTACTTTTAATTTGATCAAAAAGGATAGTACTTAAGGGTCTTTATTTTCTTATGCGTCAAGTTTTTACACTGAGTTAATCTGCGCTCTATGGTTAAGTGCTTGTGGCTCTTTGGCAAACACTGGTCATTCTTCCCACTTACAGTTTTGTACTTTTTACCAGCTGTCCGGAACGGTATTTTTCGTTTCTTATCCACAAGTTTTCATTTGTATTTCTCTTCTACCTTTTGAGTTGGTCAGACACCGTAGTTTCTTCATCGAGTGAATCATACAAGATATCTGGTAGAGTAAAAGTCAAATCCTCAGCTATAATGTCAGTGGCTTCAATCGAATCAAATAGTGCGTACCGGTGTATTCTGATAAAAATATTAATTTATCATCTGTAAACAAAACAAAACATTTATTAACATTATTATTTTTTGTAGTTCCAAAATTGTTCATACAAAAATTATAGTTTTTCGAACATGATCTCCTTCGATAGGCATAAGATTTTGCATTGTTTTACTCTAAGGCAAGAACAAGAGAATAGTATTTCACTTTTGTCGCTTTAGTTTGTACTTAAAAACAGAAAAAAAATAGTACCTTTGACGAATCAGGGACAGTAAGTAATTCTTTTCAACCATCCACGTTTTCCTCAGAAAGAATCTTTTTTTACCTTAAAATATATTAATTTTTCATATAAGCATCACTGATGGCAATTTTGCGGAAATGTACTGACTCAAGTCTTCAAATATACTTTTTAGATGCCAAATGAACCTTTTTCGACATGAACATAAAAAAGTTACTTTAAATTTAGCAAAACTTACACTTTTTACTAAAAAAAAAAAAAAGGCCAACAAAGCTTACTCCAGGTACATTTATGTCGTCAAAAATTGCAATTTGACAAGTTTTCAGTTCATTTGTTACATTTGGCCCATTTTCAGAACATTCAGCGCATTTTCAGTGCATTTGGACTATTTTCAAAAAATAAGACTTTTCTTTGAAGTAAATTTAGGCCAAATTTGCGTACAAGCCTGGCGTGATGGTTTGGTGACCTTTTTTTCTAATTTTCGTCATCTTCATGAAGAAAAGATACATTCCGCATCTAAAAAGTACATTTCAAGACTTGATTCAGTACATTTTCACAAAACCCAAATGCCGTCACTGGCATACACCCTATTTTGAAAAATTTTCAGGTAGAAATATTGAAAACTACGGCAATAGCAGCAATTATTTGGAAGCGTCTCAGAAAAAAGTAGAATTGCGGTGCACACGATAAGTCGGTTCTGGATCATTTGAAATCAAAAAAAAAATAATATTTCTTCGTTAGATAATCGATTTTCCCAGGTAACGCTGGCGGGTTTTTTTGAAATTTAAATTTTTCAATTTTTGGGAACACTTTGAAGTGATAAACGCGATTTTTGTAAAAAAATCGGATAATTTGTTAATAAAATAGTAAATATTGACAAATTTGAAAAAAACTCTCCAGCGTTACAGTGTACAAAATTTCAAAAGAATCGGTGCAGTAGTTTTGAAGTTATGGTGTGCACCGCCTTTCAAAACGTGAGTTGTGGGAAAAACGCTTTAAAGTTTTAAACGTGCACTGAGTCATGTATGACGCACGGTTGCTTAAACTGCTGTATCTTCGTTGTTTTTGCTCCGATCCGTCACAAATTTTCACACAATATTCTTTAAAGGTTTTGGGTAAAATTATAAAAAAATGTGAAAAACATTAACATGCCCTTAAGAAACACTGTCGTTTTAAATCAAAAAATTACCAAACACATCTTCATATATAAAGTTAATTCCTTGAATCGTCAACCACCAGCGTAAAACTTCGAGCCGTCGGGAATATTGCTACATAGCTCACACAACAACCCTCAATAAATATACGAACCACAAAAAAAAAAAGATTTTTAGTTCTATTTCCCATCGAAACTTAGTTGTATAATTTTAAAATTGTCTTTTTTTATTTTTTGTAAGTTTTTAAACTATTAACTTTTTATTATAAAAAGAGAAGCCATAGTCCTTCAAAAAATAACTACTTTCCATTGTATATTTGTACCATACAACGTGGCAAATGGTGAAACGCATATTGCTCAAACGAAGCAATGTAATAAAAAAAGTCAAACTATTTAAAATGCAATATGTTTTATTTATTTATTTTTGCTAACAAATTTCAGAAACAAAGAATTTATACACATGTTTTCATTTGAAAAATTTTATACGTACATATTTTGGTTTTATTATCATACTTTTCACTCATGATTGTATTTATCCAGTCGGCGTGGTAAAGAGTGCTAGAATAGGTATTAAGATTGTTAGTGGTACAAAAATCCGTCAGGGAACCGGTAACACAAAGTACATATTCTCAATTTGCATCAACTAATGGTGCTTCATATTCACAAAAATCATCATCTATATCAGGGGTGGCCAAACGGTACACCGCGTATCCATTTCTAGTCGCCCGCCTGTATGATGCGTCGATGCACAATTAATTTTTTAAGTTTCATAAAACGATGATATTCCAAGTTTAACCAACTACCATTGCATTATCCACCAGCAGGTTTTTTGCTCGAAGATATTAAATTCAGACCATGTGATGAATGTTGCATTCAAAATAATTAATTCTATTCGCGGAAGCAGTTTGCAAAGACGAAAATTCAGAGCATTGCTAGAAGAATGTAAATCTGATCTTGGTAAATTACTATTGCACACTGATGTTAGATGGTTAAGCCGCGCTAAGTTTTTAAAAAGACTCTTGGGTCTCTTACCTGAAGTAATGGAGTTTATGGCAATAACTAACGAATCGTATCCTTAATTGGAAGATGATCAGTGGGTTCTTGATCTTACTTTTCTCTCTGACATTACAGAAAAACTAAACGACTTAAATTTACGACTTCAAGAGAAGAATAAAACATTGACTGAGATGGCTAGCGCCGTGAATACGTTCAAAGATAAACTGTCTCTACTAGAAGCGCAATTGAGAAAGGACGATTTAAAACAATTGGAAAATATGGCAGCTAAATCAAAAGATAAAAAGCCATCTGATAAGATAACTCTGCTACGAAATGAGTTCGTTAGACGATTTAAAGATATTTCAAAAATAGAGGACATAATATTTTTCATGTTATTCCCATGCAATAATGAAATACAAACAGAAGAAATATCAACAAAACTAAAACAGTTTATTAATATGGACCAAATACTGATTGAAGACGAAATCTTAAAATTAAAACGCGATATATTTTTGAAATCATGATGGTCACAAATTAATTTTTACTTACTCTCTGTAGAATTATATTAATGTTTGTGGAGATGTGCGGCGTATTTGATAACCTATTTTTGGATCCTTTTTTTCTACAATGAACGCCATTAAAACAAAAAATCGCTCCCGTTTAAATTATGATGAGATTACTGAAAATATGGAATGCCATGATTCCAGCGCGCTCTATGATACTACTTAAGTAGTTAATATTTATGAATTGTAAAGCTAATGATATTGCATGCGTTAATAAAACTAAAATAAAAGAACATCTTGACTTATTTACAGACTATTTTTATGTTTGTATTAAGTTATCAATTTAAGAGCTCAGATGCAAAACCCGCCAAGTCCATATTTTGCGTTTTTGGGAAAATCGAAAAAACTGTTTTCCACAGAAATTTAACTACAGTAAAAAAGTAGATTGATCCATTGTAATAGTTGTCAAAAGTTATTGAAATTCTGATTTTTCATTATATTTTATGACGTAATTTATAAGGACTATAGTAAAAAAACGTTTGGACTTGGCGAGTTTTGAAACAAAAACTGTGGACTTGGCGGGTTTTGAAATTGAAAACGTGGACTTGGCTGGTTTTGAAAGTGAAACCTAGGGACTTGGCGGGTTTTGAAAAATAATAATAGTAAAAGGTTCCGAAATCATTTTTTTTTAAAATGGCTAAGTTTAAATTAATTTCAAAACATTTGAATAAATGTAGGCTGAAATTTTAATTACACAATATAATTTCAATGTTAAAATAACATAAAACTATTTGTATTTATGAAAGCCGAATCTTTTTAGAGAAAAATTGGACTTGGCAGGTTTTGATTTTTAGAAATGTGGACTTGGCGGGTTTTGATAAAAATAATTTATCAGAAAAAATTGCAATCAAAAGTTTGTGAAGGGAAAATTTTTTTTTTATTATTTAGAGTATGTAGTCTTGTAAACAAATATTTTTTCTGTTCTCTCCTACAATATCTCACATTTTCATTTTTTTGGACTTGGCGGGTTTTGCATCTCAGCTCTTCAATTATTACTGTTGTTAAAATGACTTGATATTTAATTGGGATTGGTATCATCTATATTTATTTTCAATTGAAACTGATTTATAGCTTTAAATTGCTATTTTTAAGGTTAGTAGACCGCCGCCAAAAATTTTAAGAGCATGTCGCCTGCATTGGTTAAAACTTTGGCCACCCATGATCTATATCATCATCTTCTGTGTAGCCACAAAAGACATCTACACCGAAATTTCTATAATTCAAAATTTTTCGGCATTTACTGTTTGAAATATAGGACTGATTGAACTTGAACAGTTCAAGTTCCATGCCATCTATAGGGTCAAGCCAACCAGTTTGTATAATAAGTGCTTCAGGCTTAATTTTCTCGTTTGTCAGTTTTATTGGTTGTATTGCATTATTCCACACAATTGAATTGTTAAGGCGTATTAGAGCAATATCGGCAATGAATTCATTTTTAGTTAACTTTTTGTAGTTACAGTGTACGAATGCCGTATCTATGTAATATTCAGCGCCAGGATCTCTCCAATAAATTGTTCCGGTAACGACGACAAAGTGTTTCAAATTTTTTTCGCTTACACAGTAGGCAGAAGTCAAAATATAATTCTTACTCAAAATGGTGCCACTACAACGATGTAAAAGCCTATAGCCTCCATGTGGAATGTCGTAAAGACTTTGCAAAGAAACCTGATAGGGTGCGAAGCCAATGTCGGCCAATTCTGCACCAATTATTTCTGGTTCTATGGATACAGCAGCAAGCAGTAGTAACAAAGCGCACAAATATTTCTTCATCTTTGAAAGTACGATATTTAGTTATTAATTATTTAGCAATGCATTTAACGAAATTAGAATTGCCGGAAATCAGTCGGCATGCATTGGAGTGGAACCCTCAGGGGTTCCTCACTCGCTACTGATTGTTTGGGGAGATCTCCATTTTTTGAACCTTATGGAGCAAAGCTCGGCCAGCAATATAATGCGATGAAAAGTCATATGAAATTATGCTGCATTTAATTTAAAGTAACTTTAACTTGATAGTCTATCAGAAACTTTCTCAACGAGTTATCTTAAGTAACAGCAGCTGCAGCTACTAAAATGTACAGCAGCAACTATAGCATGCTTATAATGAAATCAGCATAGCCGTAGTTTTGTATAAATAAACTTCATCATGTTTCAGATTAACGTAATTTTTATGCGTAGATTGTTTTTTAAAAAATTGTAGCTAATAGCAGAAATGAAAGATTTGATAAAATAAGCAATGCATTTTTCCAATAGCATATTTTTTTTTTTTTTTATTTGACGAATGTTTAATGCGCAAGAAATGCTGCCAAACCAATAGATAGATCTGATTCACCAAAATGTTTTGCAACTGATTTCAAAAAATAAGTGTTTCTGTATGGGAAGAACTCAAAAAGATCAACTTTTAAAATTTTATTGTGATGACATTTTCGTTACATTTGGGTCGTGAAAAATCGTCTTCAGTACATTTGACAAGTTTTTAGTACTTTTGGTACATTTGGCCTATTTCCAGTACATTGACTCATTTTTAGTACATCTTCGGTACACTTTCAGTACGCTTCGACTTTTTCTAAATATTATCATTTTTTTAGTATATTTACCGTTTTTTAGTAAAATGACCGTAGCATGCCTGGAGTAAACTTTTAAATTTTAAAATTCGTGTCAAAAAATTACATTCGGCATCAAAAAAGTACATTTCAAGTCTCCATTCAGTACATTTCCACAAAACCCAAATACCATCACCGCTCCAGGCAGGTCCAGAGAAAATCCGGCTCCGGTGGTAACCATACACGGGCCCCTCCTCCCCCTCACCCTAAGAATTGTAAAATTAAAAATTATGTAGGATGGCCCCTGTCGTCGGTACGATAAATTAGCGATAAATTTTCAAAGAAAGGAGCAGCTCCAAATTTGAATTTTACCGATTTTGGATCCATTTTAGTCGAACTTTTGCTCGGTTCATACTTAATGTGTGATGTTATGAAAATTTCAACATATTAACTGAAATAAAACCATTAGGGTAGGGATAGAGAGAGCTGTAGCCCCAGATCTTGAAGGGAGATTCCAACCAAAGCGTTGGCTTAATGTCTTAAGGTGGCGGGCTTAAGGCGCACCTACGTTGGAGGAGGTTGCGTGAATGTGGGGAACGAAATAAGACGACGTTTTCTTGGGAACAGAGGAAAGAGAAATTTCCTGCAATCAAAAAGAAACATCCCCAAAAATAGGATAAATCGCCCAATAAGCCAATAATGAAATAAATATCAGATAAAAATTTCTCAAAAGAAATGTTGGCCACTTCTAAATGAACATTTATAAAATAAAATTCCAAGTTATATGCCAGTTTTACCATTTTTTTATTACTTATACGAGTACTTATAAATCTAAGGCCTGTGATGACGACTAGTTAATTCAACTTTGCCCCATTGTCCACCTGGCTCAGGACAAAAAAAACCAGCAGCAGAAGCCACCGACAACAGACTGCAAGTGTGGCCGCCGATGTTTAGTGGTCGTCGCTGCGTTGTTGCATCGATGCTGTTACTGATGAGTATGATCCATCAGAGACACTCAGGCCAAGACATGGAAATGCAATTTGTGTAATTTATTCGATTTCGACTGATTCGAATAGTTAAGAGCCCGCATTGGTATGCAGTGGCGTTGCATGATGAGCAAGAGCAGCAAAGGCCGAGATAACGAAGTTAAAAGCCGCCAAAACAACAACGTGATGGATGATAATGGCGACGTTAATCTCAACTGACCGCGAATCAAAACGTATTTTTTATTCAAAAATAGTACAACACGAAAACTAAAGTAAACTTTCATTAATTATACAAATTTATTTAATAAAATTTTAAGCCAACATTAATTTCATTTCGTTTTACAAATTTTTACTTATCCTGCGTATTAAGTGCTGTTTTCAAAAGAATTTAGACTTTATCATTTATCAAAACATCAAGACATTTATGAAACATTAATTATTTTAACTACTGCTTCATTGGATAAACAAAGACGTTTCAATGGTTTAATGTTTCATTCTGCTGCCTTAGCAGCGTTTTCACCACTAAAGTCAGAGGACATTGCGCCTTAAGCCTTATTACATAAATTTATTGAACTGGCAAATGAGATTAATGCTAGAGACTAGCTAGAACAGTAATCCTCACTTGCTTGTCCTATTGGTGAAAGAGGTGCGCAGAGCAGTTGGAAAGCCCTAATTGAGTAAAGTGAAATTGTAGAAAAGTTGTGGAAGGGGAATATTTTTCACTCGCTTATCAAAAGTCTTTTCTATCCTGACGCGACTGAAATAGGCCATTATAAAGAAAAACTTGAGGCTCATGAGTGCTATGACCACTCATGGTCCTTAGACGCATAGTCTAAGAAAAATAGTTTAAAAATATTGTAAAAGGGTTATAATATCATTGAAACTATAGTTATAGGTTTTCGGAAGTAGTCATAAGGACAAATATGGACATGAAGTGCGAAATAATTTTGGGAATATGATCATTTATGTCTGGTTGGGTATCTGTGACGACGAATAGTACACAATATTATGGTAAAAATTGGCCCGAATTGAAACAGTTTTATGGATAAAAATAGTTATAGATTAATTATTTATTAGTTTATTGTTAGACAAATCATACAATATGTCAAACAATAATTGGTTAAGTACATAATTTTCATTTATTTCAACATATTTCTTAAGCCGAAATGACTTGAGTACCTGTTGATTCAATATATTTTTAAAGCCAAGAGTGTTATTATGAAATCACAAAATCAATTTTAATAAATAAATTAAAAATACACCAACGGTTTCCGTTTAAATTTTAGCAGACTCCGAACAAACCAACTGCCACATTTTCTCATGGATCCTGCAGCAACAATCAGTTCCCCTACTTTGGGCATTGTGCATAAAAAAAAAACACCAGGACAGAAGATGGGACAAACGCATCGGAAGTAATTAATCATAGCGCAATGGCCAAGTGATTTTTCTCTTTTTTTGCAATTGCACCCACAAAGCAATGCACCGATTCGACAAGTGTTGGCCAAGTGCATACGTTGGTGCGTAAATGCTGACATTTTTCTTCTTCTTTCACTCCTTTGAATCTGATGAATTGTGCGGAAGGAAGCGAAACTGTGAAAAATTCGCTAACAATTGAATTTCTTGTAACATACGTCTCATTGCACTGCACCGCATTGTCCTGTCTGCTGCATGAAAAAATATGCTGCTCGTACACTGACCGAAGCAACAGGATAACAGCAGCAACGTAAAAAGGTAGGTGAGATTTTATTACATCGCAATGCCTTTACATTCTTCCTTCCGGTCGTTCATTGTTGCAGAGTCTTTGTTTTTGTTTTTTTTTTCGCTTTTAAGGAACGTTTTTTTGCAGGCGTCTATTTTCACAGAAGTTTGGAAATTTTTTTATATCAAATATATATATCTTTTTTCATTAAACGAATTTTTTGTGTTTTGCTTTAACTAAAACATAATTTATTGTTTTTAATATTGACAATACTGTTTGATTATATCATGCAGAGAAACAAATCGTTTACATCCTTAACTTCCTGCTGTAGCATAATTTTATGACATACTATATATAAGTTTAAGCCTCAAGTAGAAAAATGACCAATGTTAAAGAGGATTCATTCCCGAAAAATGCCCATACGACATTGATCGGCCCAATTTCCACCATTTCAAAATTTCCAATAAATATTGTAATTTTGTTCAGAATAGTTATTTTAGGCGAAAAATGTGGTTTTCAGATTTGAATTTTTAATCTTTCAATAAAATAGTATTTTTTCTAAAAAGGAAATGGTCATAAGTAATTTTAAAACTATGAAAGGTGGGCCAAATCTTGTACGAAAAATTTTCAGCTATGAAATCGATGTGTTTTCACCTCCTCGGCAACATTCGTTTTTATATATTTTTCTACTTATGGCTTACTTTCCGAGTTATTGATCAACATTTTTTTTGTCGGTCTCTCACGGCCAAGCCCATCACGATTCTGGTGACTGCCGCTTATTTCGATTACACTGTAGGTAATTTTTAACACACAAAAACGCTGAGACACCCAAACTTATTTTTTGGTCGTAGAACACGGTAGCATACTCAGTTTTTTTCGATTAGATCAAATTCTCGAGATATTCGGGATTGATATTTCGTCACTTTTAAGCCCTTGTTTTAGCAATATTATTCTTATATAGTATATTTAGAAAAGACATCGAAATCGATTGAAATTCGGTACATAGGTTCATATGAACCTTCTTTTTTTAAATATATTAGAAAAATATTGCTAAAACAAGGGCTTGAAATTGACGAAATATCAATCGCGAATATCTCGAGAATTTGATCTAATCGAAAAACACTGAGTATGTCACCGTGTTCTACGACAAAAAAAATAAGTTTGGGTGTCTCTGCGTTTTTGTGTGTCTTTTTTACGTCCCTACAGTGTTATCAGCCTTACTTAAACTAGCAATTGCAAAAAAAAATTAAACGGGAGGAAATTACTTTGAAAATGCATAGCATCGTCCCTGACTATGAAGGTTTTTTGTGCAGAAGAGCAAATGCTTCAGGAACTATCAGCTCAATTTCACTGATGAGATCATTTCAGTTATTTTTGTCTTCAGGATCACTTGGCTCATCGAGATTTTTCCCAACTTTCCGATAAATAATTAAAGCTTAGTTTTTATGTGCAGTAGTTAGATTAAAAATTATAAGAATTAAAATTGAGAAATAAAATTAATTTTGTCTGTTTTGCTTTAACCATTTAGTGAATTTTTGCTAAAAGCTTTTTAAAATAATTCTTAACCTGAAAATCTCAAATAATATTGATAAAAAACTGAGGGTTTATTTAATATGTATGTGGTGCCGATTCTTTGTTTTTGTTGTACTGTTTAAGAGGCCGTCCATTCCCCTCGGCGAGGTTTTGCGAGTTATGACGGGACCAATATCCGTTATAATCCATTAGAAGAAGCCTTTGAGAAAATGATATTTTAAAATATTTTTGTATAAGGGCCACCCTGAATAAAAATTTTGTAGCCTAAGCTGTGCCTCTTAATATAAAAGCTACGTGGTGTAAATTCTATGTGAATCAATTAAGTGGTCATTTTAAAAATGCTATTTTAAAAATATATTTGTATATGAGGGGCTTTCTAAATGAATGTGTTGTATCCTACCACGCCCCCGTTGTCTAATCCCATTCATATTGGAGTGGAGTGCTTAACATAGGCTGTGTGCTTCCTCACACCAAATTTTGAGACTCTTGCTATCATACGAACCAAGACATAGCATTTTAAAAGTTTTATTTCAAGGAAAGTGCCACGCCCCTTGCTTTTATTAAAATAAAATATAATCTTTGTTACTCAGGAATAGTGTAGCTTTCTATTAGTAGAATAATTTTCAGAATCGGTTCTATAGTTCCAGAGATTACCCTCCACATACAAACAAACTTTGCTTCTTTATATAATAGTATATATATATACTCTCTGCATTAAAAAGTTGACGTGAGATTTTCATTGGCCCCCCTCTCCCTTGGTGAGATTTGGTGAGTTTTTCCGCACCCCGTCTCCCCCCTATTTTGACTCATGCAATTAATGGATGGCCTCTAACTGTAGGAACCATTGTTGATCCACTTTAAATTGCGCTTTGGTATGCTCTTTAATTTTTTGAAGGGTGTATTGAATATTAAGAAAAATTATTATACCAATCGTTCCTTACAGTAATATACCCTCCACATATAAAAAATGTTATAATGATACATTCGGCCAATTTAAAAAATCTTCGAAACTCAAATAAAAGTCGTTAAGAAACTATTTAGGGGCGTGAGACACCCGATGAATTTGTTAAGCTATAAATCTGATTACTCTCTTAATATCGCAAATATGTTAGTTGCAATATGTAAATACAACTGCTTTTACAGCAAACAAAGTTATGTCCAAAAGTTATTTTGTTGTTAAAGAACAAAAAATTCCTTCATCCAGACATCAAATTGATTGCATTAGCATTTACAATTGGCAGGTAGCAAAATTCAAAATATTAGTTATAATTTATCATTCATCCCTTTATTTTCTGATCAATCATCAAAGGCCATTCTCATGCAGATCTTTATTTGTTTCTTTTATTGCCTGTTTCTTTCAATTTTCCATTTTTTGTCCATAACAGAGATAAAAGTCAAAATAAATATCTGAATATAGTTTTTTGAAACGCAAGCATCAATTTAGCCACAACTGAAATCAGTTTCACCTGCATCCTTTTGAAATGGAAATTCCGATCCTCTTTCAATGATAGTCAGACACGCAGGCAGGTAGGCAGGCAAATAGTCCAACGATTTCGGGGTTTGTATTTGAAATCATTAGTTGCAAGGTGCAATCTTCATTTATGATGCGGTTCCGTAGTGGTGAACCGTCATCGACATTGTTTCGATCATAAATGCACGGCGTCAAATTTGGACTTGCAGCTGGAAATTTTTTTCTTTCCATTGACTACGGGTATAATTTGGTTACCTGGCATGAAAAAGAATCGATTTGACATTTGAAGCAGCTATCCATCAAACGATCGTTTGCTCTTGTGTACGTTATTTGAATTTTAAATGAAAGTGTATGTAATTAGATTAATTCAGTTGTTTTGCAGGTGCCTTTTTGATATAATTATAAGAATTTACTTTCGAATTGAGTTAGGCTAACTTTTGCGAAATAAATATAAAATACAGAATCTATTCTGTATAGACGCTTGTTCTGCAAAATGTTGTTTGGCGCTCATGAATGGGATTAATTTTGCATTACACACATGTCCATAGCTCTAACTCTTCTCACGAAGGTTCAGAATGTTTTTGTCAAGTTTATAATTTAATCTGATCAGTATAAGTTCCCCGACCGAAAGTATTTTCAATATTTGATTCTGATGCTAGGAATCAATATGGAGAAGAAAGCTTTAATGTAATTTTCGACAGTTTTATTTCACTAGAACTAAATTTTGTCTTATATGCTCAAAACATTTTTTTAAAAAACGTGAAGATCGGTTAAGGTAATTTTAAGCAAATTGATGTAACATCATAACCAAAAGTTTTTTTTAGTGTAGATAGGTTAATTAAATTGAAATTTTATCTTCAAAATACGAACCATATCTGACAGCTGGTCACATGTAACGTAAAGTGCCCTATTTCCGTCCACACCCTAATTCCGTCCAGTAGCTTTTATGCCAAATATTTAAATTGTAACGAACAATTTCAAATCAAAAATTTTCAAAATATATAGCTGTACTCTTCTTTTTCTTAGTTTTTAGTAGTTTGAACCTTTTGTGACCTTGATTCAGTAGCAATTTGTCATTTAACGCGAAGTTACGTGAAAAGACGTTTTTTTCACAGAAAAATTGTCAAAATCGCGATTTTAGAAAAGTGCTTTTTTTAAAAAACCGTTTCGGTTAAAGGTGAGCATAAGTTGTTTTATTTATATATGTACTATTCAACCATGGTTTAAATATAATATTAGTCATAGTTTTTAATAAATACGGGAAATAAAACAAGTAAAAGAAGTGGACGGAATTAGGAACATTGAAAAATGAGTGGAGTCCTAATTCCGTCCGTTGGCCGGAATTAGGGCATAATCACACATGCAATTTAATTGATAAAAAAAATATTATTTGCCATTAATTAGGCTTCAAAACATTTTTAGCTATTAAATTACATATGTCGTTATCTTAAGACCTAATTCCGTCCTACCTTTAACAAAATAAAAATTAATAAAAAAATGGTTTTTGTGTCTGCAAAGTTTGTTATTCGCTATGATTTTTTAAAGAAAAGTACTATGGTTCTTAAGTGTATTTTAATAAATAAATTTGTTGAAAATTAATTTAAAATTAAGTTTTTATCAGGCATTATGTAAATATTGATATTATTTAAAAATATTTCAAAATGTTTGCGATGCTTCCGAGATATTCATTATTTAAAAGTGGTCGGGACTTAGGCACTTATTTTTGCAATGTTTCCTAATTCCGACCACGTGGTATAATGCTAATATTACATAGAATAGGAAATTTTTTTAGCAACTTGGTTGGTTTTCATTTTGTTTAGATTAACTAAAACGTACTTTTAACTAAAACGTATTTAGTGTAAATTCGGTGTGAATCGATTAATTTTTCTTCGTGAAAATGATATTTAAAAATATATTTGTATGGGGGCCACCCTAAGTATGCACCCTAAATAAAATTTTTACTATCCAATCTGTGCCCCTTAACATAAAAGCTATACTGAGTAAATTTCATGAGAATCGATTTACCTGACTTTGAAAAATCGCTAGTTTTAAAATAATTGTGTGTGAGGGCCACCCTAAATATGCACCCTAAATAAAAGTTTTATAGCCTATGACACCCGCCAGATTGATGCTCACATACTGTAAAAATTTCATCAAAATCGGCTGGATAGTTTCCGCGTGCATAAGAGACAGACAGACAGACATACAAAAAATGAATTTTATATAATAGATACGGACAATTGATCTCAACAACTATTGAAATAACAAAAATCTTAATTATAATTATGTTTTTATGAAATTATTTTATTTTTAATTTGTTTTTTTTTATGGCAATCCTTTTTTTTTAACAAAATAGTATTTGAAGTCCTTAAATTAATAAAACTCGATTTTATTAATTATTATTATTCAATTTTATTATCAATTTTTATTTAAGTATATTTAAACAATTAAACAATTGCTTGAATAAAAACAAATTTAATCTTGAGTCCTTTTTTATTTTTGTCTTTGTAAAAACACAAAATCTGAATGAAAATGTGGGTGGACGGAATTAGGCATGTCAGTGGACGGAATTAGGAAACTGCAATTTTTGTGGACGGAATTAGGAACATAAAAAATTTTTGATGTGGCGTTATATTTTTGATAATAAAAAAATAATTGTTTATTCATAAAAACATTCTTTATTATATTCAATTAGGGTAGATTTAAACCTTGCATATGACATTTAAAGCTTTTTTATATGATCTTTTAATAGCTTAGTATTGCACAAACTAAAAAAATTGCCAAAAGTGGACGGAAATAGGGCACTTTACGTTATACTAGGGTGTTTATTTTGAAATTTTTGGAGACGGATTTTATTTATTTTTTCCAATATTAAACTTGAGGAATAAAAATAATTGCTCCAACATTTGAGCTCAAACCTGCAAACTGCGTGGACAGATTATATGTCCAATTTCGTTATAATTTAACGAAAAAAACGACTTACTAAAACGAATAAAAAGTCTGCCTTAGGCGCCAAGAGATAGCGTTTTATGTTTTTTAGTCATATGGGGGATGCCACCCACTATTGTCAAACCACTCCTAAATTTTTCGTTTGACTAAAAATGCGGACAAAAGGAAGGAAATGATGACAAAAAAATTATAATTAGACACGAATTATTTTTAACAATGATTGACGGCAAAGTACTTAATGAGATAACTGGCACCAAATCTACTAGATCTTGTGCTATATGTAAGCGTTCACAAAAAGATTTCCGAAGTAATGATGACTCCAACGATGAACACAGTTATGAGTACGGCATTTCGCAATTACATGCAAGGATAAGATCCATGGAATTTATTCTGAAACTAGCCTACAGCATAGGAAATGATGATAATCCAAACAACCAAAATTTAAGAAAAAAAATAATACAAGATCAATTTCGAGAAAAACTGGGTATTATAGTAGATACTCCTAAGCAAGGATTTGGTAACACAAATGACGGAAACACAGCAAGGCGATTTTTTGAGAAACCAGAAACAACTTCAGAAATAACGGGAGTCGATGAAGATGAGATAAAAAGATTTAAAGTTATTTTAAACGTACTATCCTGTAGAGAACCCGTTAAAGTAGATAAATTTGAAAAGTATACCAAGAAAACTGCAGACATATTAGAACATAAATACAGCCAAAAATTACTGACACCCCCTGTCCATAAGATCTTAGCTCATAGTGGACAAATTATCAATTATCAAGCCTTACCAATAGGAGAATTATCAGAAGAAGCCCAAGAGTCTAAAAACAAAGATTATAAGAAGTACATATGTATATAGCAATACATGTAAAATTTCACGTATTCGACAGAATGAGGACTTGTTCAATATACTTTCAGCATCTTCAGATCCTTTGATTTCATCACTTAGGCACGTTAGGTCACGAAGAGAACTGACTGATAAATTCTGTAGTACTGTTTTAAGTTTCTTAGATATCCAAAATAATGATGATATTTTTATAGAATTGTAGATTGTTGTTGATTTTTTAAAGAAATTTCCTAATTTATTACTGTTACCCTTTTTTTAAAACTTTTCTAGCCTTTGAGAAAGACTGTTTATAAATTATGTTAAGAGAAAAAAAAATAAATGCATATGAATGAATTAGTAAAAATTAAAAAAAAATTTTTTTAAAAAAGTATTTAAAAAATTTTTAAATTATTAAAAGTTCATTAGTTGAAAAAAGCGCACTAAAATTTATAAAAAAAAATTTTTTTTTATGAATTCATGCCACTAAAAACTAAAAATTTTGAAATTTGGACTTTCACCTCTTTTTAAAAGTATTTATAGCTTAGCCTCAAACCTGAATCTTATATATGTCATATCTACAGAAATTACCAACCAAATCAAAAAACCTTACTCAAATATCTTTACCCGTTCAAAAGTTATGATTTTAGCAACAAGAAATCGCAAAAGGCGTCACTGTGCGGCGCATCCACTTTGTTTCCTAGTACAATATGAAAAAAGTGGATGCGCCGTTCGCAGGTTTGATCTAGGAAGTTGAAATTTTGAAAGAGTTTTCTTCAAACCCGATTCTATTATATAGCATTATGGCAGTTGTGGTTCATTCAAGTCTCCAATGCTTTTGAATATATTACTCACTGAATAGTTATTCAATAGAATGATTGGATTTTGCTGATAGAACCTTGCTAAAATTTAAATTATTAATTTTTCGCACTTCTGAGGTTATTCTTAAAGGAGGTCAATTTTAGCTTGTAGTTTTTCTAATTATACCCTACGCAGAGAATATCTTCATTTTGTTATCCCGTTCATAATTGCGTTTGCTGTTCTTGTAGCTCTGCCTGCGATGAAATTTGAACGCATAACTTTTTAAAAATTATATCAAAATCTGGGTCAATACGCAAAAGTTAAAAAAATTTTGTTTCTACCCAACATCCCAGTTAATTCTTAGCGTAATCTGCATGTCTGCCTCAATGCAATATGAATTTGAATTGTATTGACAAATTCAATAAAGTAAATTTTCTTTTCTCTGGTCTTACATTTAATAACTGTTAAATTGTCATTAAACCAGCGCAAGACAGAAACTGCTACTGATATACTGTATTTATTATAAAAGTTGTTAAAGTATTTAAATGATTTTCGCCAAACTTAGCGGAATTTTGCAAAAAGCGCAGATTTATTTAGAAGTCCTCTTGCATGAGCGTGGAAATAAAAGTTTGTCCTTGGCTGCAGCTGATACTGCACTCATCCTTTGTTCTATCAAACACATACTACATACACACAACAAACACACACAGTTACTCGTAGTTTGCGTAAATTTTTCGTATTGGAAACGTGCATAAAAATTCATTAAATAAATCAAAAAGTTTATAAAGTTCGCAGAAGTTTGATGTCATCGATGTAAGAGCGATACGGGTGGTGGTACGTCTCGCAAGGGAGTCATGGCCTCACGTTCGAGGAATTTTTTAATAGTTCAATGAGCAAATTGGTCGATGATTTGTTAGACTTCATTGGATTTGACTTTGGCTTGGTACTGTGATTAATGAGCATCGGCCCATAACTTTTCTCCTTACTCGTTCTCTACCTAGAAAGTGGGAAATGATAAAAATACTAAAGGAAGTAGTAGACGCTGTAAAGATCAGCAGGATACAAGTGACTTTTAGTGCTTGCAGTAGAAAGTTTTATTGCCTTACTACGCTGGTTGCTAATGACAAAAATTTGACAAAATTATTTTTCATGGAAAATCACAGTAAAAGAACTTCAAGAATAAAAAATAAACGAAGTTGAAAAATATCATTATTTAAAAATTATAGAAAAATGGTTCCATTTAGAGTGAAACTCTTGAAAGAAGCAATTATTTCTATAAGCATTGCGTGACAAATGTTCAATTTATGCTTTAGGTCTTGGCTTTTAGTATTCATTTCTTTTTAATATCATCAGTTTTTTTTTTTTAAAACACTGATCGTTTATTATATCAAATGCATTTCATCGCAGTCATTGATTGATATGCGTGTTTGTCGAAAGGTTTCAACCAAAAAACTATGGATATAAATTTAGGGTTGGAGAAAAGGGCCAATTAACGGCAATTTCACCATATGAAATTGATATCAACAAACAGAGCTAATTGCTTTAAATGCCCTTCTCCCCCTGAGGTGCTTGTAAAAAGAATGATATTTTTATTTAAATAAAATTTTTTATAATTTGATGTTGTCGATTCGGACCGATCAAGCTTTAATTTACTTTAATCATGCATTGATTTTCTTAATAAATTCAAATTATTTTAAGATTGATTCGTATACACAATAAGTATCTATACAGCATCGTACCCTGATATTATAACTGTTTATGTAGACTTTTTGCCTTGGTACTTTGATTCATACTTTCGAATTTAGAAAAAAAAATACATTTATTATGTTGCTAAAGATTTCTTAGAACTATCTTATACAAATTTTTATATGCTTTTGTCGACTGATTATTATTAATTATAGTTGAACATAATTTTACCGAACTTCACGTCATTAGCAAATACCGATATAAATGTGAATTAAAACAAATCGGTCTATGAATTTTCTTAGACAAACATGACAAAGACAACAGATGAAACAATTCAACCTGGTAATTGGTGACTTATGGCAAACGGTAGCTTGCATAAAGCAAGTTATATATAGACCCCTCCCTTCTCTTCAAGCTATGTATCTCATTCAATGGGCGTTAACTAGGAAGAAACCTTGGTGTCCAATGAAAGATAGTGTCATATGGAAGTCGGCTTTTCCATACTAGCGGTCTACCTAGCTCTGATATCTGGAATATTCTTTGATCTGTGAGAACATTTTCACATTGACGATAAGATTTATTGAGGTGTTATGAATGGAATGCAACTATTAAGCGGTATAAAAGTTTAGAAAAAATGTGAATTGTTTGATTCATACACAAATATGGGTAGTACTTCCCATAAGGGGCGGCCAAGTAGAGCTTTTTCGCTGGTTGTAATAAGGTCAGAGCCATCCCTACATGAAGCCTACCAAAACATTACATCCATCAGCTGGGTTGATATTTAATTTCTTTGAATTTGGACGGCAGAACTTCTTCTTTAATAGTACAATACATATGGTGTCACTTGCAGTTCAGACATCTGTTTTTGCCAGCTGCATAAATAAGTCTGCTATTTCCGGTGCATGAGCAGGTTACATGTATTATCAGAAATGAAATGGCTCCCCAAGCTTTTAAAAAAAAAATCTAACAACTAACAACTGGTAACCAGGAAGCACCTTCTAGTCGTCAGAGCTTTTTTACGAACTATTAAACTCATTTTGTTTTCACTTGTTCTCATTGCAATATACTCTTCCCAACAGCTTTTGTTTTTCGTTACAGTGTTAGTCTCTATTCTTCCTCCATTAGTAACTTAGTCTATGAGCATTTGAGCATGTTTTGTCACATAACCGATTTTTCTTTACAGGTAGCTTGAACCCCAATGTGGCTCCACATCTTTATGGGAGGTGCTGCACTGGTCGTTGAGACCTACAAGTATATTTGTGATTCATTTATATAGATGTTCAACATTAAGTTTCCTTTTTAGGAAGAGCGCAGTTTCTTTTCTTTCTTTTCCTAGAACTACTGCTAAACATAATTAATAGAAACTGTCACCTCGTAAGAGTCCTATTGAAATAAAGTTAATTCAACAAGACCACGATAATTTTGAGAATATATGTATTTGTATCTATATAGTAATATCTTTTACATTTTATTAACCACAAACTCTGTCCAAAGCATATTTTAAATGTATTATAAATGTACATTCATATAAATTACTAATGTGAATACATGCGCATTGACTAAATACTGAATGTAATTTCATAAAACATTGGGAATATTTTCCAAATTCCCATTACCCTTAAACTTTATGTGTTATAAAAATAAAACCGATTACATCACCGCAGGTAGCATTATGACCTTATCCCGACAAACAGTAGTTTCAATAAATTCTGTTATTTGCGTAATCACAATGTCGTTTAAAACTCCAATAAAGGATGACTTCCGCTTCGTGCGAACAACCTCCGTCGTAATGTAATTGCCAGCTGTACGTACAGAGAAAGTGTCAAGCTAACGAGCTGCTATCAACATATGGAACTATCCACATTCAAAAGATACACAAGACACCCAAGGCAACAGCGACCATTGTGCTCCTACAACAAAAAATTCATATTCATTTCTTTTTTTTTTTCAGTTTACATTTCTGTCAATGGTGGCTGATGTTTTACCGAAAGGACATCAAATCGTATCCTTGTTATCCTCAATTAGATTTCTAATTCTAATGCAATTTGCGCTGTTCCACAACTATTACCGGGCTATTTACTGGCTTTGGTTTTCCATTTGTACCATTGTCTTTTACGAATACGTAATGGAATTGAAATTCCGTATCTGATATTTTTTGTTGTTATTGGTGCTGTAAATAGCCCTTAAAAACACTCGGATTAACAAACAATTTTCCATTATTCACGTGTAAAATTCCATTGCAATTGGCAAAAGAAATAAAAAGAAAAAACAGTGATGAGGCAAAAAGGAAACGGATGTGTCACAAGATTTCGGATACATTGTACTCATACATATAGCAAAGATGACAATGCAAAGCATAAAAAAAAATATAACACAAAAGACAACAAGATGTCTACACAAGAAAGGATGACACAAGTTCTAATCCTAGCTAGTATGTGAATACGTTTGGGATGACGTTTGATGACTGCCAGAATTGTCAACTTTTTTCAAGCGAGGCAAGGCAAAACAGTAAAATAGCTTGTAACAATTTGGCTATATAGACTATCAGTTGGACTCAAAATAATATAAAGAAAATGATGATATTACTCCACCTATTAGCAGATAATCTATAAAAGTGGTTAGAAATGGATATTACAAAATTTAAAAATAAACAAATATGACGCAGTAGTTAAAAATTGAACAGAACAGAAAATGGACAGTTTTTGATTGGGTTAAGTTAAGCAGGCAGCATTGTAATCAGACACCAAAAACACTCTGAGGGCATAAGCTTCATTGTGTATCTCGAAATCCAGGTGTCGATTACCTAATGGAACTCATTTGTTTGATTGCTCTAGCTCTATTACATAAAAAGGAGCTCCGTTAAACAACCTGTGACTGATTTGGTGTTTAAGATAGACTCCACCTCTCATACAATATCTTACTCACGGTGAACCAGGAAATCGAATCCCAGAGTATGGCTGCTAGGAGCCGGACCATTTATGTATACCATTTATGTTTACTTACTTACATATTACTTTTTATCTAGATTTGTTGATAAAATTTTCTTTTTTTTTTTGTACTTGAATAAATAATAGTTAGTAAATTTTGTATCGGTGGTTTTTAATAGAGTAGGCTTTTCCTTCGAAAAATAATGTATCCTCAAATAATTAAGTCAGTATCTGAAAAAAATTAAATATATTCTAGAGTTGTTGTTTGTTTCCTTTGTTGTCAAAGTTTGTTTAATAAATAAAGCATTGTATCAACTTGTAAAATTTTACTTGAATGTTGATCGCTGCTAAAAATGGCTAAAGTTTAATTATCATTTAATTATTAATAATATTAAACTTAAGATAATACCATATATCTGTGAATTGTACGATAAGATATTTTAGTAACGTTTAATTTTTCAATTCAACAAACCTATTTTTTTAAATTTTCCTTTCCTCTTGAATAGACCAAAAAAGAATTTCGCTCAATTACTAGAAAAATAATCGTCAAATAATAATATAATAAGTCCAAAGTTGTAGAGAATAGGAAAGTACTTCGCCATATCGTAAGAACGGCATTTTCCGAACAGAAATTTTATTTTTGATTCAGTATCTATTGAACACATGTCATTAAGGTAGGGCTAGAGGGAGATACAACCCCGGGCCACGAACTGAAAAGGGTCCTCAAGTAGCGTAATATTAAGCTATTTTCTAGGGGCCTAAGGTAGGACAAAGGCCTTGTGGTGTTTTTAGGAGACACGAAACAGCAGTACCACTTTTGTTTTTGGTCACACCGTTAATACATATTTAAAGAGCCTATTGTGGGTTCTTTCCCATATTTTGTATGTAGCAGCGGAGTTATTTACGTTTTGAATGATCTTTTTCATGGATTTGCAGGAAATATAAGTTGTCCCTAATTATGATCAAAACATTTTGCATGTAGTGTAGTTTTGTGTGTTCGAAAAATTCTGTTCTTGCTGGAAATTTTTCCTACAAATATTTTTTATACCAGATACCGATGTTTTAACTCATTTGTAACTGTGAAATCAATATCGAAGCAAACTTTTATATAAGTCGGCCTCTTCAGGTGGACATGTCTTGCCAACTAATTGCCAACAAGTTTTTAGCTTTTAACAAGAACCAACTCAAAAAAATACACTAGCTCTTGAACTGATGCATAGCCCTCAAAATTTTAAGACTTGGCGATCTTTTTAATTACAACTTTTGCAGGTATGCCGATTCAGTATTTGATTATAATTTCACATCAAAAGTAGTTGCATCTCCAATATTTTGCTGATAGCAGCAACAGGAGAAAACGAAATAAGAAAACATAAACAAACAACATTTCTTTGCAATTGTGCAGATGATTCCATTTTGCAATGACATTTGTAAGTAAATATGAGAATGACTTTTTGTGTCAGCGTGCTGAAAAAAGCAGGAAAAGGAAACAACATGAGCACCCTGCTAATATCAATGTAATACTGCATTCAATTCTGGGTGTAACCGAATGTAAAGGCAACAGGACAGTCGGAAATTTCTATACCATTTTTAGCAGTTTAGTGTAAAATTGTCGTAAAATTGGATAATAATGCGTAGGATTCTTATGTGACAGAGCACTAAGGAAACAGATGAACATAAAGAGATATGACGATGGCAGCGCAAATCAAACCACACTGGTAACAAGATAATACGGGAGTTGCAGGCACTAAACATTTCTTGGACAGCTGATTTCGGCAATTCATTTTAAATTTTTGTATTGTGTGATCGTGGATTGTGGTAAAAACCAGCTCGATTGCTATTGTTTTGATGAATTTAATCAAGGAATTTACCCGTCTTGGGGAAAAAAATACATTTAACAAGCGATATCTTGGTGAAGCTTCCCTTAAGAATTATCAAAGGAAATCCAAGTATATTCAGACTAGGGTTGTAACGGAGCTCCGCATCCGCATCTGCAAGTGCGGAACTTCCGCTTGATCTTGTGCATCCGCCTCCGCTTCCGCATCCGCAAATTTTGATGAGGTAAATCGGAGTTATAACGGAAGTTATAAAATCAACATTAGAGCTTACAAAGTGGAAAATTCTGTGTTTAAGCTAATTTACGTTTTATTGTTTTTTGATGGGCTAGGTTCGTAAGACATGGTTATGGGTACAACCTAGTATAAAGTTCGTTTACACAGATTTCGAAAGTAGTCCATTTCAAAAACATCGTTTTGAAACATCGCTCTCTAAGTATATTTTTGCAACTTTATTTGAGCACACTCTCCGGTTCAATAAACAAATATTGTACGCTTTTCTCTCGAATTCACTTTTTTCATACGGTGCTAGCAGTCTTTTCTCCAAAATTACTGAACCGATCCTTATGAAATCTTATCAACATATTCGTCACATTCATGGGTATCGATGAACTAAAATTGAGACAAAATATTGATTTTTTTTTTAAACAGAAAATACCCATAAAATCCTTATTTTTCCAACATTTTTTTTTAGTTAAAAAAAATTTATGGAAATATGACCAAATAAATGAAAAAAGTTCAAAAAACTGATTTTTGGGGAATAAATTGAAAACCTTTCTTAAGAGAAAAAAATGGTGGGCATTTCTAGAATTTATGACTCAAAATACATTAATAAAGTATGTGAGAAGCTATATCTTCTTTTGTTTAAACTAGTGATATATATAATTCCATCATACAAAACAAATATAAAATTTTCAATATTCGAAAAAAAAATTAAAAAAATTGTCAGCACATCTTGAACTACAGCTTAAAAGTTGCGTAATATAGAGTACAATTTTGAGAAAGTTTTTAAGAAAAATCAAAGGTGTTGCACTTTTCGAAAATGTCGATTTTAACCTTTAAACGTTAATAACTAACTGCTTATTACTGCGATTAATTTTTTTTATTTTATTTTTTTTTTTCAGAAACTACATTCAAATACAAAAAAATTATATCCTACTTTTTATTGATATCAATATTTATATCTAGTCTATCGTTTTTTGTTTTAAAATTTAAAAAAAAAAGACTAGAAATTGGTGTGCTTGTTGCTTTTAATACGCACTAAAACATATCAAAAAATTAGCGAAATCGAAGAGGGTCGGTCCAAAACCTCGGTGATTTGGCATTGAATGCCCCATATACTTATATTATTTTAAATGAATTAAAAAAAAAACATTGTTCGTGTATTTCAAAAGTGTATTTATTGATCCTGAAAAGAATTAAAATACGAGTAATATCTCCTACTGAGGGTCGCATAATAAATTCAGAAAAATAGCTTCTTCAGCTGGAAATCTAGGATGCCTACTAGTGTTCTTTTAATACTAATACTAAATTTTAAATATTTTCAAATTGTTTTTCCACCTCCGCTTCCGCTTAAGTTAAAACTCCGCATCCGCGGAGATCAATTTCTGAACTCCGCATCCGCATCCGCCTTCGCATAGATGACTTCCGTTACAACCCTAATTCAAACTACGGAAATAGCTCTGCTTGAAAATCTTCGCTCATGAATAGCAAGATTGACTCCGAGTCCCAAAGAGTGAGTTAATTTATTTTGTTCAACGGTTTCAAACGAATAGATGAATGCAAGTCAGGAGTGCGTTAAGCTACATCATCGAAATTACTTAAGTAATTACGCTACTTAGCCTCAAGATCATTGAAATATTATTTTCTGAAGGTTAGATCAAGGTTAAGGCTCTTTTAAATTGTTAACTCGACAATAACAATAATAGTAAGTCAGATGTCCAAAATGTTGACTTTACTTGGAAATTCAAGACAAGGTTACAAATGAATACTCAACGTATATCAAAGTCAGTTTAGCGTAATAACTAATAAAACAACAACTTTTCGGCAAAATGATAATGATACATTCAGTCAAATATTTCTCTAACATTTCGATGAAAGTTTCGCAGAGCGATCTACCATTGGCCTTTTGTATTCCAATTTGAATCATGATGTAGATTTATTGAGCAGATGGTTCAAAGCTCATAGGCTAGTCATTAGTGATAAGACTAAACTCATGTTTTTTAATGTCTCTGGACATGTTGTACCATTGGGACAGCTACACTATCATGGACCTTTCTGCAGTAAATTTCCTAAAGTATGTACTTCATGTAATGTAGGTTGTAAATATAAGACATATGTGGATAATGTACAATGCTCATATAACTGTTTTGTGATTGAGTCTGTTGATTCCTATAAGTATCTTGGGTTATGGCTAAATTCTAAGTTAGATTGGTCTTTACATTGCAGTGACTTGAGAAGGTATTTCAGGAATATAATTCGCCAGCTTTATGTGCTTAGGACTTATTGCTCTTCGGAACTTCTTAAATGTGTTTATTTTTCGCTTTTCAATTCTAAACTTGAATATGGTTTGACTTGTTGGGGTGGGACGCATAAAAATAAAATAACTCCAATTTTTAAATTGCAAAAGTGTGCTATTCGGTTATTATGCAATAAATCCCGGTAAGATAGTAGTTTTTGTCTTTTTGAAATGTTGTCTATACTGCCGCTCAAGCATTTGTACTATTACAAGGCTCTCAGGCTATTTTTCTGTAATTCTGGTTATTTGTTTAACAGATTCTCCATGCAGTATAACTTAAGAGCTAATTTACAAAATCTTATAGAAGTTCCACTCCATAATCTGCAAATTTATCTTAACTGTTACTCTTCTGTGTCACCTAGAATTTTTAACCGCTTACCGGAAGATATTAGACGAATTCGCATTAAGGCTTTATTTCTCAAAAGAGTAAAATCCTGGCTTTTTAACTTTAGTTTTGACGATTTAGACAGAATTTTGCACGTAATTCAATGAATTCCTTGGGAAGATCTGGTATTAAATATTATATCACATTATTAATACACATACGTATATATGGTTCTTTAGTTTGAATTTTTATATGAATTTATTACTGTTAACGGTGACCCCTCACCTAAAATTTAAATTAAAAATAATATTATAGTAATGAATTCTTGTAATGTATTAGATAAGATATTTTGCCTGCGATCGCTACCAGCTCCTATGAGCTACAGATCGTAGTGTTTTTTCAATATTAACATGTATGTCACTAGAAATATACTTACAGATAATAAGTATGTTTTCTGAGAAAGCAGCGCGCTAGATATGGAAAATTTGGAATCACCAAACAAATTTTTTTTTTAATTTCTGGGATTTTAAATACAGTGGCAATGTTTGATGTTCGCATAAGTTAAGGTATAGTTTTTTTCTTTTCCTGTTAAGTGCAGTCGTACTAAGCCCATAAGAAGATGTAAAGTGTGACTGGATTCTGGTGGATAACTGTGAAAACGATAAGTACTTATTTTCCTAATTTACAACAGATGCCCTTTCGTTTTTCTGTACCAGCATTTTGTAACCCATTTTATAAAGCATTTGCAGTGGTGGTTCGAGGAGTGTTCGAATTGAATTCATGACTTCTGCGCTCGTGAAATTGTTTACAATTTGACTTTTGGACGCTTTATGGATTTTCGTTTACCAAACGATCGAGAGTTTCCCCGAAATCACTTGTACCAATTCTGGGGTCTTAATTGGTTGCACAAATCTTGCAGAAATTTTGAAGATCGAACCTCAATTTAAAAAAAATCTAAATGGATAAGAACGTTAAGCAATAATTTTTTTATGAAACTCGAGACGAACCAATTGCAAAAAAAAATAACAGAAAATAATTGGAAATAGAGCTCTCGAATTCTCTGCATAGTGTCTGTATAGTAGCAATTCACTATAGACTTACTCAACTCAATCAACACGTTAGTACATGGGTGCGGTGAAGTTCTCAAAATTGATCGCTTCGAATTTCAAAAAAACCCTCACACTCAAGGGAAATCTTATCTTGATAGGAGTAGCTTATACTTCTAGTTAGCTAGCATATCGAAGTACAATGAGCGATAAAAGTTTACATAGAGCCCCAATTTCTGCTAGTTCCAAAATCTGAAAACATAATGGATACAAGTAATGGCGCAATTTTGTTTGGAAAATTTTTTAACGATAATGAGGAAAAAATATATTTTCTTTAATATAAATTTGAAAATTTTTTAAAAAAAAAACACTAAAAAAGTATACATACACTACATATAATAGACTTTTGCCGGTCACTGTATTAACAACGACCTAATCGTCTCTATTAGGTGTTTTGCACTTCATCAACTTTGATTTAAAATTGCTTCTTCGCGATATAATTGATGCATATTATAGGTTATGAAAGGAAGTTATAGGTAAAGTGCGCCCGAAAATTTCTGGAAATGGGCGCCAATTACTCTCTAGACTTGATATTCTCGTGATTTTAATTTTTGACGTGCAAAATAAGATTGTTTTTGTAAGTATGAATTACTACTTATCATCTTGATAAAGATGTTTCACTCAATTTTTAACTTGGAAAAATCCATTCTATTAAAAATTTGATGATGGATAGGAAGTTTCAAATGGATAAATGCTAAAAGTGCCAAGGTAAATTAAACGATTAAAATAAATTCCAATCAAAATCAATTCAATCAGAATGCATTTGCCGCGTTTTTTATAGCATCATATTTTCAAATTCCAAATTAAAAATTACACAGTATAAAAGTACAATTTTCGAACATGTCCTGGCAATATTACGGCAAACTTTAGCCATTAAATGATCTAATGGATCTTAGCTGCAATTGATTTCAAAATTGCAAGAAGTTATGCTTATTTTTAGTGAATTTAAAGTTGAAATTTTAGTAAACTTTGCAAATATCCACATTTTTGGAGCGCTGGCAACTTTTTCAGCATCAAATGGCAAATTTCGTATAATTAACACTAATGTTGCCAGATTTGATGAAATTTTTTAAGTTTCATATGTTTTGGAAAGTATAGCACTCTAAAAAACACGCTATATTTTTCAAAAAATATTCTGCATGAAAGTTTTTGGAAAAAATCACTAGGTAATGGAGAAGAAATTACAGACATATCTGCGATCTTTGAAGTCTAAAACAAAAATAGAGCCCATATGAGCCTTATTGCCGAAGAAAGTTTCGAAAAATCTAATTTTGGCTTCAGAACAGCTCTAACACGTACGGGTTTAGATATAATGACCTCAAATTTAGCTAGTTTTGATCTTCTGCATAATACCAATATAATTTGACCAGTATTTTTTATAAAATATTTATTAAGAATAAAATAAAAACAAAAGTTGCTCTCAAAATATATGATGAAGTTCGATGATAAGATCATCCTTTAAAATTATTTGTGCAAGTTTTGGTGCACTGTATGCTTTAATTTAAAATTTGAATTGAGCTTATACATATTGTAGCGAAATTTGGTTTATGCTAGAAAACTCTTGAAATAAATACCAACGAAAGAAAACTAAACGATACTAGCTAGCATAAACATACTAGCACCATCTAGCGGCAAAATAATAAACTGAACAGACGCTGCAGTACACTATAAATAAAAAGTCAACAACCGAGAGAAATTATCGCCGTCGTACAACGTACAACGCCATCTAACATCTAGCATAATAGCTAGCTCAACGTCAGTGCGCCATGCGCACCATTCACCATTATGGTGAATTGTGGATAGTAGTAGAATGCACGCTACAAAGTAGCACTGGTGGGTTGTAGAAAATGGTAGAATATACGACACTTAGAAGGTACTGGATTATTCGAGAGAGTGATGACTGCAGTATAAAAAGGGTTGTCATCTGAGCTGAGGACACAGTAGAATTAAACCAGCGAAGCAGTAAGCAATAAAGTGAATACAGTGTGATCCGTAGTAGAACAAAACAGTTTTCTATACAGTGTTAAATTAATATTAGAATTTGAACGTTAATAAAATAAACCATTTTATAACTAAATAAGTTTGTGTGTTTTTAATTGTTACACAATCCAGTGATCGAACTCAGAAAAGTGTGAGAGATCGAAATTATCGTCAAAGAGACAGAAATTTCGTAACAAATGGTGTCAGAAGTGGGATTGTGTAAAAAAGAATTAACAATCAATTAAAAAAAAAAAAAAAAAAAAAATAAAAATGGTTAAGTTTGAAGATCTGAAAGTGGATCAACTGAAGAAGGAGTTGCAGCAGCTGAATCTGCAATCTACTGGCGGAAAGGTGGAGTTACAGAAACGCTTACGGCAGGCTCTTGAGGCTCAAGGTGTAAACCTTTAAGAGCATGAATTTTATAGTGATGTATCAGAATCAGCAGCGAAAGTGGAAGAAACTTCTGGACCAGCGGCAAGTGGTGAAGTTGTAGATATGTCAAAGTTCGAGAAAATGTTAATGGCGATGACAAGCAATATCCAGGCCGTTCGGGAAGAAATTGGTCTGAACGCGCTGCAGATCCATGCGGTTCAGGAAAAAATAGACCAGAAGTTAAGTCAAAATGCACTACAAATGAATAGCAATATCCAGGCCGTTCGAGAAGAAATTGATCAGAGCTTAAGTCAGAACGCGCTGCAGATCCAGGCGGTTCGGGAAGAAATTGATCAGAGTTTAAGTCAAAATGCACTGCAAATAGACGAGAAGTTAAGTCAAAATGCACTGCAAATAGACCAAAAGTTAAGTCTGAACGCGACGCAGATCCACGAGGCTGTTCGAACGGAGGTTGCCAAAATGGTAGATGGCCTCGATGAAAAAGTGACTGAATTACGAGATGACGTTGAATCATTCAAGGAAGAAGTTCAAAATAACCTTGAAAAAGTTCAAAATAATCTTGAAAAAGTTCAAAATAATTTTGAGGACGTTACTAAAAGGATTCAGCAGTTGGAAATAAGCGAACCAACCACTCAAGTTATAAGAGAAATCAGCGCAGAGAGGCTTAAGGCACCCTCATTCGATGGAACAACGCCATTCAGTGTTTTCAAGCTCCAGTTCGAAACAACATCTGGTCACAATCGTTGGGATAACGAAAGTGCAGCTGCAGCGCTAATTGTGGCATTAAAAGGCGCAGCTGCAGAAGTATTGCAAACGGTTCCAGTGGCGGAGCAGAAAAACTACAAGGCGGTGATGGATGCCTTACAGCGAAAATATGGCAGTGACCACATGAAGCAGATTCACAGATTGGAGTTGAAAAGTCGTATCCAGAAATCTGGTGAGTCCTTGCAGGAGTATGCTGCGGATATTGAGCGATTGGCACACCTTTCCTATCCTGACGAGTTAAGTGTCGTAGCAGAAAAATTCAAAATAGAGGCGTTTATTGACGGCATACGTGACTCAGAAACAAAACGCGAGACAATGAGGAGCCCGAAGACGATATTTAATGAAACAGTAACGGTTGCCCTCACGCAGGAGACGATTGCGTTGACATGCCGCCCATCACTGAAAACTCGTCGGATGGAGGTGGAGGCTGAAAAGAAAAATTCATCGTTCGCCAGCGGTAGCTTCAGCGGAAAATGCTACAATTGTGGTAAGCAGGGACACATGGCACGTGACTGCAAATCACGTCGTAAACGATCTGCATCACGTTCACCAAAAAGAAGACTTGGAAATAGGGTGAACGATGGCGAAAATGTTAGCGAGCAGCAGTCGTTAAACTAAAGAGAGTCAGTACAGCGGGGCGTGAGCTGACTCTTACAGATGATTGCCCCATAGTCTTGGTTTCGAAGCTCTGCCGAAATTCCAACAGCCTTACCATCGGTGGAAAAATCAGCGGAAGACCATGTGAGCTTACTTTGGATACAGGCGCATCGCATTCAATTGTGAGGAAAGACTTATTTGAAAGACGACGAGTAACGCAGTTAAATGGGATCCAATTGAAAACAGCGACAGGAGAAATTGCGCAAATAGTAGGAAAAGTTACAGCGAGTATTCTTATCGGCAACAAAACTGTGGAACATGATTTTATTGTTGCAAACATCACCGACATTATTGGTTATCATTGGCGTGGACTTAATGATTCGACACAGGTTCACTTTGGATCTTAAGAAAAAAATGTTAAGGTATGCCAATGTAGAGTTGCCTTTGGACATTGGCTGTGGACAAAAATTAATAATTGCAAGAGTCTACATAAGTGAGCGCTGTCGAATTGAACCCAACACCGAAGAAATTATTTGGGCCACAACAAGTGAAGACTGTGGTACAAGCCATCTGTGGGTAGTGGAAGCAGATAAGAAAAATTTAAAGAAAAACCTGATTATTGGAAAGACCCTAGTAAAAACAAGAACGGACAGAAAAATATCGGTACGAATTTTGAATCCAAGAAATAAGCCAAAATGGATGCAAAAAGGTGAACTTATAGCGCAATGTGAGAAAGTTACGGCTGTGATAAATTGTGAAAATGACCAGCAGAACACACAAGGTACAACTTTAACGAAATCGTCGGCCTTGGATGTATTGACGAAAGTATGGACGAAGGAGTTGTCTGCTCAGAACAAAGATAAAGCAAAAAGGTTTCTGCAAAAACATTGGCGGATATTTGCGTCCAAAGGAGAAAATAATGGCCGAACATCAGTTGTCAAACATCGCATTGATACAGGTGATTTTCAGCCGATTCGTCAACCTCCAAGGAGGTTAGCACTCGCTAAGAGAGAAGAAGTGACGGGCCTTATAGAAGATATGGCGCGAGAAAATGTCATTGCACCATCAGAAAGCCCATGGAGTTCACCGGTCGTACTTGTGAAGAAAAAGGATGGAAGTATGCGATTCTGTGTGGATTACAGAAAATTGAATGACGTCACTAAAAAAGACAGCTACCCGTTACCCAGAATCGATGATACACTGGATACGTTATCTGGAGCAACATGGTTTTCCACCCTGGACTTACAAAGTGGATATTGGCAGGTGGAAATAGATGAAAAAGACAAAGAGAAAACTGCCTTTAGTATTGGGAATAGTCTATGGCAGTTCAACGTCATGCCGTTTGGTCTTTGTAACTCTCCAGCTACGTTTGAACGGTTAATGGAACGAGTTCTCAAAGGACTACATTGGAAGACTTGTCTAGTGTATCTCGATGACATAATCATCATGGGTAAAGATTTTGATGACCACTTGAAAAATCTGGAGGAAGTGTTTGAGCGCTTGGAGGCAGCTGGACTAAAATTAAGTGCGAAAAAATGCTCACTTTTCCAGCGTGAAGTCAAATATCTGGGGCACAAGGTTACGTCAGAAGGAATACACACAGATGAAGATAAAATAAAAGCTGTGAAAAATTGGCCACGTCCATCTAATCTTCATGAGTTGCGAAGTTTTCTGGGTCTATGCACTTATTACAGACGCTTTGTTCCTGGTTTCGCAAATGTTGCAGGCAGTCTACATGAGCTGACACAGAAAAATCGAAAATTCGAATGGAGTGGGGCACAGGAAACTGCATTCCAAAAGCTGAAAGAATTACTGTCTACAGCGCCAATACTCGCGTACCCAATACCCGGCAAAGAATTTGTATTGGACACCGATGCGAGTGGCCATGGTATTGGAGGAGTTTTGTCCCAAATCATCAATGGACAAGAAAAAGTCGTCGCATATTTCAGCAAAATTCTGTCGAAACCTGAGAGGAATTATTGCGTAACTCGGAGAGAGTTACTGGCAGTAATGGAATGCGTGAAACACTTCCATAAGTACTTATATGGACAGCACTTTCTCCTGAGGACAGACCATGCGGCATTAAGGTGGCTACTTCAATTCAAGGATCCTGAAGGTCAAATCGCACGGTGGATAGAACGCTTGCAGAGCTATGATTTCACCATAGAGCATCGCAAAGGAAGCCAGCATGGAAATGCGGATGCACTTTCCCGTCGTCCATGTAAAATTGAATGCGGTCATTGTTCGCGAACAGAAAATAAAGCAGGAACAATTGATGTGCGCCTTTTGAACGTTTTGCCTGAAGAAAAGTGGACAAAAGAGGAGGTAAAACGGGACCAGCGCAATGATACAGATTTGGCAACTATAATTAAGTATAAGGAGCTGGGTAGGAAACCGGCGTGGCAAGAAATTTCAAATGAAAGCCAAATCTGTAAAGCATACTGGGCGCAATGGCAAAGTTTGGAGTTGCATGACGGTTGTCTCTACCGAATCTGGGAAAGCGAGGATGGTAAAACTCGCTCAAAACTGCTGGTTATTCCAAAGGCCAAATTTAAGGAAATAATCGAGGATTATCACAATGGATCGAGTGGTGGACATCTGGGCATAACGAAAACCACAGAGAAAATAAAGAAACGGTTTTATTGGGTAGGATGCCAAGAATCAGTTGCGGACTGGATCCGCCGTTGTGACCAATGTGCAATTGCTAAAGGACCAAGGCAACGCACTCGGGGAAAAATGCATCAGTATAACGTCGGAGCTCCCTTTGAGAGGATAGCCATGGATATAGCGGGACCTTTTCCAATCAGCAATGCAGGAAATAAATACATCCTTGTGGTAATTGATTACTTCAGTAAGTGGCCAGAAGTATATCCCATTCCCAATCAAGAAGCAAAAACAGTGGCAGACATTTTCATCAAAAATTGGATTTGCCGATATGGAGCTCCACTTGAGTTGCATTCCGACCAAGGACGAAATTTTGAGTCGACACTTTTTAAGGAGGTTTGTGACATGCTTGGAATACAGAAGACACGCACCACAGCTTTGCATCCTCAGTCCGATGGCATGGTCGAAAGGTTCAACCGTACTCTAGAGGAACATTTAAAAAAGGTTGTCGATAAAGGACAAAAAGATTGGGATGAGCACCTACCAATGTTTCTGATGGCTTATCGGTCGGCAATACACGATACCACTACAGTCACGCCAGCAAAAGCCATTTTTGGTACGGACTTAAGGCTTCCAGCAGATTTGAAGTACGGAGTAAGCGTTGTCCCAGAAACGACCCATGCTGACGATTACATGTCGCGGAAAAGAGAAGAATTAGCAGATATACACGAGCTTATCAGGAGACGTACTCAATTGGCTAGCGGCAAGATGAAAGCTCGGTATGACCTGCGAGCAAATACTGAAGGGTTCAAAGAAGGTCAACTAGTGCTGCTACATAACCCACAACGAAAACGAGGCTTGTCTCCTAAATTACAGACTCATTGGGAGGGACCTTACCGGATCGTCACAAGGATTAATGATGTTGTGTATCGAATTCAAAAATACCCCGGGAACAAAAATAAATTTAAGGTAGTCCACATCGAAAGGCTGGCACTTTATACTAGAAACGGAGAGACTCTTGTTCGGGACGAACAAGTTTAAGCGGAGGGCAGTGTAGCGAAATTTGGTTTATGCTAGAAAACTCTTGAAATAAATACCAACGAAAGAAAACTAAACGATACTAGCTAGCATAAACATACTAGCACCATCTAGCGGCAAAATAATAAACTGAACAGACGCTGCAGTACACTATAAATAAAAAGTCAACAACCGAGAGAAATTATCGCCGTCGTACAACGTACAACGCCATCTAACATCTAGCATAATAGCTAGCTCAACGTCAGTGCGCCATGCGCACCATTCACCATTATGGTGAATTGTGGATAGTAGTAGAATGCACGCAAAGAATTATATATGAAAGAACTACGCTCCCAGAAATGTCGATAATTGGTTCGCTTCACTAATTTTCTGACAATAAAATTACAGTCTTAGAATGAGGGGAAATGTGATTTTGGCTTATGCTGCGTATTGGGGTTTTTAGCAACGAAGCTGCAATTCCCTCTGATCTGATCTGCTACCAGGCAACCAGCAAATCCAACAACATGATTTTTATTTTGACTCCTTCAAACTTGCAAATTTGCAAGTGATCCCGCGTAAATTTTGTTGTTGGTTTTTCTTCAGAAAAATTCAGTTGAAAAAATCCTAATAAAATTGCGTGTATTTGTTGTTGCTTTTTTGTAGTTTACAACTGATACCGTTATTTGTAATTTTGTTGGTATTTTTTCGGCAGAAAAATCACAAAAATTATATTTATGTTGTTTGCTTGTGTGTGTGCTCAAATTAGGCTATTTTTTTGCAACCAGGTTTTTTCCTTTGGGGGCATAAATATATAGAAATTATGATCTTATATTTTTCAATTTTCTTGTTTTACTTGAAACAAATCATTAGATGAAACAAGTTAATACTAAATAAGTTCAATAGGAATAGCTTAATTACTAGACCTGATCCTGCATTTAAAAAAACACGAAAATCAAATTTTCAAAGATAAAAAATGGAGATTTCTTTAAAACTAACACGGAAACTAAATCAATATGCCAAAATACACTACTGCTATTGCCGTGTTATTTTAATTTGGGCTTAAGCCTTTCCGAATCCAGAAATATTCATATAAGGGGCTTAGCACCCTTGATCCCTTGATCAAGTACGTACATTTTTCGGCTCAAACTGAAAAATAAAAATGATATTCATGTTGTTTTATTTGCTGAGCGCCTGCTTCAAACAAAATTTCATTCGTCTTACGGATTGAATTGAAATTATTTTACAAAACTCAAAATATTTCTATAATTTCTATATTTTTCAAAATGGTCATGGAAATAACAATAAAGGTTATACTAAATTGTCACATTAAAATTTGACAGCAAAATGTGGCTTCGCAGCTGTCAAAAAATTCTTCAACTCAATTTCTGTTGTTTACATTTTGCACTGGATTTTGACAACTATGAAACCACATTTTGCTGTCAAATTTTAATGTGACAATTTAGTATAACCTTTATTGTTATTTCCATGACCATTTTGAAAAATATAGAAATTATAGAAATATTTTGAGTTTTGTAAAATAATTTCAATTCAATCCGTAAGACGAATGAAATTTTGTTTGAAGCAGGCGCTCAGCAAATAAAACAACATGAATATCATTTTTATTTTTCAGTTTGAGCCGAAAAATGTACGTACTTGATCAAGGGATCAAGGGTGCTAAGCCCCTTATATGAATATTTCTGGATTCGGAAAGGCTTAAGCCCAAATTAAAATAACACGGCGATAGCAGTAGTGTATTTTGGCATATTGATTTAGTTTCCGTGTTAATTTTAAAGAAATCTCCATTTTTTATCTTTGAAAATTTGATTTTCGTGTTTTTTTAAATGCAGGATCAGGTCTATGGTAGTAAGTCTAGTAATTAAGCTATTCCTATTGAACTTATTTAGTATTAACTTGTTTCATCTAATGATTTGTTTCAAGTAAAACAAGAAAATTGAAAAATATAAGATCATAATTTCTATATATTTATGCCCCCAAAGGAAAAAACCTGGTTGCAAAAAAAATAGCCTAATTTGAGCACACACACAAGCAAACAACATAAATATAATTTTTGTGATTTTTCTGCCGAAAAAATACCAACAAAATTACAAATAACGGTATCAGTTGTAAACTACAAAAAAGCAACAACAAATACACGCAATTTTATTAGGATTTTTTCAACTGAATTTTTCTGAAGAAAAACCAACAACAAAATTTACGCGGGATCACTTGCAAATTTGCAAGTTTGAAGGAGTCAAAATAAAAATCATGTTGTTGGATTTGCTGGTTGCCTGGTAGCAGATCAGATCAGAGGGAATTGCAGCTTCGTTGCTAAAAACCCCAATACGCAGCATAAGCCAAAATCACATTTCCCCTCATTCTAAGACTGTAATTTTATTGTCAGAAAATTAATGAAGCGAACCAATTATCGACATTTCTGGGAGCGTAGTTCTTTCATATATAATTCTTTGATGCACGCTACAAAGTAGCACTGGTGGGTTGTAGAAAATGGTAGAATATACGACACTTAGAAGGTACTGGATTATTCGAGAGAGTGATGACTGCAGTATAAAAAGGGTTGTCATCTGAGCTGAGGACACAGTAGAATTAAACCAGCGAAGCAGTAAGCAATAAAGTGAATACAGTGTGATCCGTAGTAGAACAAAACAGTTTTCTATACAGTGTTAAATTAATATTAGAATTTGAACGTTAATAAAATAAACCATTTTATAACTAAATAAGTTTGTGTGTTTTTAATTGTTACACAATCCAGTGATCGAACTCAGAAAAGTGTGAGAGATCGAAATTATCGTCAAAGAGACAGAAATTTCGTAACAATATATTATTCAAGTTTGTTCTACAATCATTCGAGGCCAAAATGAGCGAATAAACATGATTATCTTTTGTGGAACAACTAAAATACAAAAGTTAGATTTGCAATATGGGCCGAACTCAATTCCACATAAAATTCGGATTGATTTCTTTTTATTGGACTGCAGGGACATATCTTTATGTATAACAGTACAATAACGTTATATCAGATATTTTCAATTCAGATGATCTTATAGACCAATTGATATCACCACTTCAAGACATCATGAAAATGCTTTGTTAACATTTTTGTCAATATTAAAATCAAGTATTAAAATTAAAATCAAGTAAAAGCACTTTCTATAGAAATAACGATCACTAAAAATCACCCGTTGCAGAAACGGTCAGGACGTTCATGTCTGCTACTGTTAAAAACATAAGAAAATAACCCCAGCGCTTGCAATATCTGAAGAAAACTTTGTTAGCTATAAAGATAAAATATCAACTTTAACCAACAAATCACTTCTCCGATATCTTTAAATTATAATAAATACCATACTAATATTTCACTTTAAAGCGTTTTTTTTAGTTTTAAGTGAATTAATTTTTTAATGACAGTTAATTAAGATTAAGGAATTAAATATTCTGTTTCCAAATCTACATAGTATAGCTCATGTTAACTTCAAAACAAAATTGGCTTGCACTCAAATGTTATCTTAAGACTTTCTCATAAATATTTCACCTTAAGATACCACATTTTATTCGAACGCGTGTTCTACAAACCAACCTTTAGAAAAAGTTAGAAAAAAGAAAGATTAGCTCTTAACAAATCTGGCTTAAACACCACAAAAATATTATCAAAGTGTCAACTGAAGTTTCCACACTCAAGCCACATTTAAGCGACGACTATCAGCATTTAATCTTTAAATTAAAAAAGTTCCCTTTAATTAAAAGCAACGTAAAGCGGTCGCTATGACTGACCCGTATTGATGAAGTTCGCTTTTTGTGGATAAGAACAAGAAGAATCCACCAGCTTCACAAAAATACCTCAATTCTGTTTGTCATGACGCTCTGCCGCAGCAGAAACTTCGATGCAACCAACCAACCAACTAACGTTGGGCATAACTCATTGAATCTTATCAGAATGGTGCTTTGTTGTTTTCCTTACTCTCATCTGCACTGTTCTTGGGTTGATTTTACACGTAGCTGCTGCACAGCTACTACGCAACGTTTGCTTTAAAATGGTGTTACACATTCGATTTCGTTTGTTACAACAGTTGGAGCACAGTGGCACACTGGCACCAAAGAATCATATTCTGCATAAGAGCAGCCATAGAAGAATCCAAATTAAATTTAATTCAAATTTTCCTAAAATTTTTATTTTCGAAAAGATTTGAGTTAGGAAGCTCAAATACTTGGACAATTATTTTTAAAACTTAAACAAAAAAGTATATCACATTTCCAATCTGATTTCATAATTGAAAAGAGCAGTAAATTTTTCATGGAAACCATAATGTTTAATATTTTATTGAAATTGAAGTTCGAAAAAACTGCTTCCGAAAAATCCATTCTTCATATTACGTCAATCTTTGGAAGTCCACAACTTGACAAGCGTTACATAAAAAAAAATTAAGTGTTTACACCTTCATTTCTTTTGCATTGTCCGCTTCGCCTGAAATGCCCCATATGTGAATTCAGATCGTATAGATTCGAGCTCATAACTTCCCACTCAAAAGACTTCGGCATGAGATAAGACTAAGGTTGTAGACAGAGCGGAAGCTTAATAGGCGGAGGGCCGGCTGTAAAGTCAAGTGTATAAGATTGCAGGATGAGATGTATGCCAAATGATAGAGCTCAATGAGCCTAAATAGAATATCTAGGGTTGCCTTGCCAAAGTCTGTCCCGAAAATTGATTTGGCAGCATATTAGTAACCGAGCTAAGCACTAACTTATGTGTCTCCCAATTCGTTGTAGAGTTCATACAGTCTTCTAGACACAGAAGTCAGTTCATTAAGGTAAATTAATCTCTTCCTCTTTTGTAGCCTTAATGGAGGTACATTCACTTTATTCTGCATTTCATAACAGATAAGAGGTGCGTGGCAAAATAAAGTAAACTGCATATATTCTTAATAAATATCAACTCTAGCAATTTTCGTCTATCAAAATATGGAACTCCCTAACATGTGAAAAAAGGGAGAGAATCGAATACCTCTTGGGTTTAGAAAACTATCGAAATCGTCTTATGAGCACACCTCTCGCCCTCAAAAATCTCAGCCTACCTCAAATTTCATTCCTTATACTAATTGGAACTTCAAAACAATTGGAATGCCATTCAATTCATCCTTTATCCTCTATTCATACAACAACAAACAAATTTAAAAAAACCTAACCATACATTTTTTAGAAATTATAAAGAATGAATAACTAAGTTTTTCTTGCTCAATTAATAATCGGAAAACATACCAAGCAGTGAAAAATGTTCAATATTTTTTTCTATAAAGGATTATTTTGTGTATTTTGTTTTACGTTGCGTTACTTTGCACTTATTATTTACATTCAGTTTTAGAAATTATAGTAATTACAATGCGTATTATCAGCAATAGCTCCAAAAGGATAGCAAGCATGCCAGCTGATTGTAAAATTACATGGAGAGGGAAAACTGTCCACGAAATTGGTGAATTAGTCAGAAAAAGTCATTCGACTGTCCACGAAATCATAAAAAGGTACCGTGAAGACTTTAGATTGATTTGCAAGTATCTTGGACTGTTATTCTTAAGTAATTGTTTCAATATAGACATAGCTTTCATTAATGTGTATTTATGAACCGATAGAAAGTTGAAAGCACTTAAGCACTGTTCCGCCTAACTCCTTTATATAAAAAATTATCAAAAGCATTTGGATAAGCATACTGCTCCTCACTCGCCCACTAAGCTTGTGGATATTGCTATCCCTTTAAAAAAAATGTCATTAAGCGGATATATGGGGGTGGACTCCGGAGGAGATCATGGCTCCTAACAACTCCACAGAACCTTAAGTAAATGTAGGAAGAAGAAGATGTGCCCCGAAAAGAATTAAAATTTTAAGTAAGTATGTATAGTATGATTTGACGGTCTTCTCTTTTGATGGTCAATAAAAAAATCCATTGGCATTTAAGAGCATCGAACCCACGCACTGTGAGCTATGTACGAGTTCACAGTCCTAACCACTTCGCCCCGTTGCCTTCTGTATTCTAGTTTTTATACCCTACACCGAGGATATATTTATTTTGTCATTCCATTTGTATATATTCTTGATCAGCGTCACCACCTAAGTTGATTTAGATATGTCTATCTGTCTGTCCGACTGTTGAAATCAGGTTTACGGGAAAACCAAGAAAGCTAATTGAATGAAATTAGCACACTCAGGTCACACCTTCTTGCAGACATCTTGCTATTGAAAATGGGCAAAGTCAGTTCACGCACACGCCTACTGCCCATACTCTATGTATATTTACCCAGACAAATTTTGAAACAAATTGCAGCGATTTTGATGAAACTTAGTGATATGCTGCACATGTGAACAAGATTAGGATAAAGTTATCAAAGCCTCCTACAGGGGCATGGCACAACCCTAAATTTTAATCTTTATACCGCCTTATACATACATTTCACATTTTTTTAACTTATTCAACGTATTTTTAACATTTATTTAAAAGGTACTTTCAGTGCAGTAAAGGGTATGTGAGTTTCGACCTGGCCGAAGATAACACCTTATCTTGTTTATTATTCCTTTGTTCACTGTGTCTAGAATGTTTTGTGTCAATAACGCAGGGTAATCTATTTTTAAAAATGTTCTCATAATTTAATGCAAGTTTTTTTTATGGGGTCACTCTGTTTTCTCAATTTTAGGTAAAAACCAGGTTTTAACTTAGAGCGCTTTTAATTTTACGATTATAATTAAGGGCTTATATATTTATACGAATCTATTTTCAATAAAGCTATCTGGTTTTTAAAGAAACTTCATAAACAAATTTTGAGGTCGATTAGCGCGGAACAGGTATTGATTTTAGGACCATGGTTTCTAAGGGAAATTTTCTTAGAACTTTCTGTAGATTAAGATTTTGCTATAACATTTTTACGAAAATGATTCGACCCGCCTTAATGTATGCTATACACATACATTGTATAGATTATATTAATTTATTTGATTACCTTGCCCACTGTATGAGTAAATATTTTCTCTTATACATATCGCTTGTTTGTTGCAAAACTGGAATCACTTGAGAAACAATATTTTTATGTTAAGACTGCATGTTACCTTCAAAAATTATTAAAAGTTTTCAATGTTTTATACAAATTTTTTGTTAAAATCTTAAGGTACGATAAAAAGTCGAGTAAGTATTCCAATAATCATTTCTTACTTAGCTTAAACTGACTACATTTCTTGGAAATTTCTATTTTTGAGTTATACCCAAGTTGCAGCTCATATGCAGTTATACATTTTAGCTCCCCTTTCAATTTATTTGGCTCTTTTCCATGAAGCCAAGACTGCCAAACTCATGCGCTAGAGTCCTTCATACGTTTATTTTAGAAATTTCGTTTGCTTTTTGGAGTACCTTGCAGTATCACGATCTAAGTTTGAGTCATGAAATTCCCTTAAAAGTGATAAGACTCAAAGTTGTTTGGCAACAAATGTCTTGATACCAGCAGGGGTAAACATTGAAAATATATTTGAGATTCTCTTAGCTAGCAAAGTGGTATAGAAAGTAAGGGAATTAATATTTAAAATAATTAAAGCAATTGGACACTTTAATATAAAGCGCATACTAACGCTCTGGTTTCTTAGAATTATAAATGAGCTGGAGTTTAGGGTAATTTTTGTTTCTTAATCAAAACATAGATAAAAAATATGTTAAAAAAATCTACAAAATTTTCAAATAAACATCCTTTTATAATATTTTATGAAGTATACTGAGAAACTGTAAAAAATAAAAATCGAGACTTGGCGAATATTTTTCGCCTATGAGGCTCTATAATAATATAGCTCTTAAGCCCAACGAAGTAATGAAAGAGAATTGATAAATTGTATGGTATCGTAAGTTAGTTCCTAACTTCCTCTGCAGTATGATGTTCAAAAAAAACTGACTAAGTCTTTTACCCTAGAAACATGAAATATTGATTTCGTATGAAAAATCATTTTTATTCTAGATCAGACATCACCTCCTGAGTAGATTTAGCTTACCTTTACATCCAGGCCTGGATTAACCCAACAGGCAGAGTAGGCACGTGCCTAGGGTGGCAAGACTTAAAGGGCGGCAGAAACTTTGAAAAATTGTTTTATTCGTGGGAATTGAATTTCCCACCTATTTTGTTGGAACCCGTACCAACATTATGTTGAAATTTGTTGTATCACTGAACGATCATTTTCCGTACTGCGGTGAGTGAAAAACTACTTGAGATCAACATTGTTAACTATAGAGTCAGATTTGCTCATGTCTTCAGATTTTGATGACATTATCAATGACTTTGACATCCGAAAATCAAGACGTAAAAATTTCGACCAATAAGCAATAATTTTCAACAAAAACAAATCACATATAAAATGGTAATACCATATGTCATATAATTCATGATTAATAAAATAAAATATTTGCTCTCAAAAAAGTGCATTTTATTGATTGAAAAACTTTTCGTACCGAACTTATTCCACCATTTACGCTATTCACACACAACAAATGTAAAAAAGTAGCATTTAGCTAAAATCAATGTTAAAATTTAACATAAATGAAAAAAAAAATTTTATTTTTTCTAAAAAAAAAAAATTATTTTTTTCTAATAAATGAAAAAGTTTTGAGGAGGGGTGCGACAATTTTTTCAACTGTCTAGGGGTGGCAAATTTCTTAATCCGGGCCTGTTTAAATCCGATAAATCACGGAAATGAGGCTTGATTAATAGATCGAAGTTGGTATGGATTAAGTTATTTGGCTGCAATGTTCGGTATTGAAAATGGACGATATAAGTTCACAGACACATCTAGCGTTCACAAAAATCTGAATCTACATAAAATTTGTTCACCTAAGGAGCTACTCGCACTTAATCGATGTTGAAATTTCGATACCATTCAAAAACATTTACACTCGGAATAACTTTCCATAAAATCAAGGAGCGTGGAACTTTTCTTTAACACGGTATACTGGGGAGTATATGCAGTTAAACTTAACACAAATATCAAGAATATATGAGGCAAGCACTTGACTAACAGAATGCGGAATAAGAGAAGTGGGCGTGGCACCACTCATACAAAACAAAATATTAAAACGCTCCACCATGTTGGCTATATAGATTAACGCAACCAAAATTGTCACGATGCCAGGAGAGTTTCAGAGGAAAGCCCTGAGCAGCTGTGGACGTTTGGCGTGTCACCTTTAGCATGATAAATAACTTTGAATCGCTATATTAAAAGTAAATGCGTCTTAAGTTGAAATACAGTTGCGGTCAAAGTAATAGCGCCGCGGTGTCATTTTTGAATTGAAAGCAAATATTTCGAACAAATGAAGTTTTTTTTTCTTCCAATCTTTTAAAATATAGTTACTTGATAAGTACAGAAAATAAACTCATGACAATTTGTTCCAAAAAAATAGCGGTACTTTCTAGGTTTGCTATTATATTGAGTAATTTGTAATTTCGAGCGGTCAAAATAATAGCAGTGCTCAACTCCCTTTCTTCTCAAGACTAGGTATTTATTTTTATTAAAAAAATTTGATCGTAACAAGTAAGTTCCATTATTTTTGTATAATAATCCAATGATTTTTTTAAGTTTTTGCATTTTAGTGGGCCGTGGAAAGCATTCTACGATAGAGCATAGTAAAATTATTAAAAATTTCATTTCGCAAGGTAAAACTTTTAAGAAAATTTAAAATTATATCGGATGTTCTGCGGAAATGGTTTCGAATACGATAAAATACAGAAATAAACGAAAAACACGAGGCCGAATGCCCTCCATGTTCCTCCGGGACGTGAATTGTTCGATACGGCTTCCGATACATAATCCGTTTTTGTCTGCTACGGAAATAAAGAAAGTGCTTAGCAGCGAGTGTAGAAACCGTTAAAAGAAGACTCAGGGAAACCACTTTGAGTGCCCGCGACGAGTTCCATTGTTAAAAAAAAAATACATATCACAAAGAGATCGTACTTTGCTTCTACACTCGCTGCTATATTTATCACTTTCTTTATTTCCGCAGCAAACAAAAACAGATTATGTTTCGAAAGCCGTATTGGACAAAACGTTCCGGGGGACATGGAAGGCTTTCGTTCTCGTGTTTTTCTTTTGTGTATTTCATCGTATTCTAAACCATTTTCATTGAAACTCCGATAAAATTTTAAATTTCCTTAAAAGTCTTACCTTACGAAATGGAATTTTTAATAATTTTACTTTGCTCTGTCGTAGAAAGCTTTCCACGGCCCACTAAAATGCAAAAACTTAAAAAAATTTTTGGATTATTATACAAAAATAATGGAGCTTACTTGTTACGATCATTTTTTTTTAATACAAGTAAATACCGAGTCTTAAGAATAATAGGAGTTAAGCACTGCTATTATTTTGACCTCTCGAAATTACAAATTACTCAATATAATAGCAAACATAGAAAGTACCGCTATTTTTTTGGAACAAATTGTCATGAGCTTATCTTGTGTACTTATCAAGTAACTATATTTTAAAATATTGGAAGAAAAAAAACTTCATTTGTTCGAAATATTTTCTTTCAATTCAAAAATGACACCGCGGTGCTATTATTTTGACCGCAGCTGTATGTAGATACTTGGTCAGATAACGTGTTGTTTGCAAAAAAAAATAGCATCATGAAATCGTTGAAAAAAAATGGTTCTATGTGGCCAAAAAAAAAAAAAAATTTCCAAATTCTTTTTTTTAACAAAGGAATTAAGCTTTTGACAACTTTATAAGTAAAAGCTTGTTGCTTTTGAGCAAAAGACCGATATTGAATGGTATGAATTGGACTTTAATTAATCCTTATGAAATTTTCAAAAAAAAAAAAACGAATATTTCTTGATTTTTTAATTAATTGTTGATAAGCATTTAACTATTTTTGGTGTTCTGGACCTTTTAAATATCTAAATAAAAAACTTTAAAACACATCGAAAGCCTAAGGAATCCAAATCCATTAACACAAGTTTTTCTGACTCAAGAATTTTAATTTTGTTATATTGGCGACTAGAAATAAACAAAAAAAAAAGGTCATCAACTTTTCCCAAAAAAAAAATTTCCTTTTTCTTCCACAAAAATTTTAGCTTTTACCATTTTGAGGAAAAATCTCTTATTTTTGGAAGGCCGGGAAGTTCTTCTTTTCAACTTGGCAACTCTACCTTTAGACGTATATTTTAGTATTTTTTAGTGGACTTCCGTTTTCGAAAACAGTGGTTTTGTGGGAACATTTGAATAAGGAAGTTTGCAGAAATCAATTATCCCTATCTCAAGTGTTATAGTACACCAACGTCACATTACAAAGTTATTAAATTAGAGAACTGTAGGTACTTTAAAAATGTTAATGCATGTAATTGAAAAAAATAAGACTTAAGTATAATTCATACACATATGTATTTGTTCGCTTTAAGATGTTAATTTATAATTATATTTTAGAATGTTTCACCTTTTTTCTTTAATTTAAAAAGTTCTGGGAAAAAATTCCACCTGCAAACGTCAACCATGTTGAAAAGTCATTCGTGCACCTGATAAGATCAAATTCGCTCACAGGCACGAAGAGAGTTCATATGAATACAGGATTCATCCTGGTACAAGCCCTATAAATTATATGTTATATAAGTGATTGCGTGCGTGGAAAGCATTCGCTTCCATGTAGCAAACAAACGCACGCGGAATGAATGCATGCATGCACGAAAACACATACGCAGCAGGATAACGAAACAGAAAATTATAATGGAAATGAGAGAAAAAAGTTGCCTGTAAAAACCACATAAAATTAAAGGCGGAACGTTGAATAAAAAAAAATCGCTTATTATCCCTTTTTTGGCCATTGTCCACAAGGGCAAAAAAGGACGTGAGATGTTTAGTTTATTAAAGGCTTCAATGAGCTATCCTCAAAAAAGAAAAGGAACTTACGAAATCATAAATCAAAAATGACCTGAGTTTGATTTTCTGCAGTAAATAAATTTTGTAATAAAAAACGGAGGCATAAGAAGGCTAGAAAAATTCATTAAGATTTCACCTGCTCTGCTAAGAAATCAAAATCAGGTGAAATAATAAATGAACCATTTTTATCTTACTAATTTACATCATCTACTGGGCCGAAGCACTCCTAAATTACTATGCATATTTAATATAAGCAGTATAAAAGTTTGGTGTATATCGGAGACTAAAAATTAGAATTATTGATTCTCTTTTTGCTGCACATTAAAGAATATTAATCTCAGTTGCTTTGTTAGCTAACTGACAGGCAAAATGAGCATGGTCAAAAAACAACCGTTTCCTAAGTAAAATGGGTGGTTCTAAGGAAAAAAAAAATTTTAAACGTCCCTTCAATCGGTTCGAAACAGGATAAAAACAATTTAAAAATTAATCTAAAATTTTATATCTTTGACCCATACGGACCCTATTTCAAAGTGAAATTTGACCTTTCTTGCAGGGGCTTAAATAAGAAAAAATCATTGCTGCAGAAATTTTTTAAGAACATTTTTTAAGACCTTATTCAAGTGATTAATATTAAATAACATACAGCTTTGAACATGAAAATAGCAGTACCTTCATATAAATTTTATAAAGTCTCATATTTTTATTTTATACAAGCCCTAAGTAACAATTTGAACACTAATATATTACCAGGGGTTCTGGGCTTATGGAGGAGCTTAAGTCTCATAATAAAAATCTCAGCTCTGTAGATAACGCATGGTGGGCTTTAACCAAGTTTAAATGACAAGTTGAGTTTCTACAAAAACTTGAATGGGGAATTATTTGGAATGTTATTTATACGAGTAGTCGATATACATCAAAAGGAAAAAAATTTTTATAGCTTTTTTTTTTATTCCATATTTACTGTTTTTATTAATATTACACACGTATGAAATACGTATGACACACGTATGAAATTTTAAAAACATCCGATTTTGCTCAAAGATAGCTCCACAACACAAATTTCAGTTCCCTAGATAGTCGGAGTCATGAGTACTGTTAGGTCAAAGTTTAAAAAAAACGCTATTTTTGCGAGAACTGCCGAATTCAATATCGAATATCTCTGAGCAAGGCCATTTTTTTTCACTGTGTGATATTTCATTTTGAAGTGTATAAAAATGTTAAAAATATGAATTATTATTTAAGATTTTGAGTAAGACTTAGATTTGGGGCACCATTTTCAAAGTTGTCATGTTTTACTAAAGCCTTTTTCCCTTAATTTGGTTGCGAATAAGATCTTAATGTCTAGGAGCTTAAAAATACTTTTTGTGTATAGTATATGACATAACAAAAATAAAATGATATCCATAACATTAAACTAAGATTTGTGGGCTTTTAAAACTAAAATTTTTAAAACGGACTAAATTCGGCTATTTTCATGTCAAAATACAACTCTTTATCAATACCCCGACTACCTAGAAAGTTGAAATTTGGAACGTGGTGCTATCTATTTAAGTACTTTGACGTGTAAGAATTTGAACAAAATCGGAAATTTTTTAAATTTCATTGAAAATCAGTAAATATGGAAATAAAAAAAAAAAAAGCTCTAAGGATTTCTTATGTTTTTCATATATCGACTTCAAATAACATTCCAAATAATCCCCAATTAAATTTTTTGTAGTAACTCACATTTTTATTAGAAGTTGGTTAAAGCCAACGCTTTTTTGCGTAACATTAAAATAGCAGTTCGACGATCTATTTTGAGTTTTATTGAAAGAAGTGTAATTTTAATTTGTTGAATATTCTTTACACTGAAAAATAATGCATTTATTTTGACTTTTTTGGCCATAGTGGGGCGCGCCATCATTGCACTGCCAATCAGCTAGAATTAATTTTGTAGTTGAGGAAAGACGGGAAATCTTATAAATAAATTCTGAATGTTATATCGTGCTCAACAAAAATGACAATTACCGCCATCAAATTATGGTGCCGTCCAAAAAAGATCCAATGAAATCAGCTAGACAGACAAATTATGACTTAAGTTTAATTATGTCTAATATGATTTTACGGAGGAGGCTCTTCCCAGGTAATGAATTAATGCTTCTAGTGACTTTCCTCAAATTTTTTCTGGTGTATTTGATAGGTCATGATATTGCATGCTTAGCAAACTCAATTCGAAACCCTTTCCAAACGATGTATGGATTTCAGTAATATCCGCAGAGTTTTCAAGTTTCAAAAATGTTTCAATGGTGTTCAACAAGTTGCTATCAGGAATTTATAAACAAGTTGTTAAAAAAGCAGACAAAAAAACGATAACATCTTTCTGAATATCGTTAACTGATTGCGTTGGCCTTCGGCTCCTTTTTGATTTTTTGCTACAATTCAATGTTTTTTAAGAAAAATTTGTCGTCCTCAACATTCACTTGATCTCTCTTCGATTCAAATCCGCAGATCTCACGTAAGGCGACGTCCATAAAATGCGTGAGTCAAAAAGTGGGTGAGGGGGTCTGGAAAAATCTCACCAAAGGGGAGGGGGGGCCAATAAAAATCTCATGTCAACTTTTTAATGCAGAGACTATACATTATTATAGCAGATTACATTTAAAAATTATAAGGTAAGTCTCACGGATGGGAGGGGGGGGGGGGTCCTCCTAGAAATCACCAAAAGGAGGGAGGGGTTCCGAATTTTCAAAAAAACACCTCACGTAATTAATAGACGGCCCCTAAGCCGCTCATAAAGGTAATAAAGTTGTGGACGATTAAACAAAATGATGGTAGCGTGAGCAAGTCAGATTGTATTTTTTTTTGAAATCGCGCAATTATGCGAAATTAGATCCCCTACAAAGGGTTGCAACCCAACAATATTAACCAACGGGTTTCAAATTCATGTCACCTTGAAATGGCTGCAACTTTGCAAGGAAGCATCACGGATCAACACTTGAAAGCTCATTTTAAAGGGCAAGGATGGTACTAAATGATGCTTTTGTTAAAAATAAGCTGATCAACTTTCTTTGAATCCCATACATGGCCTCGAAAGAAGACAAAAAACATCATGTTTTAGGTACTTAGCCTCAAATATTTCAGGATTCCGACATGATGGGTCAATTCTGAGGCCAGATTCGGATTCAGCGTAAAAAATTACTTCGAAAAACGACCCTTTTCAGCTCAACAACACTAATCACCTATTCATTTAGATACCTTTTTTGTAAAAAATAATTTTTCCATACAATTTACATGTAAAACTAACAGGCTCCGGCGCCACCTTATAAAATTGAGTTACAGAGCTGAAATTTCGTGAACTTTTTCTTCATATCATAAACTTACTTTTTAAGCAACAGCACCTTAAAAAAAACAAAAAAAAAAAATTGAATCACCCTAATATACATATATTTATATATTATTAATAATTAAATGATTATTGAACTTTAGCCATTTTTCGCAGCGATCAACATTTTTTTTTTATGTAAAATTTTACAAGTTGATACAATGCATCATGTATTAAACAAACTTTGGTACAGCTAATTGAGAAAAAATTCAACGCAATGGTGTGATCTTAAAAATTCACTTAAAATATAACCACATTTGCTTGAAATTAAAAATTACCTTTTCGATTGTTCTTCATTAATATGGCGGGTGCAATTTGAGTGCTGACGTAGACATCAACCAAAAATATACTGATGAGATTTTAAGAATCGAAACATATGTCTATATTCTAGAGTTGTTGTTGTTTTTTCCTTTGTTATCAAAGTTTGTTTAATACATAATGCATTGTATCAACTTGTAAAATTTTACATAAAAAAAAATGTTGATCGCTGCGAAAAATGGCTAAAGTTCAATAATCATTTAATTATTAATATTTATTAAGAAAGCCAAAAAAACAAACCAAAAATTTATATATTATAATATATTTAAAATCTGTTCAGGAGTTTCCAACTTAAAATGATTTTCAGAAAAGCCATATCTGCAATTTCCCATGACTATATCTCAAGAACTAGACTCAAATGATACTTTTTTTAATATATTCTTTCTTAAAATTAAAAGCCACTTAAGAAAAAATAGTTTAAAAAATGGCGACTTGGGTCGAATTTCACTTTGATATAGGGTCCATAGGGGTTAAAGATAAAAACTTTAGATTAATTTTAAAAACTTTTGTACCTTATTTCGAACCGATTCAGGGGCGTCTCATTAGATTTTCGCAAAAAAATCAAATAATAACCACCCTAATGTACATAGTTATTCAGATATTGTCAAATAATGGATTTAAAATTTTTTTAAAAACTGCATCAAACAAGTAGTGTACTAATTAATCGATTTTGCAATTATATTTTATTAAATTGAAGTATAATTTTTTTTATACAGACCGAATCCATTTCAAATCATGCCGACTGACTTCAAATTGCGGATAAAATCTGTTATATTCAGAAAAAGTAACAGGACACGTATTCCTCCGATATGATTGAAAAACATTTTTTATGATGCTATGCGCATTTCAATTTTAGGTGTCAAAAGTTGAAAAACCCCTAAAAAAAATTTCAAAAAGGCGGCATTTCTATCCTAACCAAGCAAGTTAATTGAATAAAATTTGGCACACAGGCCCCATCTTCTTCATGGTTGTTTCGATTGAAATAAACGTAATCGTTTCACGGACACGCCTACCGTCCAAGCTATATATGGTCAAAAACAGTTGCACCAATTTTGATGAAACTTGGGACTTGGTGCCAGTGTTGGTATGTCACAAATGTCGCGCCTACGGTCGTAAACCTTCGAGCCTTTGTAATTATTTATTCATAACTTGATTCAGATCATCAAATTGTTCGTCAAACTTGTTCAAATTCTCATCACATTACATATATTTTTTCGGTCGTCAAATTGTTTGACAAACAATTTAGAAGTTGTGAAAACGAGGTAAATCTGGAGTTTGCGACATTTGTGACATTTACGACAGTTTACAACATGTGACCGTCGCAAACCTAAAAATCCTCGTGACATGCCAACACTGCTTGGTATACATGTGAACAAAAGTAAGATTGGCTAAACTACGAGTTTTTAAAGACTTAACAGAGGCGTGACACAGCTCTAAATTTATTTTTTACAGCGTCATATTTCGAAAACCATGCAAGATTTTGTGATAAAATATGGTAAACAGATGAAATAAGTGGAATTAGAATAGTGGGCGTGGCTCGATGGGCTGTTGAAAAATCCAACCGAAAAATCGGAAAACAAATAAAAATTGAAACAAAATCATCAATAGTTTTTATTTTATATAAATACGGCCAAAGCCCAAAAAATAATTCAAATATTACTTGAGCACGGTGGGCTTTTAACCATCTTTTAATAAAAGTGTCAGTTACAACAAAATCTTTGATTACGGATTGTTAAGGATGCAAGTTAGAGTCGATATAATATATCATATTATGCTAAAGCAAAACAAATTCTTAGAGCTTTTTTTTTAATGTAATGTTTACTGATTTTTAATGATATAACATATGCAAAATATACGTACGAAATTTAAAAAACATCATTTTGTTCAAATTTTGATACGTCAAAGAACCTTAAAAGATTGCACCACAGCCCAAATTTCAGTTCCCTAGGGGGCTGAAGTCCTGAGAAATAGCGGTTTTTAGCCCGTTTTAAAATATTTAGTTCTAAAAGCCAACAAATATAAATTTAAAGTTCTGGATATGAATTTTTTTTTATTATGTCATCTTATATGCTTTAAGACTTATTTTTGCGACCCGATTAAGTAAAATAGGTCTTAGTAAAATATGATAGCTTTGAAAATTGTGCCCTAAGTCGTAGTTTCATTCATAATACTAAATACAGGTCTTATTTTGTTTGTCTACCTATTCGCTTTTAAATGAGACATCATCTAGTGAAAATGGTTGATCAGGCCCAGAGATATTAATTCGGTCACTTTCGCAAAAATTGTGTTTTTTTCGAAATTTGGCCTAACAGAACTCTAGACCCCGAATACCTAAAGAGGTGAAATTTTAGGTTCTTTAACGTGTCAAAATTTGAGTACAATCGGATGTTTTTTAAATTTCATGCGCATGTTATACATATCTATTTTAAATAACATTACTAAAACATAGTATATATGGAATTAAAACAAAAAACCTTTAAGGATTATTTTCCTTTCGACGTATTTCAACTATGATTAACATCCCAAATAATTCCACATTTAAGTTTTTATTGCAACTCAACTTGTCATTTAAAGTTGGTTAAACCCTACCGTGTGAAAAGGCCGATCATAACAGCAAAAACAAAAAAAAAATTCAAAATTTTTTCGACTTTTCAACCTTTATCAAGGTTTTAACATTTTCCTACCTCTCTCCTTTTTTAACACTCTTGATTTTATCGAATTTTTTTTTAATGCTTCAATAGTTTTCAAAATTTTCAGACTGTTTGAACATTTTTAACTCCTTTTGATATTTTCCATACTTTTAGAACTTTTTCAACCTCTGGGCATTTCAGTTTTATTCAAACCTCTTTCAATTTTATTTTTGTACAGAACTTATTGTTCATTACTTTTAGTGCAAAAAACCACAAAAAAATTACAAGCGCAAAATGCATTAAAATGGCCAACGAGCTGCTTATACTAGTATCAATGACCGCTACGTCATATCATCAATAAGCTTTGTTAGCCGAAGTTTAGTAGTCTGCAAGCCTACTATGTTCTATTTCTTGCGTTGATCAGTTAAGAATCATAGCAATAAGCAAAACAAAACTTCTACATTTTAATGCAATTGCTTTTGTAATCTCTTTGATATCACACATCTCTTGACGAGCGCTTCGTTGTCCGCTTTTCTAGCGATCCGAACGAAGTTGCAAGTGCTACATGTAAATATCGGCGACCTCACCGAGGGTAATTTTCTTATTTGTGTTTTTGGAACAAAATTTCATAAGAATATTTTTGTACAGAGCTTATTTTTCAGTACTTTTAGTGCAAAAAACCACAAATTTTCAATTTTATTCAATATTTTTTCGACTCATTCATACTGTATACGCGTTGTTAGGTCCTTAATTTTTGTCAAGGCCTAAGATAACACCTTTACTAGTTTTTATTTTACTCCGCCCTCAAAATAATATGTTTAGCCCAATAGCGGATCTAGGATAAGACTACCACTAAATTTTAATACTTTATCTATACCACTGAACACCAGAAACTCTTAAGCCTCATTGAATTGAATATAAATTTAGTCCTTTGGGGCTTGCTCCGCAAACTTCTGCCCATTAATTTATCACCAGCTTAGTCTTATATCTAGAGAAATCTATTCCCTTTTTTTTTTGACTATGTATTAGGGTGGAGCGAATTCTTTTTTTTTAATAATTGTATTAGCTTGTGCGGGGAATAGATGCTATATATAAATAATTGTAATTAGGGGGAAGCTAGGTCTTGTCGGACTTGATCTTCGAAAAAAAAAAACTAAACAGAAAATTTCGTTCATATATCATTATATAAATAGGCAATCTCTAAACGGTTGCACCACTTTTTCTCAGCCATAGCACAACGTAATCGCTCAATTTTTTGTTGGAAAGGTTGTGAGGAGAAGGGGGGGACATGTATACTTTGTTTTTCAATAGTAGGCGGTGCCACGGCCCTAAAAAGGAAAAACGTTTCCTTGGCTAAACTAATAGACCGATTTTGATGAAATTTTTTTGAAGATAGATTGAGTCCTAAGAAAGATTATTAGAAACTCTGATTTCTAAAAATGGGCGTGGCATCGCCTCAAATGTGAAAAAACGCTATCACGGCTGTGCCACTGCACCGATTTTGATGAAATTTGGTATGTAGATAGATTGGATCTTAAGTAAAAATATATTTTTTTAGTGGGCGGTACCACGTCTCTTACAGGAAAATACGTCGTTACTACTAAGCTAACGGACCGATTTTAATCAAATTTTATTAGAACATAGACTGAACCCTAAAAAAGATTTCTAAAAACTCCAATTTTCTAAGGAGGCGTGGCAGCACCTCTAACAGGAAAAAGAGTTTTCTCTACTAAGCTAATGTGCCCATTTTGATGGAATTTGGTACAGGGATAGTTTGAACCCTGAGGCAAGCTATTTGCTTTAAAGTGGACGGTACCAACCCCCCCTAGGAAGATATTTTTTCACAGCTAAGCTAATGAACCGATTTTGATGAATTTGGTATGGAGATAGATTGCGCCCTAAGTAAGAGAAAGAAATAGTGGTAGGGATATATTAAAATGATTTGTACTATGACTTACATTTTTGGAGCGATGACAAAAAATTTCTCTTTCCAGTTCAGTTTTTTAATACTATAAGAGGAAGCCCATAAATTACGTGAGTCAAAATAGGAGAGGAGGGGGTCCGGAAAATCTCACGTCAACTTCTTAATGCAGAGATTAAGCATTATTTTAGCAGATTACATTTAAAAATTATAAGGCAAGTCTCATGGAAGGGAGGGAAGGGGGCGGGTCACGTCAGAGCTCACCAAATCTCATCAAGAGGAGGAGGGGGGGATTCGAATTTTCAGAAATACACCTCACGTAATTAATGGACGGCCCCTAATCGAATCTTAGAGTTGAGACATGCAACAACTTCTCGCTCTTTGTTTGTGAGAGAGTGAGGATTATCTATACATAAATAGGCAGTTGCAAAACGGCTGCATCCTTTTTTAACTGCCATAACACAACATAATCGCTTAGTTTTTTTTTTTTTGTTGTAAAGGTTATGAAGAGGACCAGTGCAGAATGTGATTTTTTTTAAATAGTATGCGGAGCCACGCCTTCAACAGGAAAATACGTTTCCACTGTTAAACAAGTGGACTGATGTTGGTGAAATTTGGTTTGAAGATTGTGCCCTAAAAAATGGTATCAAAATCATCAAGTTCTTTAAGGAGGCGTTGCATCGCCACTATTAGGAAAGAACGGTATCACGGCTGTGCCACTACACCGATTTTGATGAAATTTGGTGTGCGGATAGATTGAATCTTGAATAAAGATATTTGTTTTGAGTGAGCGGTACCACCGCTACCCTAACAGGTAAAAATGTTTAACTACTAAGCTAATGAACTGGTTTTGATGAAATTCAGAAATAGATTGAACTGGAGGGTGGCACCCCTTCAATAGGAAAATATATTTTGGCAACTTAACTAATGAACCGATTTTGATGAAATTTGGTATGGAGATAGATTGAAGCTTTTTTTATGTGGCTAAGCTAATTGACTGATTTTGATGATATTTGGCATGGAGACATGTATATTGAACTCTAAGAAAATACAAATATAGGGATAGGGCAACATTTTAGCATGATTTTTATTTTTAAAAGCGATGACAAAAATAGCTCTTTTTTATATCAGTTTTTTAATATCAAAAGCATTTTTAATGGTTGAATTTCAACCACTGGACGAACTCTAGTTATTAATAATTTATCAATATACAATATATGCACAGGAATAATGATTGTTAAAGAATCGCCATTATTTGAACAATTTCACTCCACCCTACTACTTATGTATACATACTATATATGCATATGTAATGACTTATAATTTGAATTGAAGCCGGCAATGAAACGTAAACGAAAATGTTTGCTTAAATCGCACCTTGCAGATGTATCCTTCTTTTTGATTCTCTAGCCAAAATTTACGTGTGCTCGAGGTATTAAGGCAACCCGAAATATTGTTGCCATTCCAATTTTTCATGTTACGAGTATTAGCAGTTTTTTTTTTAGAAGTTCACACAGTAAATTAAAATCGCACACGATCACATACAAACGGTTAGTGCAACAAAAGATATTCACATTTTTTCTTTACCGAGATATTCCATTCAATTACCTTCAGTGCGAAATGTCAAAATAATCCTACGGCTTAATTATGAACGGTTTTGTATGTTGTGGCTTACACGAATTCCTAGCAACAATGCGTTTTTTTTTTATTTATTTTGTTTTGAAAAAGGATTTCGTGTGTATTTTTCGGGAACGGTAAGTAAAATGTCGCAGCATCCAAACAGACTTGGTAATGTTAAAACCAACATCAACGGGTGGATTAATTTTAATTCAACGCCATTTGCGATGGAATCGCGCTACCTACAGAGACTGCAGGCAATGCGATTATGGCGGAGAATTCCATACCTTTTGTGGACACGCATTAATGCGTCAACTATTCAGAGAAAATGTGGCGATATTTAATTAAAATTTTATGGCTGAATAGGAATTTAGTACGGAAGAGCGTAAAGTGATTATGAGGCCAAAATTAAACGTATAAACATTTTGCTGCGGAAAACTATATACATACATAGCTGAGGTGAAAAGGATAACAAAAATAAAACAAATAAATTCATTTGAACGGAACACACAAAGTGAACTATTTAATATATGTACTTTTTTTTAATAACAAACAGAATGTTGTAATCAAATAAAGCACTTGGTAACTCTAACAGGATATTAAGCAATAATATGAATATTTAAAGTTTTATATTTCAGTCAATGAATTTATTAACTACATACATTTGCAAACCCCTCAGCATGTTTTTATTCCAAATTTTAGTGTACATACCATATATTCCTAGATAGGGTCAAATCTTTAGAAGCGAAATTGGATAGAAAAAAATTTTTATAAAAAAATAGTTAGAATTTAAGCCCAGGACTTATTTTAATAAGGCTTTTACACCGGTATCAAAACACCTAGTTTTTTACTTATCTCTTTTTCGTATCACTTTTTTAAGAATAGTTTCACACTGACACTATTACGTTCTTGCTGACTTCGTTTTGTATGATATCAGCTACGTCAAATTTTTTGTTAAAAGCGGCATACGCTTTTAAATTTTTGCTATTAGACTGAAAACTACATATGGGCATTTCCGCCAAAAGGCCAACCAGTAAAAACCAGTTCAAAACGGTAAAACCACTTTTTCACAACCATAGCACAACATATCACAATCGCATAATTTTCTTTTTGTTGGAAAGGTTGTGAAGAGAAGAAGGGACATGAAAACTTTTTTTTCAATAGTAGGCGGTGTCACGCCCCTAACGTTTCCACGGCTAAGCTAATGGACCGATTTTAATGAAATTTGGTTAGGAGATAGAATGTTCCATAAAAAAGATTAGTAGAGACTCTAAGTCCTTTAAGTGGGCGTGGCATCGCTCCAAATGGGAAAAAACGGTATCACGGATGTGCCACTACACCGATTTTGATGAAATTTGGTACTATGTAGATAGATTGAAACTTGAGTAAAAATATATTTTTAGTGGGCGGTGCCACGCCTCTTACAGGAAATATGTTTTAACAGCAAAAAGACAAGTCTTATGTTCTTTTAAGAAAAATATCTACTCCTTCCTCTTTTCTTTGTTAAAATTGATCTCACTAATTAATTTGATAAATATAAACATTGAATTTGTTTTATTAATTACTGTATATGTCTTAAATAATATTATTTATATAAATATTAAAGTCGTTTTGAAAATTGACCAAGTGAGACAAAACGGAAAAATATGTCCCGTTCGAATGGAGTATTATGCATTGTAAGAAAAAACGTAAATAAGATATTTCAATCAAACGTATTCTAATAAAAAGTGATATTATTCCTTCACATTTAAAAATTAGTCGCATAAAAAAATGTTGCCAGGTTTCGCTGACTTGTGCTTTTCTATAGATGGCCATGAAAAACACTTCCGTTTTTTGTCCCGTTCGAATGGCTTTTTTATTGTCTCTATCTTGGAACCAGTATTACGTCTGGCATCAACTTTACCACTCAGTATAGTGCTACTACATTGACTCTTATTCCACTTAAAAAAAAAACTTCCGTCCCGTTCGACATTAGAGAAATGCACATATGTATACTTATTAAGAATTACCAAATGTGTTGGTTAAATCTTTTTTTTTTTAAGTACAAAGTGCAGTGAATGAGCAACTAACGTGTTACTAACACTACCACTGCGTTACTTTTGCCCCCAGTTTTTATAAGCAATTAGAGTTAAATTTAGTCTTCTATTTATTAAAAAAACCTTGACTCCATATACATACTATGTGTTGAAGTTTACCATAAGCCTAAGCTTCTCTCGCAAGTTTGTGTATTAATATATGTACTATGTATTAAGGGTTTTTTTTTTTTTTGGAAAAGCTTAAGTTTTTCATCAAAGATTTTGGTAACGCAGTGATCTAATCTCTTAAAAATACTTTACTAAACTGATTATTTCTGTAATTTACATTAATGAGAGAATAATATTAGCTCTATTGTATAAAAGTGCCAAACAAGTGAGATTAATGAAACGTTCCTAAAAATAAACTACATATAAGGTTTTAGTTAAGTAATGCAGTTGTTTTATTTTTCGACGACTTCCATTAAAAATTGACATAAATAATATAATTAACATTAAAAGTTCGTTGCAGATATGAGTATACTATAGAATACATTTTAACGTTTCAGACTTAGTACTAAAAACTAAGAAAATGTTATCTATAAATATTTTTTTTTTTTTTTGTTTTAGGCATTAAAAAGAATTTTGGCCCCTATAGTGTAATGTTGGGATCCATTAAATAACGTTTTGGACCTGTTGACTGGCTTAGAGTACATATATGCATAAATATTTTATATGTTGTCCACTCGACGGAAAGATTAAACCACACTCAAAATATAAATTATGAAAATTGAAATTTGCACCAAATGTAATGACAAATTAACCAAATTTAGCTATTTTATACCATTGAGTATAAAATTTTCCTTACGATTTTATAAAATGGCATAGGAACAGTGCTTGAGTAAGTGCGTGTGCAAAAACTTATCACGTTCTTTTTTGTTTGCAACAACAAATTGGATTAAAATCTAAGCCAGTTTGTCTTCAATTGGCAGCTCTGAATTTTTAATAGTTTCTAATTAAATTTAACTATTTTCAGAAGTACCAACTTCGAACTATTGGTATGAAACCTTGTACTTGAATAAAATTATTAATTGCAACCATAGAACAATGGAACAAAGATTTTTCAAGTGATACACTTTCATCAGTTTTTATTTCAATTTTTACACAAAATTTTGTGTGCTTGGATTTGGAATTTTTTTTTTTCAAGTATCTTATTTATTATAGATTCGCAAATTTAAAAAAAAAAATATAGGCGTGGCTTGATAATAGTGAATTGCATCTCCCAAACAACTTAAATACATAAAACGCTATATCTTGGCACCTAAAGGAGACTTTTTCTTCGTTTAAGTAATTCGGTTGTTTTGTAAAATTTCAACAAAATCAGACATAAGCTCTGTCCGCGCTGTTTACAGGTTTGAGCTAGGATGCTCAAATATTGTTACAATTATTTTTATTCCTCAAGCTAAAATATAAGCAAAAAAAAAAATAGAATCCATCTTTACACAAAACATAAGCACTAATTTCGAAGGGATTTTATATTAGCTAAACCAAAATACATAAAGAGCAGTAGTCTTCACACTTCAAAAATTAAGAACAAATTGTATTTGTATTTGAAACATATCAGAATATTGTAATCAGTTCTTTTCTACATAATAAAAGTTAACAAAGGCTTTTAGATTAGTTTAATCACGTGTTTTCCTTAGTTCGCTTCGACATTACGAATTTTAGACCTGTAAAAATAAAAATGGGTGTATTCTAATATTTGAAAATGGGCAGATTATTTTTCAAATTGCTTAAGGCAGACCCCATCAGTGTCCTCGATTTACTTAAAACTTACTGGTATTATTCTACGTTAAATTCTAAGAGCCCCGTTTTTTTAAGTTAGCTGAAAAGTCACATTTATCAAGGTTATTGTCACTTGAACTCAGTATGTTAAATTATTATGAAAAAAAGTTTCTGAAAGCACTTTTACAAGCATAACTATCGATATTTGCTAAATAGATAATGGATATTCGTAATTTTTAACCCATCATAATTTAATAGGTCTCATGAAAACATATTTTAAATAGTCAAACTTTTTGAAAAAAAGTCTCTGCTTTAAGATATGAGCAATATATTATACAAAACAATTGTTAACATTTTTTAATTCCAAATTCTGATTCCTGAAAGGGAATCGACAAAGAAATCGTTCCTTTCCTAGAATTTGAAAAAATTTACTGTGCGGAATTCAAATCTGTTATTCATTTTGATGACAAAAGTTGGGCAAATAATTTACAAACACTGATTTCAACCACATTCGTGAACTTGTGTCAAGGACTCCAATTACTTTGAAGTACTTCTGAGTAGACAAAAATGGAGTAGTGAACTTTTTTATTAAAATTTTTTGAAATAAAGCATGTAAAATAATGGGTGCCAAGTCAAAACTAAAAAATGATCCACCTGAAAAACGGAAATGCTAAAAACTCATAACAGTGGACATAAATCCCAAGGGTGTTATGAGCTTAAAAATTACCATAGAAAATGAAACAGAAAGTGAAAAAAAAATTTAAAAAACTGGTGTTTCAAGCAAATTCGAATTTTTTAAGAAAAGGTGATTTAGTGAAAAGAGTCAATGATAGGACTTAATTCTTAATCTGAATTAATCATGAATCCAATCTTCCCCCTTGATCGACCGTTTCATACAGTGCTGAGTTGATTCTACATTATGTTTTTTAGACTCATATTTTCGAATTGAAAAAGACACATTCCATTGTTGCAGGCCCGTGCGCAAGAATCATCTATGGGGGGGCTTAGCTCGAACATTTCTTGTTAGATTATGTTCATAAAAAACATCAAAAAACGGTTTAGTTTTAAAAAGAAAATTTGATTTTTTTCTTGTTTTTAATAATTTTTTTTTTTCGATTTTCCTTATTTCTATTAAAAAATAAATGAGAAAAAAAATTAAATTTGATTTTTGGTCCAAAAATTTTCAAAGTATTTTATAAGCAAATAATTAAAATATTTTGCATTAATAACTAGTCACTCTAACTAACAGCGCATGATTAGCTTAAAAAAACAAAAAAAAAATTAAATTTTGATAACTTTTGGACTAAACATGCAAACATTTTTTTTTCTCATTTTTTTTTTAATGGAAATTCATGTAGTGGCATTGACAATTTCAAATTATAGGGTATTAAGGTGAATGCAGTGAAAACAACAAAGGATTTGAGCTGTTACACAAGAAACACCAAAGCTCTACTCGCGAAAAGACCACAGTTTTTCTCCTAATGTACTGGCTTAAAAAATAGCTGTCAATCTTTTTTCGATACTTCCTTATGTGTACATAAGGAAAATTGAATATATATAATATTATAATTAATATTATATATAAGAAAAATATCGAATTTTCTTCATTTTTTTGGCCAAATTCTGAAAGAAAGAAAAGTTTGAATTTTACAATTCAAAAAAAAAAGAAACACAATTAAAATTTTTCTTTTCGGTCAGTTTTTGGGACTAAAATTGCCTAGGTGGCGACACTTAAACATTCGTAACTTTCTTATTTATGAAACGTACTAAAATTTTTTTTCAGGAAAAAGATGTGTAGACTTTACAGAACAATTCTGTGGAAAAATTTTTTTTCTGAACATATGAGAAGTTGGTTTAAATTTTATTTGCTTATTAAAAACTTAAATTTTTATAAATAATAAATAATATTTTTATAAAAACTTTATTTCATATAAATTGTTAAACATTTTTTGTCCTATCACGAAAATTTCATTAACTTTTTCCCAATATTTACTGAGAAATTGCACATAAAAGTTCACTTGTTCATAACTTTTCAAAAAATCCAAATTTTGCAAAAATAAGTGTAAGGCCTTAATATGGATAAATATATCTTATAAATTATGCAATAAAAAATTTAAGTTTAATAACTTGGGTTTCACTGTGCCCAGTTGAGAAAACTTTACTCAAAGCAAATCACTGAAAAAAATAACAAAACAGTGATTTTGATAAGTGAACTCAATAATGTTGCCTATAGGCAACATTGGTCCTGAAAGGGCTAATATATTTTCCTATGAGGACTAAAAATTGTTTTAAAAAACTTATGCCTTTTATTAGACCTTTTTTCGAAAATCATTTTCATAAGGTGACTGACTGTTCTTTTCACATAATCGTTTTTATCGTCTATTCTTTACAAATTCGTTTCTGTGTAGTGTCCGTCAAAATATTTCGAGGGGGGTTCTATCCCCCTTCATCCTCCCTAGATACGGCCCTGTCTATAGTCACCCTTATTGGTAATTAAAGAGAGTTGTGCATCAGGGATCGTTAAAAATTAGCCTTGGCTGCAGATCATGTTCGAAGAAACTCCGAAAAATCTGCAATAATTGTTGCCTACATAGAACTACTTCATTTCCGATTAAATTTAAGAAGTACACTCTTTTAATTTTTGAATCACAAACTTTATTTCGATTTTTCCTTGGAATCCGATTGCAGCTCATATAATGATAGTGTCAATATATGGGCTGGAATCGAAAAACACGAAATAAAGTTTGTGCCCTAAAAATTACAAGCGTGGACTACTTAAATTTAATCGAAAATGAAGTAGTTCTACGTTGGCAGCAAATAGCCGGAGGTACCATGGTATTTCGGCAGGATAATGCGGCTGTTCGTACAGCAAGAATAGTAAAAGAGTTTTCCCGGAACAACAATATAAATTTTCTAAGATCGCCAGTTCGTTCTCCTGACCTAAACATTATTGAAAACTGCTGGGATTGTTTGGCTCGACAGGTTTATGCAGAAAACCGGCAGTATAAGTCTATCCAGGAGCTCAAAAACAGGATATTAGCCCACTAGTAGGCTCTTCTTCGAAATTACGGTAAAAAGCTATTTTAATCCTAACAAAATCGAATGACTGAAGTGGTAAAGAATAGGATCCACCCATTATTAAAATAATGTTTGACTTTTATTTTTTTAATAATACCTAGAATGAATTTAAGTTACAAAAATTTTGTGCTATCGTTTTGTCGCACCTTAAAATTGAGTTTTTAGTTTAATTCAAAAATGCATAAATTTTTTTGACAAACTATTTATAAGTTATTTATTTCTTTAGATTTAAGAATATATACTATGAAAACAAATTTTGAATTATTGTTGTAAATCCTTCAAAACACCGAAAAACTAGTTGTGCTATCGTTTTGTCGCGGTCTGTAAGATCGGCTGTGCATGCACATTAGTTTACACGCAAGATTTCTGGTATACGTTTAAATTCCTAAAATCGAGGTAAAAATCATAAAATCTAAATAGTTTTGCTCAATTGCATCCTTGCAAAGTGTTAAGTGAAATCTTAAATCATGAATCTGTATGATTAAATTAATCTTAAAAAAAAAGTTCTCAGAGTAAAACTAAAACTAGTGTTAATGCATTATGCATTAAAGTATTAAAATGTTAATCGTCAAACTTTAGAGATAATTTTATATATTCTTATTGAAAAGATATTAAGTGAAAAGAAAAAAAAAACTACTCAAACTGAATATTGCTATAACCTAGACCCTAATCATATGTAATTCACGTGACTCTTTAAGTTCTACAATTAGCAACAACAACAATCCAGCAGCAACAGAGCAACCTGTTTGGGGTTGATGAATCGCCTTGTTTTTTTTATTTAACCTTTAAAAGTAATATCTATTTCGAAAATGAGAGCAAGTGTAAGTTTCTATTAATTTTCGAAACCAATATGTGATATCGAATATTCCACTTTAACTCATTTTGTTCTATTCTCAATTTTTAAGCATATTGACTTATGTAGTTCTTATTTCTTGTGAAATTACTTTAATAAGAACGTCAATGAATACATAGAAACTTTTGTATATACAGTAGAACCTCGATTATTTGTCAGGCACGGGGATAACCGCATGACGGGTGAATTAATTTTACGTTTTTTCAGTTGTAACGCTTTTGACGGAGTTCATTTACTTCATTCTAGATTTGTGAAAACATATTTACCGTTGTAATGTAACTATAGTAACAGTCATTCGCTATATTTACAACTTTATTCCATGTTAGTTTAAACATTTCCGTAATCATAAAATGATTTTTTTTTTAAATTGTAACACTTCAGACGATTTTTTACGAAGTGCTACTTTCAAACCGAAATAGATGGTAATCGAGGATCATCCGAAACTGGAAGCTGCATACTGCAATATATTGAGAATGTAGCATAAAAACCCACAATTCAAAAAAATTATCACGAAACATACTATAAAAACATTCTTACTTAATAATATATGTACTATATCGTCCATAATTTAAATTTTTCAACTTTCTTTCATTTTTTAAATCTTTTATTCATAAAATAAATGTATAAATTTGTGATCTTGATTCTTCTTCATACATAGGAAGGATTTCATATTTTGTTTGTTTCCTTTAATAAATATTCTCAAACTTTATGTGATGGATTTTATTTATTTTTTCCTTTATTATAGCTTGAGGAATAAAAACAATTGTCCCAACATTTGAGCTTCCTACATAGCTCAAACTTGTAAGCGGTGCGGACAGAGTTTATGTCCAATTTCGTTAAAGTTTAACGAAAAACCCGACTTACTAAAACGTATAAAAAGTCTGCGTTAGGTGCCAAGATATAGCGTTTTGGGTTCTTAGTTGAATGGGGGACGCCACCCACTGTTGTCAAACCACGCCCACATTTTTTGTGTGCCTAAAAATGCGGAAAAACTACACCCAAAGGAGGTTTTTTAACTTTTTTTTAAATTTGCGTTCCTATATGCCTATATTATAGAATCGGGTTTGAAGACTCCCAAAATTTCAGCTTCCTAGATCAAACGTGCGAACGGCGCATCCACTTTGTTTCTTATAAAAGTTTGAAAAAAAACACCCCAGTAATTATATCATCAAAATAGTCACAGATAAAAATTTTGAGTTTTCAACCGAATTTTAAAAGTATAATCAATATTTACAAGTGGTTACAGACCATATTCTGTTAGTCCATTCTTCTAAATAATCCGAACTCCAAAATAAATTGTTGCGTTTTCTGATAATTACTAAAGAGGCACAACTCAAAATTTTGGAATTTGTATATTAATTTCTCATAAAAGCCCATAAAAAAAAACCTCACATTTTTTGTACTTTTCAAGTAAAACAAAAATTATGTATTTAAAAAAACGACATTGATAATTTTTTTCGGTACCTTTCTTTATAACAAAAACCTCTGAAATTTTTAAGACTCACAGAGGGAGAATATAACTAAATATCGTCCTAGTTAAAGTCCGAGATGCCTCTTATATGTATATCTTACAGTAAGAAATTAACCAACTGATGAATGTCAAAATCAAGTTGAAAGGAAAGAATTCCCAAAATAATAAAATTGTTCCTTAAGATGGTAAAAAGTAAAATGTTTGGTGGGAAAAAATTAAATTTTTTTGCGACATTTATGTGTGTGAAAAACTTGTTAACCTTTTTTTATAAAATATATTTTCTACTTTGTATAAAATTTAAATTTTTTAGAGCTTTTGTTAAAATTTACAAAGCTGGCAGAATTCCAATTTAAAAAATTATGATGGAACCGGAGCCGAAAAGTTTACGACATTAACGATCTCGATAGCAAAAGACAAATTCAGTAATAAACCAAAAGCCAATTCCAAGAACTAAACAAGAACAGCATGAGTGTAGAAATAAAAGTACACTGATGAAACGAAACGACGGAAGCTTTCGTCAATATGCGCATTGATATTTGCTTGCGCGCTCGCTTCTTTTTATACCCTACACCGAGGGTATATTCACTTTGTCATTCCGTTTGTAACACATAGAAGGAGGCGTGGCAGGTATGGAAAAATTTATATATTCTTGATCAACGACACCACCTGAGTTGATTTACCGATGTCCGTCACTCTGTCTGTATGTCTGTCTGTCTGTTGAATTAGCACACTCAGGTCACATTTTTTTGCAGTCATCTTGCTATTGAAAATAAGTGAAATCGGTTTATGGACACGCCTACAGCCCATGCTCTATGTATATAGCCAGGCAAATTTTGAAAAAAGCTGCAGTGATTTTGATAAAAATTGGTGATTTAATGCACATGTGAACACGATTAGAACTAGGCTAGGTTTCAAGTTTTCAAAGCTTTCTACAGGGGCGTGCCACACATATTGTGCAAGATATTGTGATGAAATTTGGTCAACGGGTACATTTCAAATATATCTTGAATTGTGATAAAAATGGGCAGAATCCTAAAAATAGGCGTGACACTTTTCATCAGTTAAAATTGATTTAATATGTCTCAAAAGTGGCATAAACGATTTTCATAAAAATTTTACGGATGATGTCACTGAAAGCAGTCATCAACACAAGTCCAGCCACTTTACTGAAAAAACTCGTTGAAGGGCATGGCAGACCCCACAATATTTATAAACGTTATATTAAGAGAACTAACAACGTAATCGTTATGAAATTTAATAAGGCAGATATACTTGCTGGAAAGTATTTTTTTGCAATAATTTGACACAATGGAGCATGTGGGCGTGGCACCTCCCATACAAGCAAAAAATGTTTACTGTTATAGATAGTGAGCTATGAGAGTAATCTTCATAAAATTTGGCTTAGAGGTGTCAGCTGCTAAGGGACAAATGAAAATTGACGAGAAAGTAGTAGTGGGCGTGGCACCTCCTATATTACCATAAAGTTGCAATCGCTATGTTGATGTTGAACTATTGCAATAATAGGTATGAAATTTAATTTAGGTGGTTTACTGAATCAAAAGTGGGCGAAATAGAACCAGTGGGCGCGGCATTCCACATACAAGTAAAATAACTTAAATGGCATATCTTTCGAAATATGTGATCAATCATTCTAAAATTTGGTGAAAGAGTGTTGCTTTTGGAAAGCTATTGCTGGATAAAAATCAGACCATATTTCACCAGCGGGTGTGTTACCGCCCTAAATTTTAAGACTAATTACGGCATATATCGCAAAGAATACAGCCTATTGGGCTAAGATTTGGTATGTGGATGTCAATGACGAATCTAATTTAGTAATCCAAAAGAAGGCGGAATTGGCGAAGTGGGTGTGGCAAATTTAAACTCTTTAGTGTTTATTCGATTTTTTTTTATATTTTCCATATTCTTCTGACTTTATCACCCTTTTAACTTTTTCCAATATATTCCATATGTATTTGTTTGACTTTTTTAACCTCTTTCATTTTATTTCAACATTTTTAAGCATTTTTTCAACATTTTTCATATTTTTTCGACTTTTTGAATTTCTTTCAACTTTCTTCAATGGTTTCCATGTTTTTGGACTTTTTCAGTCTCTTACAACTGTTTCAACATTTTTCAACTTCTTTCAACCTTTTTTACATTTCACATTTTTTTTGACATATTCAACATATTCAACGTCTATTAACATTTATTTAAAAGAGACTTTCAATACAGTGTAGGGTATGTGAGTTTCAGCCTGGCTGAAGATAACACCTTGACTTGTTTTTTTTTTTAATGATGCTACAACAATACAAATCCCAATGTAAATTTAATGTGAATATATTGCGTATAGAAAAAAATCACAACATCAAAAATATGCGTAGCAGGGTAGAGGGCTTGTGTATTTTTCTTAAGAAAAACAACGTGTTTGTTGTAAAAAGGTAAAATTGGCTTTTTTTTTCCTATTTTGTTCACCTAGGGTCTAATGTACATTAAAATATAATTAAAACCCTAATTAAGTTGTTATTGTTAAAAACTTTTAAGAATTTTCTTGCATAGTAATTAAAAGCCTTCGTTTAAAAAAAAATCATAAAATGCCTAATCTAAAATATTAGATTCAAAAAAAAAATGTTTTTCAAAAGCCTTAATTATTTCTTTCTCAAATTGAACTCTACATGATTTCCCGTTGGGTATGTCACAATTAGGGTAAGACTTACCATGCTCATGAGCTATACAATCTCTTATCAGTTGGAACAATTTGCATTATATTGATCCAACTGTCAAGATTGTACAACAGATTGTATAGTAAATGGGCAGTATTAGGCAATAGTGATACTATTTTTTGAGCGTTCATTACAATTCACATGAACATCCATTTAAGCTTGATTAACAGCAAAAATTTAAAATTCTTATAAGTTAAAGCTGTAACACTGAGCAGATTCGCAATGACATCAATGAAAGCCAATCAGTGCTATTATCCTTTTTATCTCATTGTTCATGCCTGCCGACTTCTTTTATTTTTTAAGAGGTTATTAATAAATTACCTACCTCCTATTTTTAAAAACCATTTTGAATGCATCCATAGCTACTTGAAATGAAGAAAACATAAGACAACCTAAAAATTAAAAGCTTTCCATATAACAAATAGCTTTTGTTATCATAATCAAAGTCATTTCATCGGCTTTAATTGAGGTTCTTAAGAATAAAAAGGTTTTTCATTAGAAACAATAAATTAAATTAAGAAACTTAAGAAACCAAATTTATAAAACTTCCACTGATAAGTACATATGTGCGTATGTATGTATGTGTGTAAAAAAGAAAAAAGTCAACAAAGGAAACAAATTAAATTACGTAAGTGTTATCGGTGTCATTTATAAAGCTGTCAAAATTGACACTTTCAGGGATGGTTTTTACAAACTCACTCAAACACACGCACGCACCCAGTTGTCGTAAGAAAAGAAAACGGAAAAATTCAAGGAAAACTCGCATATGCGACAGACAGTTCGACACCTCTACACCTCTTTGTCATGATATTGTTAAAGTGTCAAGGCAACGAGAAGAAAAGAGGATATAAAAAACATGCTGAGTGTTATTGTTTTTGTTGTTTTAAATTACTCTTTTCGTTGTTTTGTACAAAAAGAAAACAATTTTTCTCCACACAAGCCGCAAATCTTATCAAAATTCAAACAAATCGTTTTCTAAAAATTTAATCAACGCTTAACACCTTTTATCTCTCTAGATGGATGGATGGCAGGAAACAGCGATGACTGAAAAAGTTTTTTTAATGAGACTGGCATGCAACGGGAGGTGAGCGCTTAAATGAAAATTCACATTTGCATTTGAAAGAATCTGTCACTGTCTCTCTCCCTATCTTAAAGCAGGAGTAAAGTAAATTATGATATTTTTTTTTCTTGTGAAATGATTTATCATGCAAGCAATTCAGCCTCAGGAAGGCAGCTATCATAAAGAATGCCGCCACAGTTGATAAGCACATCCAATCTTGGTCTGGCATTACCACAAACTGCTGCTGCTGCTGATGCTGCAGCTGGAGGTGTCAAAGTAAACTGCTCATGTGACACCTCTGTTCAAAGAAAGTGCAACAAGGCCAATGTTGAACTTTCACACATTTTCAAGATTAATTCGAAATATTAAAATTCCACTTTAATAGCAACGCTATCTTTATAGCAGGTAAGTTGGTATCACTTTGTGTTGGTAAACAGACATGAGGCACTCATTCTACTCGGGAAAAATAAATAAAAAATATTTAACCATTGGAGATTGTGTTGACCGTAATCTCTAAAAAGCGATAAGTTACTTTAACCATCCGATACTATATCATCTTGAGAAACAAGATTCGGTTCGGTTCCAGAATTCAATACCCTGAAGAATAGTATTGAAATTTGAATACCCTTAGAGTAACAGGGTGTTTAATAAGCTTCCCAAGGTGTTTTATGTTTACAAAAAATGTTATCTTATAACTTTTTCTGACGATCTTATTTCACTACGATGGCTAGTTTATATAGCATATATAAAAATCACCCTATATAGCTATGTGAAGTCATAGATTTCCCTCAAATGACATATGTACATTAGGGTGATTCAAATTTTTTATTTTTTGTTTTTTTTAAGGTGCTGTTGCTTAAAAAGTAAGTTTATGATATGAAGAAAAAGCTCACGAAAATTCAGCTCTGTAACTCAATTTTATAAGGTGGCGCCGGAGCCTGTTAGTTTTACATGTAAATTGTATGGAAAAATTATTTTTTTCAAAAAAGGTGTCTAAATGAATAGGTGATTAGTGCTGTTGAGCTGAAAAGGGTCGTTTTTCGATGTAATTTTTTACGCTGAATCCGAATCTGGCCTCAGAATTGACCCATCATGTCTGAATCCTGCAATATTTGAGGCTAAGTACCTAAAACATGATGTTTTTTGTCTACTTTCGAGGCCATGTATAGGATTCAAAGAAAGTGGATCAGCTTATTTTTAACAAAAGCATCATTTAGTACCATCCTTGCCCTTTAAAATGAGCTTTCAAGTGGTGATCTGTGATGTTTCCTTGCAAAGTTGTAGCCATTTTAAAGTGACATGAATTGGATCCCCTACAATGGGTTGCAACCCAACAATATTAACCAACGGGTTTCAAATTCATGTCACCTTGAAATGGCTGCAACTTTGCAAGGAAGCATCACAGATCACCACTTGAAAGCTCATTTTAAAGGGCAAGGATGGTACTAAATGATGCTTTTGTTAAAAATAAGCTGATCAACTTTCTTTAAATCCTATACATGGCCTCGAAAGTAGACAAAAAACATCATGTTTTAGGTACTTAACCTCAATTATTTCGGGATTCAGACATGATGGGTCAATTCTGAGGCCAGATTCGGATTCAGCGTAAAAAATTACATCGAAAAACGACCCTTTTCAGCTCAACAGCACTAATCACCTATTCATTTAGACACCTTTTTTGAAAAAAATAATTTTTCCATGCAATTTACATGTAAAACTAACAGGCTCCGGCGCCACCTTATGAAATTGAGTTACAGAGCTGAATTTTCGTGAGCTTTTTCTTCATATCATAAACTTACTTTTTAAGCAACAGCACCTTAAAAAAAAACAAAAAATAAAAAATTTGAATCACCCTAATGTACATACATATCTATTGGCTGAAAAAAAAACCCACACTAACTGTAAAGTGAGATTATGAGGTGTGTGAACACTCAATGCGCCAGAAGCTGCTCAATAATATTAAACTGTCCTGAAAAAAAAATAGTGGCAATTCCTCTGCTATCCGGAAATTGCGCTAGACAGGAACTAGCAAAAAGAAGTGAAGCTTGCAATACTTACTATGAGAGACATCCAATATTTGGATGCGAATTGGAGCTAGACTTCAATACGAAAATTAAAGTGGCTATAAGCGGCATCATAGCTATTATCTTACAACTTGAGCGTAAAAGGCGTCCACGCTCCTATTGAAAGCAAAGAACACCGAAGTTGAGTTTTATGACCTCCTGGACATATGTATGTATGTATCTTACGAAGTCTGTGCAGAGAATGACGCAAAAATCGTGTTCGAATACTTCGATGCAAAAATGTAGAAAACATCTACGGCGAGATAGTTGGAAAGTAATTTCCGATATATCCTGAAAGAAGATGATGACTTTATTTGCGCTTGTAGAGAACATAAAATTGAGCGATGGAAAACTTGTGACCGACTGTGAGGACACTAGTGAGGAAGTAAGGACCCTCACGTACGAGATTGTCTATCCCAATACATTTTTATTTGAAATATTTCTGAAGCAACGAAGCCTCAGTCCATTTCCTACTTTCTACATGTCCAATATTGCAAAACCAACAGCTTCGCACGATATTGAAGAAGATTTTTGTGTGACGTTTAGTTAACTGAAGTGGAACTAAAATACAGTTGAGAAGCTTAAGATACCAAAAAAGTAAATGATCAATAATCTGAGGATTAAGAAAGGAAATGAAGATGAATTTCAGTATATTTTGCAAAAAAAAAAACTTATGAATATGAAGGAATACTGGAGAACAATCATTAAGAAAGATTTTAGAATTTTTTTTCAAGAGATAAGAGCATATCGAAGAATGGAAATATGTCAATATTACATATTTTCTGAACTATAAATTGTTTGATGTGTCCATACTTAGATCCATAAAAAAAATTCAGATATAACCACAAAAATGTTACCAAAATGACCGTAAAGTTCCAATATTTTAATTTATTTTGGAAACCGCTAACATGAAAAATCACTTTTTATGGATTATTTTTCAAAATGATTTTCATTAATTAAAAAGTAATTTCAATAAATTTTTATGGGTATGTGTGAGTTTGAATTGGGAAATCATTTAAATACATACTTAAGGCCTACAAGAGTGAAAACTGTCAACGAAATCTACTACTGTAAACGATGCTATGATACTTTTAAGAAGCCGCCGCGCCCGCCCATACAGTGACACTAAAATGCAAACCAATTCTAAATGATTTTATGGACAATAATCGTTTAGATGCAACAACCATCTCTCACAAAATGCTATCAAATGTTCCCAAATTAACTTATGTCATTGTAATTTAAATTTTTCCAATGTTAAAAAATTTACATTTCACCATAAAAATGGCTTTGATTGTCATTTGGAATCTGATGAGTGCGACTAAATTATAGTAGTGAGTGAAAAGTATTTCACGATTAACATAATAGCATAGACTTTCTTACATAACATAAGCGAAAAAAACATAGTAAAATATAAAAAAAAAACGATTTATAAGAAAGGAAATCCAAAAGTTACGATCCATTCAAAAGAACCCTTTTGTGTTCAATTGTTATTCGATTGTCATTTTGGGTAGCAATGAAATTAAAATTCATTTATACCGCACTTTGTACTGCATTCTATTTTCATGAGTTTCAATAAAAGAAAACCTAGACACTGGTCGAACACAAAATCTGAAAGACACTGAGGCACCTGCCATGAGATTTCCATCATAATGAGCAAAGAATAATGCATAAGGTTTTAAGAGGCGAAAAGATCAAAAAAGCGTATAAAATGTTCTTTAGTTGAAGGACATTTCTGAGGCTAAGCGACAATTTAAATTAAATAATTCAATTCGAAACTGAATTCAAATCGGAATTTTTTTACTCAACAGACTTTAAGAAGAAAAAACGATGCTCATTTTGGTTTTAAGACCGAAACTAATTGCAATTTGATAGTGGTGCTTTTATCTTACCGATGTGAATATAATTTCAAATGTATGGGGAAACCTAGTAGCCGAGTAGTTAGCCTGTTTGTGGGAATCACAAGGTAAGAAACCAAATATCAATATGTATACAAAATTGCTAAAATTGGTTCTAGAATTCTCCAGCGATATGTTATTATTGTCTTTAGATTATTCTTCAAAATCTCGAAATGACAAGCGCTATTTTAACAAGCATAAGCCAACACTCTGGGGATAACCCTTTGCTTACATTGCAATATGTGTGACATAAGATACGAAGATACGTTTGAGGGATGAAGGATAGATAGAGTAGTTTCGGTGAGGACTTTCTTAAATTTGCTAATGCTACAACTGAGTGGAAAATCAATTGCAGGGATGTTTTTTCAAAATATAATAGTGCGTCCACAGAACCACTGCAAGAGAATAGTAATGACAACATGCGCATTCGCTCTTAATCAATCTAGGAATTCCAAAACTGCATTGGTACTTCCGGTCTAGATTTAAGAATTATACTCCAGCTTAGGTTGAATACAAATAAAAACAAAAAAAATGGTGCTATCTTTGGCCTGGCCAAAAATTAAATATCCTCTAACACGTTAACAGTAAAAGAGCGATAAAGTCTTAAATTTTTATTTTGAGGCTATCTCTTTACGTACTGATTGTTTTTTTAACTAACCTTGCCTACATTAAATTTGCCAACATTTATTTAAGTAGCATTTTGCTTGTATGGGAGATGCCATGGCCTGTTTTTGAAATTCATTAAATTGTTGTTTCTTGCTTGATCAAACCATTTCTTGTATTTGTGCGAAATTTGGTTTCATCACTTCAAACAACTCTCTCGGTATAACGTTTTGGAGTGTTTGCTTGTATCGGAAGTGCCACGGCCTCTAATAAAATTCACCAACTTTTTGTCTATAACTTTTTCAAGTTATTCTAAGTAATTGTGAGAAATTTGATTAGACAGATCAAGTAACTCTCTCAATATAGCGTTTTAAATGTTTACATGGTAGTTACTTGTCCGGTAGGCGTGTCCGTAAACCAATTATACTTATTTTCAATCCCAAGAAGCTTGCAGTCTATGTGCCGAATTTCATTCAATTATCTTGTTTGGTCTGTCTGTAGAAATCACGATTTTTCCCGTAATCAGACACAGAAACAGACAATGGCTAAATTGTCTCAGGTGGTACGCTGATCAAGAATATACATATATACTTCTCCATACCTGCCACGCTCCCTTCAATGCGTTACAGACGGAATGACAAAGTGATTATACTCTTGGAGTAGCATATAAAAACAGTCCGAATATCATATACGCCTATATCATAGAATCGGGTTTAAAGAAAACTCTCCCAAGATTTCAGCTTCCTAGATCAAACCTGCGAACGGCGCGATCAGTTTGTTTGGCATATACATATGTAGATAGGATCGCAAATTTAAAAAAAGAAAAACACCCTTGGGGTGTAATTTATTCGCATTTTCAGCTACACGAAACGTTTTAGTAAGTTAGTTTTTTCGTAAAGTTTCAACGAAATCGGTCATAAGCTCTGGATGTACCGTTTACAGGTTTGAGCTTGAAGGCTCAAATATTAGGATAATTATTTTTATTTCTCAAGCGAAAATATAGGCAAAAAAAAACAATATCCATCTACAAAATTTTTAAAATGAACACCCGACATCTTTTTGTGAGATCAGCGGTAGAGCGTGCTCTCTAGGAAACATATTCGTGATCATAAATTACTTCCGATAATTCATTTGGTGGAGTGAGAAGAGTTGACTGGTCATGATTAATTTTCCAATGCCAGTGTTCCACAATGCCAGCACATTGACTGATATAAATAACCTGTTATGCTTATGTTAAATTTGGCAAATAATCTTTTAACTGCCTAAGTCCTTAAGTACTTAAGTGAATGAAGACATATTCTCGAAGAAGAGCAGTGGCTAACGGTTATCAGGGCACATAGCATTTTTAGCAAATGAGATGACCAAATAGTCCAGGAGAAATAGGGCTTGAACAACAATATAATTCGTTACAACAATCTGACAGCGAAATATTGTTGGACAAGCTCTTGTAAAAGAGGACAAACAAATCGAACCGGCAGCAACTATCCGGGGTGGAATGGGGTGCATTTTTAGAGGTCGAACACAGTTTTTCACTATTTCTGGCTAAACTGTGCATCATATCAAAAAAAGTCTAATGCTAAAGTTGTAGGAAATAAGAAGATCTACAACTTTTGTACAGATCATTTTCACCTTAACCTCAAAATTTTTCGAAAAAATGGCTGTAAGCCGGTTTTTGGTTTTTAATTTTTTTCTTTAGCAAAAAGCTTTCAATGAAGCTGAAACTTGGGCAAAAGATACTTTTCAGTGTTACACAAAGGCAGTAACTTTTTCAGACGAAAATATTTAGAGGTTGTTGTTAAATTTAATTTTTAAGCTAAAAAAACCGAAATTTTTAACTAAGATTCCTTTTAAAACACCTGCTAAGGAATTCTGTTTTGGCTCACTTACTCGTTGTTATGTCTTCTTTAGATAAATGGAAAGAAAATGGTATACTGCAATGGAAAAAATGGCCGAAAAATTGAAAGTCTGTGGTCTCTCCGACAAGTAGAGCTATAGTGTTTCTTGTGTAGCAGCTCAAATCCTTTGTTTTTTTTTTTTTAAAGCGTTTATTTAATCAAAATTCATATAGTTACACTATAAATAAACAAATAGTTCAAAATATACTTAATATATACACTGTCCCATAGTCGAGCACTCAAGTACATTACTAAATCTTACTCAAAATACATAGTTTTTTAAACTTAACAATAATGATAATACAACATATGCTATATATTTTTAAAGATTAATGCATAGAAAAAGTTTCAAAAAAACATTGCTTTTATATTATTAAGGTGAATAAAATTCTAAGGTTAATGGATAAAAACAGGAAAATTTTGTGAGCAACTTAGTCAGTAAGCCACCAATATTTCTTAATATTTACGTTTCGACTTCTGTTTTCATTTTTAAGATAAAGCTTCATATTAAATCTACAATTGTCATTTGTAATTTGATTGCAACTTACAGTTTTATTATTGGCTCTCCTATAAATGTGGTATAATATAGGAATGCCAGTTTCAGTTTGTATAAATTTTTTGCTATCTAGATATAGAAAGGCCTCAGGTGGTACATATCCGTTTTGTAGAGTTTTGTATATATATGCATCACTAACATAGTAAGGAGCCAGAATCAAATTGTTTTCGATGCAATCAAAGCATCTTAGGATGTGATTTCTAATGAGATGAATAATAAAGTTATCTATCCTGTTCACTTTTGCTACATTATATAATCTTTCATTCGATATGTATTTTATATAATCGCTCTCTCTTGATCTATAAAGACCTGTACATGCTCTTAAACATTTCCTTTCAAAACTTCGAATTTTTTCCATGTAAGATGGGGAAATATTAAACCATATTTGACAACCGTACGTTAAAATGGGTCGTATTAAAGATTGGTATAAAATAACTTTAACTTTTGGTTTTATGAAAATCGACGCAAATAATTTTTTGTACATGAAAAAGGCATTTCTGGCTCTTTTAAGTTGGATATTAACATGACTATTAAACTATAAGAATTTGTCTATGTTAATGCCTAAGTATTTAACAATTTCTGCATTAGGAATTGCTAAATTTCCATTAGATTTAATACTAAATTTTTTCCAATTATTTTTGATATTATAATTGCATTTTCCTACTGGTGGACGGAATAGTATAGATTTACATTTGTTTACGTTTATTTTCATTTTCCAATCGATTGCATATTTTTCTACAATGTTGAAGTAATTTTGTAGATTTTCATTTATTTTCTGTATTTTGTCATCAGCATGATAGATAATAATATCATCTGCGAAGCCTATGATGTTATCTATTTTAACTAGGAGGTCGAAGATGAAAAGGTTAAATAGGATTGGAGAATTTACTGTTCCTTGCTGTAAGCCGTTTACAATTATAAATCTGATCCTTGTTATAGACTAGGAACGATTTGTTACTCAACATATTGTAAATGAGTATGATTAATTGAATAGGAGTTTTATATGTTGCTAGTTTATATATTAACCCTGGTATCCAAATACTGTCGAAAGCTTTTTCGAAATCTATTAAACAAGCACCTGTACACAAGGATTTATTTAAATTCCAATGAATGTTAGAAACAAGCATGTGAATGGCATGTATTGTAGAATGTTTGTATTTGAAACCAAATTGTCTATCACAAATAAGTTTTTCTTTTTGACAATGAGATAAAATGATGTTGTTGACACAAGCTTCAAAAACCTTACTAATGTTGGGTAGTAAGCATATTGCACGAAGATTTTTTGGGTTTGTAGTATCCTTATCTTTTTTGGGCAAGATTATAACTTTTGCTGATTTCCATGCAATAGGAAAATAAGAATTGTTTAGGCTGTTATTGAAAAGAGTGCAGTAATCAAGTATAATTGAGTCTGGAATGTTTTTCAAAATTATATTTGGGACGTTATCTACCCCTGTGGACAATTTTTTTCTTAAATTCTTGAAAATGTACATAATAGAATCTTTTGTAACAAAATAATCTGCTGCGGTTAATTCATCCAGTTCATTAGCCTTTTTTACTGTACAAAATTTCGTTAAAGTTGATTGACTTAATTCATATTCAGCTTTTGTTTCCAAAAACCTGTTGAAGAAGTTATCAACGACAATTTGTAATCTATTGTCCGGATCAATCTCTTTAAAAGAGTGAACTGACTCAAGAAAAGTGCCAATTACGTTTAAAATTTGTTCTGGGTCTTTTACCGTAAAGATACTATTGTTGTGGTCATTTTCTAATTCATTAAGATTTATTCCTGCATTCATAAGTAAAGATACTTCCTCTTGTGGAATTTTTAAAGTGTTTAACATGAAAGATTGTGAGGTTTTAAACTGTTTTTTAACTTCGTTGAACATGTTCGAAGGATTGCTAGTGTTGATGTTAACAAGTTTATCTTGAAAATGTTTATTTACAGCTAAAAAAAGGTTTTCCTGGATAAGTCTTTTAATTAGCTTTAATTTAACTTTTAGTAAATTAAACTCAGCTGGAGTTAAGGACGACTCAAATCTATTGTGCTTTTTGATGATGGTTAGAATTTTGCTTTTTTCCATTTGTAGTTTTTTTGTAACTGAATTTGAAAATTGCTTAGCTGAATCATAATTCTTAAATTTTGGGACAGATTTTTCTATTGTATTTGTTATAATATTGTTTATTTGGACTAAATAAAAATCTATTTCGGAATTTGACAGGTTTCTATCGTTTGGGATGCTTGCGTAGTTGATACGTTCAGTTAATATATTGTTTTTGAAATTTCTCCAATTTGTTGATTTAAAATCATATTTTGAACTTGGTATTTCTTTAAAGAACGCAAGTGGATGATCATTTACCTCGTTAAGTATTGTAATTTGCAAAGCGTTGTGATCGCTATCGTAATCAAGAATTTTAAGGCAATTAATTGATTCATTCAATTTGTGTAAAATTAACCGTGAATCTGCTAAGCACAGATCAAGATACGATTCACAGCGAGGGTAGGAAGGTGTAACAGAAGCATATAAACTGCATCTAAAATAGATTTCATTGTATGATAACCATTCTCTGAGAATATTTCCTTTCGCATTATTTGATTTGTTACCCCAATCAGTATGTTTACTGTTTAGGTCTCCCGAGACTATGTAGAAATGATTAGGGTTCTGTAAATTTAGAGATTGAAAGAGACTTTGCAATTCTGATTTGAAGTGACTATTGTTATTGCCTGAGGGATAATATGCTGAGACTACGAATAAACTTTTATTCCCTAGCAACGGAATTTTTACTATGCATGTTTCCAAGCATTTGAATGATCTTATTGTACTATTGGTATAACTTTTATGTCTAATGTTTTTTTTTATTAAGATAGCAGTTCCACCTCCTCTTATTGCATCGACTCTGTCGTTACGTATGAAGTGGTAGTCCTTGAAATTAACATTGTGTTTAGCATTTAATTTTGTTTCATTAATTAGAACTATGTCTGGGTTATGCATATTTAAAAAATTATATAAATCATATCTTCTGCTTAAATTTATTAAAGAATTAACAATTATTTCGATAACATTAAGGTTTTTTACTATTGATTTAACCATTGCAAAATCTTAATTTTCTAAAATTGAAAAAATTGTGTCTATTCTTGATATTTGTATTTGAAGCTGTTTTTGTAAGTTCAAGATATGATTTGATAAATTTTGCATGGAATTGTTTAGTTCTTTTAAAGATGAATTAATTGAATTAGTGACGTTTTCATGTGGGGAACTATTTTGCAAAACATCAGCATAACTTCTACTAGGATTTACCGCCATAGGTGCTTTGATTGTTCTACTTTGCGACAAGATTTGTTTTTTGGCACGGAGCTTTTGTTGTAATATTTTATACTTCTCACAGCCTTTATATGATGCTGGATGTCCATATTTGCTGCAAAGTACACAATATAATTTTTCCCTTTCGTTTTCGGGTACTGCATTTTGGGGACATTTTCCAATTTCATGTGTGTTTTTGCATTTTGCACATCTAGTTGGTAAAAAACAATTTGATGCGCTATGAAAAAAACTTTGGCAATTCCTACACTGAGGAATTTCAGGTTTTCTTAAAGGTTCCCAGTGAACCCAGCGATGAAGTAGCCCTTTAATTGCTTTCAGCTCGTTCACATTACTTTCTCCAGTGATTTGCACAAGATATATTGGCAGGTCTAAACCATTAGCTACAGCTTTTTTTGTTGTGAATTGACTCACTTTTATAAATTTTAAGTTTTCATTTTGGAGTTTGCATAGCTCATCCAAAATATCATTGGTGTTAATATTTGCGCTGAGGCCTTTTAGAATATAAGTCTTTGTTTTGACATTTTTTGGAGTATAAGTAAAAAATTTTGTTTTGGTTTTTTCTAGGTATGCTTTAACTCGAGCATAGTCGTCAATTGAAGACATATATAGTGCAAGCTTTTTATTATTGAATTCTTTAATTTTGAATTCATTAATATTGATACCATTTTTAATGAAATTAATGAGTTCATTAGATTCTATATCAAAGATGTTAATAGGAGGTATTTTTTTGTTGTTGTTTTGATTGTTTTTTGGGGTATTATCATTGATCTCATTATTCGCAATGTTCTCTTTTATATTTTTAGAATTTTCTGTTGTACCGCTGTTAGATGAAGAAGCGGTAACCTGTTTGTGCTCCAGCACATGCTGTTCGAATTTTTTTAAGATTTCTTGATTACAGTTTTCTTCATTATCAAGAATTGCATAATAATTTTTTTGTAGCTTAGGCATTTCTTCCCTTTGTGTATTGCTTTTTCTTTTTCTTTCTAGGTCTTGTTTTACATGATTTTGCATTAGTAAAAACGCATTGTTTTTGTCACTATTTATTTCTGAGTTTTGAGCATCATGCTCACTCATCTTTTTTCGCACTGATTTTTTAATATGTTTCTGTAGAGTCTGTTTCTCTTACGATTTAAAGTGAAAAAAAAGCAAAACACTTATAAAACCGGTTTATGAATCGCAGTATTAAAATACACAACGAAAAAGTATTGCTCCGCTCAATACGTCCGTCTAGTATGACAGCCATGAGACAACTCCCGTCTCAAATCCTTTGTTGTTTTCACTGTATTCACCTTAATACACTATAATTTGAAATTATCAATGTCACTACATAAATTTCCATTAAAAAAAAGCGAGAAAAAAAAAATAAAATTTGATTTTTGGTCCAAAAATTTTCAACAATATTTTGCTTCAATAATTAGTCACTCTAACTAACAGTGCATGATTAGTTTTAAAAAAATATAAAAACAAAATTAATTTTGATAATTCTTGGACCAAAAATGAAAAATTTTTTTTTCTCATTTATTTTTTTAATGGAAATTCATGTAGTGGCATTGACAATTTCAAATTATAGTGTATAAAGGTGAATACAGTGAAAACAACAAAGGATTTAAGCTGCTACACAAGGAACACTATAGCTCTACTCGTCGGAGAGACCACAGACTTTCAATTTTTCGGTGATTTTTTCGATTGCAGTATACCTTTTTCTTACCATTTATCTAAAGAAGACATAACAACGAGTAAGTGAGCCAAAACAGAATTCCTTATGAGGTGTAGTTTTAAAAGGAATCTTAGTTAAAAATTTCGGTTTTTCAAGGTTAAAAATTAAATTTAACAACAACCTCTAAATATTTTCGTCTAAATTATTATATTATAGTTTACAAAAATATGACTTCAAAAATATTTTTGGATTATGATACGTTTAACTCACATCTTGGAAGTGGTCAAATATATAAATATAGATAAGTCAGCTGAAGGTTAGTTTCAAACATACATATATCGTGTATACAAACGTTTGAAGCCTCGAAGATTCCGGCACCTATAAGTTCTTCACCTTCATGTAACTGGCTCACATGTTGAACTAACTTTTTCGTTAAAAAAAAAACACTCAAAATGACTACCTGATATATTTCACAAACATAGTAGTACTAAAAGAATCAAGTTTTCAGTTATATAGAGCATGCAACAAAAAAAAAAAACAAATATCAAGCAATTTTTTCTGACATCAAAATTACGAGCACATGTCAAATCAGGTCTATTTTACCAAGATGATATTTTTAATGAATTTGGAGTAAAAGATCCTACACAAATTGGCAAATTAAATTTCCCGTACGATTACAGATCCAGAGACCTTTGGATTGCCATATTGCAAACAAATATTCTAAATATTGCACACGAATGAAATTGACGGTATAACATACTATGTACTCATAGGAGGAAAACCATTGCGGCGTAATGCAGTGAATTGCGTAACAAATTAAAATCGGAAGAATCGGGAATGCAATCGTAACGCAGTAAATCGTTGCAGCGCATCAAATTTGTATTTATTAAAAAGGGCGTGGAAAAAAGGATATTTCCAACACATTTGCAGGAAGATATCATAATTTATAATGAACCTAAGTGACGTTAATAGGAATTCAATGAATACGAAGGCATTAAAATTCATTGGGACGAGAAAGATTGGGTAAGAAATTGCTCGCAGCACACAAAGAAATCAGCGGCGTTATCACCTTTTATACGTAGGACGACAAACAACTCAGGAGGTCTGCAGATATTTTTGTCGGCTCGTTAAAATTTCATTCGTAGTCTTTTAGTTTTATTTTAACTAAAATAGGGCTTTCTTGACATAAATAGGGCTTCTGTAAATCAAATCGGATACATATAACCATTTATATACCAAATTTTTTCATTTTATAAAATTTATTTTGTTTAAATTTAATTGTAAACATAAATTTTACATATGAACATTTAAGCGTTTAAGATTTTTTTTGTATAAATCGTTCATTTTCTTCAATAACGTTATAACGCAAAAACGTAAAAATTCAATTAAAATGCTTACCCTGAAATATCTGATTTTTTGAGTTATGACGTTTTTGAAGAAAATGAGCGATATATAAAAGAACTAATCATGGTGAGATCGATTTTTAGAATCTTCTTCAAAAGGAAATGCAGAAACAAACGATATATTTGCAGATTTACCACATAAAATTTAACCTATTATTCAGGTCAACAAATCGAAAAAAAAGAAATGTTGGTCCCGAGATATAGTTAGTGGTTTTGTATTAAGTATGTACTGGCAACATTGAAAATATTTTTAATTTTTTTATTTCCTACGTGTCATTTTTGATTAACCGTCAGTAATCGACAGATTTCTATGAATACAACATTCAGAGGAAGTACCTGTTCCAGCATTTTGTTCCATTCGTGAATCATCATTTGAAGAAGTCATTAATGAAGTGAGTAGCGACAGTGATTTCGAAGGAATACCATCTAAAGAGCTAAAACCTTTTACCCAAGAAGAATTAAATGATTTGATTTGGGATCTTGAACTTTCTAAAGAGTCTGCAGAGGTTTTGGCTTTTAGATTAAAAGAAAAAAACTTGTTGGCGTCAGGTACAAGAACAAGAGAGCAAGACTTGCTACCATTTTTTCAATCGGAAAATGATATGGTTTTTTTTTTATGTTCAAGGCCTTATTCTCGAAATGGGTCTCTTTATAGAAAGTTCTAAATGATGTCGTTTGTTGGAGTTACTACAAACTTTCTCGGAAATTACAAGTTAAATAACTGCTTTGAAATTGTAAATGACATGCTAGAGCACTTTAATAACTTAGGATGTACTTAATATGTTCATGAAAGTGCACTGGCTTCACAGTCATCTTGACCAATTCCCAGATAATCTTGGATCCTATAGCGAGGAACAAGGGGAGCGGTTTCACCAGGATCTAAAAGCCATGGAAGAAAGATACCAAGGCCGATGGGATCGCCATATGATGGCTGACTATTGCTGGGGGATGCAATATGAAAGTCCCTACTACACCTCATTCACGAAAGTCGCGAAAAAGAAAGTTTCTATTTAAATAATATAAGTTTTTTTTCATGTAAACTTTTCTTTTACAAGGCAAGTTCTAGAAAACTACACGTATGATATAAACATTTTTGCTAATAATGTATTCAATGTAAGGTCCTTAGATAAAATAAAAGGTTTTAAGGTTAGGCCATACTCGTTTGACTCACTTACATTATATAGATTAAAACTCTCCTTCTTTTTGTCACTATTGCAACCTCTCTACACTTACAACTAAAACCCACTTATTAACCGAATGTCGCGCTTTTATACTCAATAGAAAAAATGTTTTTCCAAATTCCGATCATTTGTCACTTCTGTCCAATCCAAACCAAGAATCTATTAAAAAAATTATCTTATTCTTAAAATCTTGTAACGTGTATCGTCAAATTTAATGATCAAACATACTTATGTACTCATATTCGTTTATATCCCTACACTATATTACCTATATTTAAATCATAGTCGCATATTATGTAAAATAACTAGTGTTTCACCGAGGCTACGTGGCAACCTCGTTCTTGGTTACGAGAACGAGGCGAGATGGAGAAATAAATTTTCCTCGCCTCGGCCTCGCCTCGTCCTCGCCTCGTTCTTGAAAACAAGAGCGTTTGAACCAAATCTGAACTCGTAAGACCCATATGCAGATTCAAAATATGAATGTAATTTTTATATTCATATTTATATTAAACTTATATTTTAGTATTTTTTTTTTTTTTGATTACTATATTTTAAACTCGCATGTGGGTCTTACGAGTTCAGATTTGGTCCGAGCGCTAATGCACACAAGTGCTGGGATCGCATCAGCTTTCAAGTGACTTCGTCTTGGTTGATCGATTAGGGAAGCATGTGTAAGCATGGCCACCGATGAGGCCATGATACTGAGCATGTAAGATCATTGTTCTTTTTTTTGTTTTGCATATACATATGTTTCTTATGATTTAGAGAAGGTTCGTAGCATGGTTTGGCTTGGAAAGAATGGACAATGTTATTCCCTCCCATATAAAAAAAGAATTAAATTTATCATATCTCAACCATCATATCTTATTGAGTTTACCAAAAATAAAAACACACAGCCGTATAAACCTATCAGGTCTGATGCATACATAACTTTTTTTTCATTTGAATAAAATCCTCGCTTTTTATTGAGGTGCCTTGGCCGAGAACGAGGCGAGACATGCGATAGCAAGGTCTCGTCCGAGGCCGAGGCGAGACTCAAGTCTATAAAACGAGGCGTGACCGAGATCAACTAGAATCTCGCCTCGTCTCGGTCTCGGTGAAACACTAAAATCAACTTCTTCAAATATTTTGTAGTTTGTAAATCAGCTGAAGACCTCTGATGCATTGCTTTTTTATATTAGCTTATAATTTTAATTACAAGTTAATAAATGAATAAATTAAAAAATAAGAGTACAGCTTCTCGGCATAAAAACTAGTGTTGACCATATAATTATAAATCAAATAAAACTTTTTTCATATAAAAAAATCTCTGATTTGAAATAATTTCAATTTGCAGTTTAAAAAGACGAAAGCCATTGTATAACTTAAGGGTCTCCTAAAACTTTTTAGGAGAAAAACAAAACACTTAAACTCTATCCCAGTCGAAATTTACTTATCCAATTTAGCTTTCCCATGAAAATTAAGAAATTGTGATTATTTTTCGGTAGAATTTTGCAAAAGGGCCAAAAATGAATAAAAAGGGCCACTGGGCTTTTGAAAATGAAAAGGGCTCAAAAAAGCCCTGAAAACCCCCAAATATCATCCCTGGTACGTACTCGAATTAGTCGTAGCAGTCGCTTTGGATCAAAAGGATACTCTCTGAGCGCTCAAACAGCAGCAAAGTTTACCGCTCATTGATTAAGCGTGAAGTCAATCGAATGCAGAGAAGCGTTGTCGTTGCCTGAAGTAAATTTGTGTGCAGTAGAAGTGAAGTGTGATGCGCTGGGAAGGTCTTTTTCTCATTTAATTTTTAATTTATTTTTAAGAGTCATCATCAGTATAGACGACGGTGTTAAAAGGTTATTTTTTCTTTTCACTTTAAGTGCAGCGGTGCTAGCGCATTAGGCACAGCCAACCTCCGAACTGAGCATCGATTTGTTAGAAACCTGTTAAAGTCACTCATTTATAACTTATTAGTTTGTGAACTGTTTCATGTACGACTGTGGCAGGCGAGCCGATTTAAGCCATTAAAGGCATTTGTTGAGCCGCAACATGACCGTAGGTGGGTCAACACGCATTTAGTATGAAGTGCGTAGTGTGGGCGTGTCATCGGCACATTTGTTCAAAGGATACTTTAGCATGTGATGCATTCGCACTTTGCAGTGATGAGGGAAAAATGAATAAGGCGTATGTACTGCAACACTTGGCGCTGCAAATCGTTAAATTGCGCAGATGTGCACGCATTCGCAACGCTTTTGGCAAGGATTCCCAAAAGGAGTGGCACAAAAGGTGCAATTGCTTAAGAACTCAATTCAATAAGCAGCTGGCGCCTGTTATAATGTACTTTGTTTTAATTAAAGTTCCGAGAATTTTACATCGCTTATCGGTATATTAAATTTTGGCTTTCATAGTTGCGCTGACCTCAAGGCACTTCAAATGTATGAAAATTCCAAGTGTTCTGTCATAATTCCACTAACCACTAGCTTGAGAAGAAAGCATAAATCTTGGACCAAGCTACTTCCGCCATATATAACGAAATTATTTATGTATTTTCATTAGAATGACATGTATTGCCATGCCATCGTAACTAATTCCAGAATTCATGTCGTGAAGTTGCCTTGCAATCTTTTGCAACATTCGTTCGAGTTAAATTATTTTGTTGTTAGTTGCTTGAAATGTTTTATGCGTTTTGAATATTTTTATTTCATTTGCGCTACACACACAACTTTATTTGTACGACGTGACGACAATCCGCTGGAAATTATGAACTGTGCGCGTCAAGTAAGTAGATAGAGGGTGGAAGGAAGCTCGTAAATATTCAGTGGAAACAGTAAAGACAACAAAATGAAATGAGTTTAAAATAAAGCAAACAATTCACTGGATAAAAAGATGAATAATGCAAAGAAAAAGATAGAGATACTGGTGGAAGCTCACACGCTAAAACGCTTAGGCTATGGCCAGAGTAAATATATATTGACAAAACCGAACCATTTTTAAATAATCGCATTGAAAGATAACTCAGGCGTATACATTTTTATCGATAGGTAAGATTAGATAAGTCCGAAAGATATTTCGGTGCTAAGCAAAAGATCACTCACAAATCGGGCGACGTTAAAGCCGGATGGGTCTACTTATATCGGACAGAATGTAAAATTTGGAGAATAACATTGGTGATTTCATAAAAATAAATGAACTAAAGAACTTTAGGTATAGAGGCCATCCATAAATTACATAAGTCAAAATAAGGGGGTAGGGGATCCGTCAAACTCTCACCAAATCTCACCAAGGGGGAGAAAATCTCACGTCGACTTTGTAATGCAGAGAGCTTTCATTATTATAACAGATTACATCTAAAAATTATAAGGAAAGTCTCACGGAAGCAGAGGGGGGTCCGAATTTAAAAAAGAAAAAACACCTCACGTAATTTATGGACGTCCCCAAAGGGCATCGGCATAAAATATGCCTACGGCCAGCTTATTGTTGCTTGATTTTTCACAATTATGCTTCGTTTTGAAGTAAATAGGAAGTAGCTACCGAGTATATGGTGATTTTAATAGCTAACATGTGTTCTGGGAGATACAAACTCAATTTCTAAAAAGTAGCAGACGGAGCTGTCATTTTTCCTTTTTCGACGCCAAATATAGAAGAACTCATAGCTCAAACTCTGACTTTGTGACTATCTAAAAAAACGAGCTCTAACTGATATGTTGGGTACTCAACTTCGCCAAGATATCCAAGAAATTGATTTGAAAATTACAAGTGTCAGTTCAATCCCTCGACCTAACTAAAACTTGTAAAAAGTGCGATGTCAACAGCTTGCCAAGGACCGTGATACTTATCAATTATCAAACCATATTATAGAGCAAGATCGATTACTATCTGTACATAGGCTTCCAAGGAAATAATATATAGAAATTGCCAAGAGATACTTTGAGCTATGGACCACGAACACTTGCGAATGTGAATTAGCAATGCTGAAAAAGTGAACTTTACACGATCAAGCATGAAAATCTTTAACTATTTCCATTCCGTCTAACTAAAATACTAATTGTGCCTGTGAAAACTGTTTATGCGGTTTGTTTGTCGCGCCCTAAATTGTATTTGGTGTTCTTCTGCTTCAAGCGATAAAGGGTGAAGGTCTCACCAACGGTGTCATTACTGGGGCCTGCAATTACTCTGGTTACGACTTAAGCGAAGCACATGTGCTCTTAGGCGGGGTATCCTCGATGGGTAACACTCACATAATAAAGTACATAGATGGCAGTAGCAGTTTTCGCATGATAAATTGTTGCCAACAAAAACCGAGAAAATGAAAAGCGGAAAAAATTAAAGCAATACAATAACAAAAACAACAAACGTGCACTAAAAAAACCTCATTTTTATTTATTCAAAAATAAAAAATTGGCGCTGTACGTGTTAAAGAATTTCATGGTCTGGCGACTTAATTCATTTTGGGTTTATAACATTCACATCCTCCCGTTTCAGCCTTCATTCGCTTCGCTTAGCGATTGCAAACAAAATCCATGCAATCTTTTATTTAAAGGAATGTAAGCTCACATCATAGTCATTGTGTACATCATCATCGTTGCCGTCACGACCACGTGTAACTTTTTACTCTTTCAGATAAATCATTGCGGCAGAAGAATCCTCACAAGCCACCACGTTCCTCAAATTGTCAACAAAGGAGCCAAAGCTGTGTTACCTTCAATTTAGCTTTTGTATTTTGTTCTTTCAATTTCAACGGGAAATCTCCTCTCCTGTGTCTCCTGTGTAAAGTTGCTTTTGGTCCTTCCGAAACATTGACTTGATGGCAAACAAAAAGCTCAAAGTTTACAATTGTGGCCTGCAGGGTCCTTCTTCCCGGTAATAGAACAGGTACTGCGGAATATTTCATTATCGCTTATGAGTCCTACGGGAAAATACGGCTGCTATCGCGAATTACCGCCATTCATTCATAGTTGATGCAATAAAAGCGCACTGTTTTTTTTTTTTTTTTGCAAACCTTGACAGAACATGCGGCCTGTGGTGCATAGTGTTAGATATCAGCATTTCATGCCATTCCTTGTCAAAAACTTGACAACTACGAGCAAAAGTTACTTTAGAGTAGTTCAATTCATAAATATGCGAAGTAGCCTTCAACATGTGCACCATACAAAACAAAATATTTTTTTGGTAAATAAGGTACTTGCATCTCACTGGATTATCCCCATAGAAGGAGGTCGGTGTCACCCTATTATTCGCAAGCTTTTCTCAAGCCATTTGTTCAACTAAAAACTCGTCTATACAATTTTTTACATTGGAAATTTTCTCAACAGTGATGCAAGATTTTTCTTTTTGTGGAAAAACTTAAGCTAAATTTTTTCAAATATTTTTGCACAGTGTAATTCATGGGTTTATTACTGAGATGGAATGGCTTTCCTTAAAAAAATACTGCTTTAAATTATTGCTTTTAAAAATTATTTGACGTCTGGCATATCGTTTTATTGACTAGAATATTTTTCCTAAGGCAACCCTAGTCCTAATATGAAGGGCCCCGAAGCCCACCGAAGGTTGAGGCATTGCATTAAAATATAAACACAATGTCCTTTCAAATTCACTTAATCAACCAGTATGCCAAGCAGTGTTAGGCTTTAAAAAGTGGGTAGTGGAAGTGTCGTTGCATGTTTGCAGGTGTGGCAATGAACTTTCCGCAAAGAATTTCCATCATATAGTTTGGAAATGCATCAAAATATAAAGGAAAGGCTTTATATTGTGCGTGTATGTAGCTGAGTGCAACACTCGTGCATATGTGTGAGTGTTTGTTCGTGTGCATGGCAGCACTTAAGCGTTTTAACCAGCGTAAAACTAACTCTCTCAATAGACGGAATTTTCTTGCTTGGTTTAATTAAATTTTCCTTTATGCTCTCTAGTATATTCCTTTAATAAACAAACTTAAAAAAAATATTAGAAATGAAGAAAACAGTTCACATTTGTCCTAACACTGCGTCACGGTCCCCGACGCGTATCGTGTATACAATAGTTATATTTCAATTTGAACTTTAACCTCTAAAGAGGCTATTGACATAGTCAGTAGATATTCATAAAAGCCTTTAATTATTTAAGAAGTCCTCCCTAACTGTAGTTATTATATTGTCGTATACTCACCTTACAAAATAAAATATTTGATACGAATAGAATCCAACAAATCCTTAACAAAGGATAAACATCTACAATACACTAATAGATTTTACAAAGCCTATCATGTTGTTGTAGTTTATTAAATTAGTAGATTTAATTTTTCTTTACAATGTTAGTAACCTGGCAGAATTCGATAAAAGAATAATAAGATAAATAAATTAATGGACTACCTACGTTTTAAGGTCAAAGATACAAAAAATTTTGAGTGCCATTAGACAACTCCTTCTAAAGTGAGAAAAGAAGGTCCTAGATGACGAAGTCGAAATCTGAGCTCTTTTGTATCTATTTTTTGAATATCGATTTGATCTTTTGTGCAAATCTTTAGCAACATTTGTAGCATTTATTTTTTTTAAGAATGCTTAATGTATTCCACTTCTCGAATTGCTCTGGGCACCAAATCACGGGACTGATTCTGGAGACACTTGGACAAAGAGAACGTTTTACTCCCAATGCCGGCTCGAGGGGTCTTCGAGCCGTTCAATCGAACAAGACGCTCTTTCGTGAGGGGCGCCCTAATTTTTGTTTGTTTGTAGGAAAATACTTGATCACTAATGAATCTTAGAATGATAACTCTTCTGATCAGAACGACTTAGACTCGAATCAAGGTCCAAATATCTAAATTTTTCTGCAAGTTCCAATGCCTGATGGTGGAATAGATAAATTTGAGGACAAAAAAATTAAGGTCTTGAGAAATCTGCAGATTAAGACTTCGACAACGGCCTCAAATAAGCGACGTTAGATCAATTGATTATTTGTTTTCCCATGGCCCTATACAGACTAAGTTGGAAATGTATCCCCATTCCAAAAATGTCAGTCATATTTAAAATTCCCTCTTCCATCGCACTCTACCTTATAGAGAACAAATTAGCCGCAAATAGTTTATCCACTCTGCGTTAATTGATAGTTTAGTTTTCTTAAGTAGCACTGGATCTAATAATTGGTATCATCTGGAAGAAAAGCAGAAGTCACATGAGCAAGAGCTCAATCACATCAAATCTTATCAAACTAAAAATAAGTTCGAATTAACCATTGGGGAACATAATCAATCAATCAAGAAGATCTGAATTCCCTAGCGATTCTATCTGTAGAGAATAAAATGGCTCAAAACATCGGTTTTTCAGAAGCTACAGAACATTTTGCTTGTCTAAAAACAAAAAAAAAAACGTTCTCCTAGTTTCATCCAACATTTCACTTCGCAAACATTACAAAAGATCGAATGGAATTAATACTGAAATTATTATCATACGAAATTCATTCAACCAAAGAATTATTAATTCTGTTTTTGATTTAAAATTCTCTCTACGCAACATAATTGAAGCATGTTATAGACTGTGAAAGGTAGGTATAGAAAAGGGCGTCCAAACATTTCTGAACAGGGCTCCTACTGCCCTCGAGCCGGTACTGGTTTTTCTTCTGTTTAGTGAGAAATGCAGATAGATTAAAATGGGATTTAATGAAGATTTCTTATGAGTTTGGTGATTGCCGTTGCGAACATATAAATAGGCGCAAAATTACGTAAACGATTTGAATTCGTTACAATTATTTTATTGCAAAACTTTAAGAATTCAATATGGAACAATACACTACAAAACAGACAACAATTGGCGTTTTCTAAGTACTTCGTTTTGACTTGCCAAGAAAGCAAAAACGGAAACATATCAGGCTTACAAATTTTTACTAATCGGCTTAAAAGTCACTGATGAGTCCGCCTTGCAACGGACGAAACGAGTATGACTAGCCTTGGCCCTCTTTTTTGACACACAAAGTACTGAACAGTAAGCTCAGTAAAATAATTATAAAACAACAAACAGTAATCGTTAAAATGCATTCGGAAAACCGAAGGTAAATTTTTTTGATTTCTTTCACGATTTGATAATGAACAATGAAGCCTATTTACAATTTATGGACTTCGTGCATACTCGGAATGATACTCCTCATGGCACTTTTTTATCAATGAAATTCTGGGTTGAAGGCTCCAAATTACATTAGCATTCAAGGTTACGTCGCCGTAGTGACAGGCACGACTAACATTTTGAATAATTCCTTTAGCCTTTAGTAGAGCATCGCAACATTTGTATACGTATGTATTTGAGTTTTTGACTCGATTGGGTTCATTTAATTGCTTGCATAAGTTTATTTCAGTGCTGCCTACTGAAATGCACAATGGAACCTCTCATCCATATTAAATTCCCCGCAATAAAGCTGACAAATCTGATATTAATTATGTGCCTCAAGTTAAGCATCAGTCATAGAAAAGTCGACTTTATTGCATTTCATGTTTAATGTCTGACATGCTGAAACATTGTGTGGCAAATTGAAGTTATGTAAAAAATGTTAATTATCACTTGTTTCAAACAATTCCTGCCTTTCTTTTGTGGGAATCGTCCGCAGCGATTTTATGCATTCGCTCAACATATTCCTCCATAGTTCTACACCCCTCGGTAGAAATTTTAATTCGTTCATAAGTGTGAAAATATCATCTTATATAAAATTTTATGAGTCTTCTTAATGTGAAAATTATAATTTACCATAAAAAGTAAATACGAAACATATTTGTTGCCCAAATTTATGCAAATTAAATGATAATAACTCTTTTCCACGCTCTAGGTGGTCTTATCTACCAGATACCATCTGCATCTGTGCTGGCCGAATAATTTCGTTGTCTCTTCTTAATGATGACTTTAGTTAAACTTTCGAGCTCTACAATACAACAACACTATAATTAATTTCGACAATTTGTAGAATTATGCAAATCCAAATGTTTTAATGGGATTTTCTGATTTTCTTAATTTTAACTTGCACCAACATTCAATGCGTGGATAAAACTACTTGGAAAAAAGATATTGTAGATTATTAACATTAGAAGCGCAGTAGCTGGCAGTGGATCAACAAAAGGGGTCGTCGATTTGTCACTTGCATCAGGTGGGGAATGGCCTTACAATGGATGTCAAGTCCATTCGTTTTTTTCGGTTTTTGTTGACGTTACAAGAGTTAGGAACTAATTAACTTAACAAAAATATGAAATTCTACACGAGACTAGAAGCATGTGGAATCAAATAGAGTTTGCTCTTTGTATATTGCATGCGTAGTGTTGTAAAACGTTAACGAAATTTAAAAACCGGTTGCGCAATCTAAAAAAAAAAATACCAGTAAGGGCGCTATGTTTCATCTTGCTAAAAATTAAGTTCACCACACTGCAATAATCGTAAAATTTCACTTTATTCAAGTGATAGCTCCAAGCAGTCTAATATTTGGTAAAAATTGAGCTACATTGTCTCAAATAATTCTTTCAGTCTAGCGTTTTAATGTTTTTGCTTGTTTGTCAGGTACCACACCCTCTTATCGCAACTCGCTTAATATTTGATCAGAGGTTGTTTGCACCTTTCCATGTTTTTACAAGAAATTCAATTGCATTACATATTTTAAATGACACTCTAAGTATAACGTTTTAACGTTTATTTGTAAAGGAGGATAGAAGGAGGTACCAAGCTCTATTGTTAAAACGCGTCCAGGAGCGAATCATTCCCAATATTCGCGTGAAATTCAGTTGTATTACCTTAAACAGTTCTTTCAGTATATCATTTCGAAGTTTTTGCTTCTATGGGTCCAATTTTAATCGCACCAGGCTAACTAAAATTATAACGGAAGAACATCGCTGGATTCGATTTGACTGGTGACGGCCACCCCTTCCTCTATACATTACCATGCGTGTTGGGTATACAAATCAGTGATAGAATTTGGGTTTTGTGAAAATGTACTGAATCCAGACTTCAAATGTAATTTTTAGGTGCCGAATGTACTTTTTCGTCACGAACATTGAAAAGTTACTTAAAATTCGACTTTTTCTGAAAAAAAAAACGCTCTGCAATATTTCAGCTTTTACTAAAAAAAATTTAATTTTTAATCCAAAGGTACTGAAAATGTACCGAAAATGTACTGAATGTACTAAAAACTTGTCGACACTTAGAGAGTCGGTGACATCGAAAGTACCGTCATCGCGGATTTAACAAATACTAGTGAAAATTAACTGTAGAAAACCATACAAAGAAAATGAGTCCGGTAAGACAAGATTTTTCTAGTTGGAAAGATTTTTACTTAAGTTAATTGTCATTAAAAAACAATAATGTTTTGACGTTCTCACGGAAATTGATTTCAGTTAGAACATTTTTACGAAATTTCATATTCTTTCAGAAAAACATGGTATGACAGCCTATATTTTGCCGAAAATGTGTCATAGCCATTTGAGAAGAAAATAACGAGTTGAAGCCAATGTATCTTCCGAAATCAGTACGCTGCGCCTCGTAGACGCTACTCGCCTTGTTGTAAACGTTACTCTTTACTTTGTTTTCTGTACTTAAATCAAAATTAGAAAATCAAATATTGATGCGGCATACGCAGCGTAGTTGGGGTGACATTGAATATTTCATACAAATGTGTAGGTACATTGAGATACGCAATACGCAGTCCGCCTAAATTTTGATTTAGGGTACACAGTAACAAAGTTTTGTACAGGTTTACTTTAGGAGCCTCTCCCTATTTTTTCTATTAAAGTGTAATCAGAAGTTGGGAGACGCAGTTAGTCTGAGATATATGTATAATATAGCCTTCGGAAGTCGGGGATACATGTAGCTTTTCAAAAAATTGTTATGAGTTGAGAAATGCGGAATCGATTTTTAAAATAAGGGTGTCATATATTAATTTAATAAGCTATAATATTAGTTCATAAAAAAGTAAAATCTGTGCTTTAGTTTTAGAGATATGAGAATTTTTCTAAATTTCGACCAACTTTTTTGTTTAAAAACCGTTACTTTTTTTAAAAATTTAATGTACATACTTATGTTACATGTTTAATGTATGTTACATTTTTATTAATACATTAGGAAAACAATTTCCGTGTTCTTTCAAATGAAAGTGCTTCGAATATTTAATGTTAGTTCTTCTTTGCGAATCCAATTTTTTTCCGGAACTTTTTTAACTACAAGCTGATTTGAATTTAATAAAATTTTAAATGAAACAAAATTCATTTCAAATTCATTTTTCAATTAATATTATAAAAAAATTTTGAAAATCTTTCGATACAGCGAACACTTTCGTTGCAGTAAACGACTTCAAACATTGTATCATTCCTTATACTAGCCATCCACCTTACGTTGACCGTTCATTTACTAATTGTTTTTTTATTTTAATAACTATTTGATGATGAACTTTTAAACATCTAAGTATGAAGTGCTCTCCCAATTATTCACAATATCGACAGTTTTCGTGGAAAAATGTAATGGTTTTTGTAGAAAACTAAATCCGAGATGTTCTGGCACAAAATCGAAAGTTAATGTTTTTTTCCTCTCAAAACTATTGCAAACATATGTTTTCTAATAACCATTTTCGTTAGAAATTTAAGAAAGAATTATTTTATTCGACACAGTCTTACAAAATATTTATCGGATTACCGCGGGTCGACTATACTTGAATTAATAGAACCGATTACAAACGGCTTAGAGCAATATTTTGAGTAGTCGTCAGTCAAATACGACAACACTACTGCCTAGTGAGCATTCCCATGGACATTGAATTTTCTGGGATACCAATCAAGTACTAATTCGACTACACTTGCTGAAAGAATTTTTAATGTTTGCCAGCGATGACACCGTGTGATAAAAATTAAAACAAAACATTTGAAAAAGAAAACAAAATTTATAAAAATGAGATAAAAAGAAACGGAAAATAAAATAATGAATGTGTCTGGCCGTGTGCGGCAGACTTCGCTTGAATGCTTTTCCATCATCAGATGGAGCCATGATAAGGGATCTGCAGCAGTGCTAACTGCAGTTCACAAACAGTACACTTTTTTCGTTGTCAAAATGGGGTTACTTCAAATTTAACTCTTTCGATGACTGCACTTGGAAAGCATTTGGTCAGCATGTCTCCGAAGTCTACTCAAAGTTGCATGTTGCTATTTGTCTTTGTTATCTCTTTTGGAATTAATTTGTTCAACAAAATATTTAAACAAAATCAGCGTGAGCTTCACCATGGGCACGTCTGGACGGAGTTTGTCAGCTTAACTTTTATTTGAATAATAGCGATCGTATGTCGTGTGTTTCTCTTGGCGGATAAATGAACTACTTTTAACTTTGAGGCTAACTAACGATTTGACTTGCCGCTGTGCTTAGAAATGCGCCTCGTTTCCGTTATTTGTTTTGTGGTTTTTAATATGGAAAAATTTTAATAACTTTGATGCCAACTGACACCAAATTCATAATTAAACTGAATGAGAAAGTGTTGGCCATTTAAATAAAAACAACTATGACATAATAAAAAAGGTTTTTTTTTGGAATTAATGGCTTTTGCTGAGAAAAATTTCAAATAAAACCCTTCGTTTCCGCCTGTTTTGGAATAATAAACAAGCGATATTCTTTTGGAAAGCTGCTATGGAATCGATTTGCTAGATGAAAAATTACCTCAAACTTTGCTTCATTACTGTGTCGTAGTCGAGAGTTTTGTTAAAATCACCTGAAATATTTCACTCTACTTTTGAAGGAGATACACTCAGAAAATAAATTTGGTAAGTGTAACCAAATTTTTACCAAATCTCAGGTTAGAATTTCTAACCTGGGAATCAGATTGACTACAAAATTTTCTCAAAAAGCCGAAACCAAATTTTTTTATCATATCCCTCTTATTGCTGTTTATTAATTGAAACTTAATTTATTTATGTTGCATTTTAAAAACTTCAGAGAATTAAAATTTTTATTTGTCACTAACGAGATTCGAACCTAGGTCTCCTACGTTATATCACTGTTCAAAGATGCGCACATCTCGACCAACTGAGCTACTCTTATTATTATAATGCGTAAGACTAAAAGTATATTAATACTCCGCATGTAACAACACGGAATGCCTTGGTTCGAACCCCATTGGATGTAAGAAAAAATGTTTTTTTTTAAATGAAACATAACTCCATAGAACAATTTATCAGGTGACGCAGCAGGTGAGACATTTTTTTCTGAGTGTAAAAACAAAATAATTAAGTACGTCAAGTCGTGCAACGTCTAAAATATTCCATAAAAAATTAAGTTAATCTTTAAAAAATTAGATTGTAAAATATTGTGTATTGTGAAAACATCAATTGAGTAGGGTGCGGAATAGTTGTGAACCTTCATAATATGTAAATATCCAAGTTTTCAGTATGATCCAAAGATATTTACTAACCCTTCCATGTGCTTGAATTTTTGAAACTTGAATGAAAACTAAAAAAAACAAACTGCATAAGTAAAAACTTAGAACAGATTGATCGATCGAAATTCCATTAGGAAAAATAATTATGTTCGAAAAAAAACTTTTTGTGAATTTTTCATGCAAATTTCGAAACATTAGCTTCGGGTAGTTACATTTGATGAAGGCAACAATTTTTACACACCTTCCCGAACAGTGACTCTAAATTTAGCTATTTTCGATGCACTCTAGTGTGAGATACTGTTCGGTCCTAATGAGCACCGTAACGCAAAATAATTTCATTCGCATTTTCTAGACAAAATATCGCACTATATTGACCGTAGAGCAAAATATCTGTAATCACTGAATTAGAATGAGTAGAACTTTCAGCTTTTCAACTTTTTTCTCAATAAGCGATTGACAAAGCATTTGCAAACATTGATCAAAAATATCCACTTTTTTATTGATACTGATAGAATATGAAAACTTTTGGAGTAAACAAGTCAATTATAAATGAAAGTGCTTCATCATTAGGGCTGTTTAAAAAAAATTTTTTGCATAGAGTGGCGTTCCGTGCATATTTGGCGGCCGGACGGATAGTTCAGTTGCTGACTACACATTTTTTTTTTTTTCAATATAAAAGAAATATTTTTTCTTACCAAAACAGAAATATCCTCACTTTTGGCTCTCCAAAAACGGTTCCAAAATGAGACATAATATATTTGACATTAATTTACAAAATCATCACACATACCCTCTTTATAATTTAGTAAAGAAAAACTGGCCTCACTTTTAGTTTACCAAAACCCATAGCAAAATCATATACGAGACCAGGGGAGGCCGGCCAACCGTAGGTACGCTACTATCTTCTTAGGGTCAGATTCATAATGTTCAGTTAAGCGTTATGTAATTTATAAGCGATGTGTAAATTTGACTCGACCTCGGATAAGCTGTACAACCAAATTTTTTTCGAAACTAAGCGCCTTAGCAAATGGGGTGCAAGTTTTTTAGAGCTTATTTGGAAATGTTAAGTGAAAGTAGATTAGAATTCACCGATGAACTTGACCTTGAATTCGACATAAAAGTAAAGTGGCTCCAGGGTTTACATCCTCCATTTCTGCCTATGGTATGTCGAAAACCAGCTTCACAAAGAAACTTATGAAGAAAGTTGAAAGAGGTTGAAAAATTCGAACAAATACATATATGATATATTGGAATAAGTTAAAGTGTTGAAAAAGTCGAAAGAATATGGAAAATGTTGAAAAAAACGAATAAAAATGAAATATTTGAAATATGCCACGCCCGTTTCTCCAATTCCGCCCACTTTTGGTTCAATAAATTATATTCGTGATCGACTTCCTAATATTAAATTTTAGCACACTAGCTTGTATAGTTTGCGATATATGCCGCAGTTAAATTTAAAATTTAGGGCGGTGACACACCCAGTGGTACAATCCAGCCCGGTTTTGATCCAGAAATAGCTTTTCATAAGCGAACCCCTAACACCAAATTATAGTATGATGGCTCACATATTTCGATAAATATGCCTCCTACCGTATTTTATTTGTATGGGAAGTGCCACGCCCACTGGTGCTATTTCAACCACTTTTGATTCAGATATACTCTATACCAACTGAACCACTTACATTAAATTTCATACCATTCGCTGCAATAGTTCACTTAAAACAGCGTTTACAAATTTATGTGAATATGGGAGGTGCCACGCCCACTGATGCAATCTCGTCAAAATTCATTTATTTTTAAAGCTTATAGTAACTGGCATCTATGCACCAAATTTTATGAAGATTACTCTCATAGCAACTATCTATAATAATAAACGTTTTTTGCTTATATGGGAGGTGCCACGCCCACAGGTACTATTGGACCAAATTTTTGCTATAAGAGACCTTATAGCAAGCATATCTACCTCCCTAAATTTCATAACGATTACGTTGGTAGTTCTATTAATATAACGTTTACAAATATTGTAGGCGGTGCCACGCCCTTCAACGAGATTTTTCAGAAAAGTGGCTGAGCATTCAGCGGCATTATCTACAAAATTTTTATGGAAATCGTTTTTGCAAATTTTGAGATATACGGAATCAATATTTTTTACAGTTGAAAACTGCCACGCTCACTTTTTCAATTCCGCCCACTTTTATCTCAATTCAAGATATACTTGATATGAATCCGTTTACCACATTTAATCGCAATATCTAGAACGCATTACAAGATATGGTGATATAAATGAAAAAATTTAGGGCTGTGCCACGCCCCTGTACGACTCTTTGGAAACTTGAAACCCAGCTTCATCCTAATTTGGTTCACATGTGCACCAAATCACTTAGTTTCATCAAAATTGCTGTAACTTTTTTCAAAATTGACCTGGGTAAATATACATAGGATATGGGCGGTAGGCGTCAACCGATTTCGCCCATTTTCAATAGCAAGATGCCTGCAAGAAGATGTGGCCTGTGTGCGAAAGTTTCATTCAATTGTCTTTTTTGGTTTTCCCGTAAACCTGATTTCAACAGACGGACAGACAGACAGACGGACATCGCTAAATCGACTCAAGTGGTGACGCTGATCAAGAATACATATACTTTTCCATACTTGCCACACCCCCTTCGATGTGTTACAAACGGAGAGACAAAGTGAATTGTAGGGTATAAAAAGACATTGGGCCCAACATTTTGTGGATTATGACCATGGAACCGCTTTGACTGGGTACGGTTTGATGTATTATGTGAAAAATCTACATTTTATTAAAGTTGTGAATATATAAATTTTTAAACAGTGTGCTAATAACTATTTACATATATCTTTTAATTGAACTGATGGAAAGTTAAACGATGTCAGCCTGGAGATAAAGCGAAGACTAACTCTTGCTAATAGGTGTTACTATGGTCTCAGTAAGCAATTGAGTAGTAGAGACCTCTCTCGCCCGACAAAACTGACACTCTACAAGACGCTCATCTTACCCGTGCTACTTTCCGGCGCAGAAGCATGGGTTGTGTCGCAGACTGATGCAGCCACGCTTGGGGTGTTTGAGAGAAAAATTCTTCGCAAAATCTTCGGTCCTGTTCACGTCGGCGACGACTACCGTATTCGAATGAACCACGAACTGTACGAGCTCTACGCTGACATTGACATAGTCAAGCGCATCACTATTCAACGTCTGCGCTGGCTGGGACATGTTGTGCGTATGGACGAAGAAGCTCCGGCGAAAAAGGTGTTTGATGCGGAAGCCGCTGGGCGACGATGAAGAGGAAGACCATGCCTCCGATGGAAAGACCAAGCCGAGGAAACCCTATCCACGCTTGGTGTGAATGATTGGAGAAGGCGTGCGCAAAGCAGAGGCGCCTGGAGAGAGCTTTTGAGGTCGGCCGTAACCCGGTAACGGGTTGTTATGGCCACCCAAGTAAGTAAGTAAGTAAGTAAGTAGATGGAAAGTTAATGGTTGTGATGCCGAAATCTTCTGCGATTCAATTCCATACACTTACATACACACATTAATTTAAAAATTGAATTATTTAGTTAAAAAGTGTTATTTATTTTTGGTGATATTTTATAATTTATTAGAAGCGTTAACTAGTGAATTGTCACTAGAAATTTGGGATGTCGAAACATTTCCGGGCCATTTCAGAAATTTTCTCTCATATGTACATAAGTAAGTATATCCTGATTTCAATATTGTAGAAATGGTGAAGGCAAAGAAAGCTCTCCAAACACCCTCTTTATTACGATGAAAATAGCCCTATATCATCAAGGAGCCACCGCCAAACTTTAAGGTCTCCTGTATAATGCGTGCAGTACTGCCAACTTTTTCTTTCATATCAACACCACGCGCGTCCATCTGATCCCAAACGATTTTTTTGGACGCACCTGACCAGTGGATACTAGTTACCTTGATCAGATTATCGTGCGTGGTGTTGATATGGCAAAAAATTTGGAATTACTGCACGCATTACTCAGACGTGGCGGTGGCTCCTTGATGAAATAGGTCTATTTTCATCTTAATAAACAGGATGTTCTTCGTAAAATCATTGGAATAATAGAAGCAAGAGATTATTTCAAGTTGTCTTATACCCTGGAAAAATTCGGCTGTGAATCAGGCGATACTATCAATTTGCAGGATAATGACCTGAAGTATATGGCTAAAGTTTCAAGAAAATGGCTCCGATACTGAAATATTACCTGCTTGGATTGACCAGCACTGTCCCCAGATATTAACCCCAATTGAAAATTTGTGAAAAATTGTTATTTTGAGTCAAATAACCCCACAAAATCTGGACGAGCTATGGGAGGTCGCCAACGGACAGTGGTTCGTGATCAATACTCAAATACTAAAAAAATTAATAGCGAGTATGCCTAAGAGAATATTGCTCATCAATAGAGTCAGAAACAGCCACATAAAATATTAAGAAATTATTTAATATATTTTTATCAGCTTAAGTCACAAAACTGTTCACTAAAAACTAAGTATAAAAATATCTACCCAATTTAATCAAAATGTGAAATATTTTAGTTTTGATTTTTTTAGCTAGAATAAAGAATTTGCAAGTTTTCTGCAAACATTTTTTTATACCATTAGTTGAATTTTTAATCGAATTTACAGTCAATTGCATTAACCGATATTCATGTGAAATTTCACAAATCGGTTAATGCTTTTTAAACAAACATGACAAAGATAACAAATGGAACAATTTAACCTTTTTTACAAAAAAAAAATATACAGCCTTAAGATTAGAAACATGTTTTTTTATGAACAGTTTTTTGGCTCACTGTAAGTCCAAACTTAAACTTTTCACTGAAGAACACCTTTAAGTCCTCAGTAGAATGAATTATCCGAAAACCATATTAGCGATCGCTAAATCTATTTTTTGATGCTATGTAGGCTAGTTGGCAGAAATTTTACACATAAAATGGAGTATGTTCACTATGCGTCTGAAAAATGTTTAAGAAATTTAAAATTATATATTTCTTTTCAAATAAAACTTAATTGCTTTAATCCCTGATGATAGTAAAAGGTTGTACAAATTATAGCAAATGAAATCGATTTTCTCTCTACATATGCTTATCAAATAATTCCAGCGTGTCACCAGTGAAGTAATCAACTTCGCTAAATTGATCCAATAATGATTTCTGACAATCCGTAAAAACTCGACGGCATTCCGCACCAGAGCGACCCAAAGCTTCAGCATGAAAATATTCGTTATCAGAATGTGATGAGAGTTCATCCACCGATGATGATGGCCTTAATAGAAAATAATTCAATGAAAGCAATTACAAATTAAACTACAAATACTTACGTTAACAATATATGTAAAAGTTCACCAAATAACCCATTCCAATAGTGAAAGGGCACCTCAGCTGCCTCACAGATGCTTTTGAGTATACAAGAACGTCCGGGAAGCCCCATCCTTAAGAAAAAAAATAATAAGCACATATTTCCGGTAAACAAACACTGCCTCACCTGACTGCAAGACCTTCTAAGCCCTTGTACAAGGCCCAACGGTAACTAGATAGCACGTTTTTTCTTTCCTCCAATAGGTTCCAAAATGTTTGATTTGGATAAAGGTTACTTTTGTCAACCAAATGCTGCTCTAGCATGGACGTGGAGCGCCTACGTCGCCCGTTGATGTTCAGTGTATGTTTGGTTCGTAATTGCTCGGCTGTTTCAGGCAAAAAGTATTCGGCCTTCAGTACATAACCCGTGGTAATTGCTTCATATTGCAACTCTTCTACCGGAATACCAATACCGATAATCCACTAGTGAATTTTAAGTTATTTTAAATGTACAATTTAAGCTCATTGTTTTCTTATATACCTGTATTCTTGTAGGCGCTGTTGGCGGAAACACAATTGGTATAAGCCGTTTCTCTCTGTGATGTAAATTTTCCACTATCTTCGATTGAAGTGTTAGTAAAATACTAATTATTAAAAAACTTAAATAACTGCGTTGCATTTTTATATAATCTCGGAAATTACTTAGTTGTGTTCTATTCTTCTAACAAAATGATACTGTGGGACATGGTAGGAACTTAAGACAATCAGACCTTTTAGCAGATATTGACAATTTTTTGTTTTTGTAGCGAACTATAAACCACAGTGACTTTTCACACAGTGACTACTTAGAATCGTATTTAAGTCACTTCTGGCTTTGGCATTGGCGTTATTGGTCTGCTGTAGTGCCATGTATTATGTTGGCCATCATGATCTCTTAATTAACACATCTGTTCTGATTGTTTTTTCTATTTTATTTTTTAGGTCAGTTGCACGCAGAAATTTTGTTCTAAATACCAACTTAAGTTGGTAGGTAGTTTTTTCTTTTTTCATAAAAATCTTTTGTAACATTTGCTATAACTACAAATTGTTATTGAATGCATTCTAATTGAATTTTAAAACCTTGCAAAACTGTACGTTAGTTTAACAGGAAGAGAACTAAACGAGTAAGTTATACTGGGTCTTTTAACTACTTTGCTATGATTTTTAATTAAACAATTGATAACTAAAAAGAAAAACAATTAACTAATTATAAAGTGTATAATATTATACATTAACTTTAGGCCTTCGCAGGAAAAGTAATTCTTTTTCATGAGCTTTTAACTGTGCACCTCTTTGTAAAACTTATTGACACAAAAGTTGGAAAAAATTCAATATTATAACAAATATGTGTCGAAAAGTTATGGTACCAATTTGAATGATATATACACCATTTCAAAACTTATTAGATATTTGTTCAAAGAGTTCGCTTTTCTGATATTGACAATTTCTCTATCTGAACTTAAAATCAAGTGCTGTTAATTATATTTACAAAAAACACAAAAGTCGGGTTCGCTGAAAAATTGTATATCATTCATATCGTTACCTAACATCCTAACTTGTTTTTGTTTTTTTTTTTAATTGTATTTGAATTGTAAAATTCAAATTTTTCTTATCGGATGGTTTGTAGGAGTAAAATTGCCTAGGTGGCGACACTTAAGCATTCGCAACTTTTTTATTTATGAGACGTACTAAAATTTTTTTTCAGGAGAAAGTTGTGTAGACTTCAATCTTTTACATAAGAATTCATAACAATATGAGGCGCCCAGTTGCAAAACCGGCAAAGTCCCTTTTTCATACTCTTGGACGAACAACGAAAAACGTTTATCTTCATCTATGTTCATTGAAAAATTAAAAAGTATATCCCACATAATAGCTTCTAAAATTTCTTACTCAAAGCACGTCAGATCAAACTTCTCAAGTTTTATTTGCGTATGTTTTTGAGAAAACAATTTTGGACTTGGCCGGTTTTGATACCAATGTACTGGACTTGGCCGGTTTTGATTCCAAGGCGTTGAACTGGTTTTGAAAGCAACCGGTTTAAAATTTATACATCAAAAATAAATTAAAAAGTGTAATATTTCTGTCAAAAAACTTTTTTTTAATCTAAAACCATAGTAGAAAGATAAAGCATGGCCTAGATTTTGATATATGAAAATATCTCAAAATTTGATTTTTTGGACTTCGCTGGTTTTGCAACTGTGCGCCTCATATATTTTTGCAGTATACAACGTTTTTTGCTTCTCCTCGACGCTTCCTGCTTAACTGACCACTTTTCGAAAAAACAAAATTATAGACATACTATATACGAAAAATTCCAAGTATTAAAAATTAAACGATGCATCACATCGAATTATTACCATAATAGATAAAAAATCTTCATCACATATTGGATTTTCTTGCTTATCTTCTTTTTTTTTCAATAAAATTTTTATTTACTTAATTTTTTACTACAAGATTATCATAATGTCACACTCGTTACATTTGGATGTCACACCCGTTACATTTTTAAAGCAACTTTGTATTTATTATTTAAAAGCCTATGTTAAAAGTTTCTCATCATTTTAATAAAAAATATATCAAATATTTCTAAGATGATATCAATTTATCACTCATTCCTGCAAAATTTTAGGCAATTTGAACTCAAACTCAAAATATTGAAAAAAGTCAACGTCACACTCAGGGCCGTATTACCACATACGCCACCGACGCCATGGCGTATGGGCGGCAAGGCGACGGGGGCGGCAAAATTTTGAAAAAAGTTTTTTTCCAAGCGGAAGACAAAAAGCAAAGCAGACACACTAACTGACATATTCCATTCTCATTCAACGATTGTTATGCTTACATGTTTGTTTCTTTCAAATTCCGCGTTGTTGCGTTGACAAATTGAGAATGATAGCGAGAGTAAAATTTGAATACATATTACGTTTTTTTCTTCCATTACATTGCCATATAAAAAGAAAACGCACACATACCAACTAACACACTAACTTCCCAGCAGGCAAATGAGCAAGGCCTTACTCGGAGAAGGCCTGCTAGCACTGCTGCGATTATATAAGGACCTCTCAAAACTAGATTTTCATGCAAATAAAAATACAATCACAGAAGGCATAATATGCCTTGCCAAAACAGACGTGCTATCAGGCCTGATATTAGAAGGCAAAGAAGAAGGACTCCATTTACTTTAGCGCTTTTCTGTTTCTTTTTCTGATTCGGCATAACTTTTTTGTCATATGCATTGTACATATACGACATGAAAAGTATACACATGGTTAGAAATTAAGAGAGGTGTGCTAGACTTCTGTTGTTTCATGTTATGTTAAGGAGGTAGAGTTTTGTGTATTCTTTATCAAATTGTAAAGTCATTAAAAAAATATCAACGCAAGTGAGATGGCGCGGATAAAAAAAAAACAATTAATATTTAGAGTATTTAAATTTATTAAAATTAATTTTTGTCAAGTACTTCTGAGAGTCCTTCTACGGTAAGCGGTCTTAGAAAGCCTGCTTAGGAAGGCCTGTTTTCTGCGGCCATTTCATATAAAAAAGAAAGTACGTTTGAAAGGAGGGTGGAAGGGCTTATACTTACCAAGGAAAGCCTTCTAGAAGCACTGTTAGCTCCTGCCCTTGCCTACTGGGTTGCCATTAAACGATTTGTTATGCTTGCATACTTCTTTCTACGTGTGAAATAAATTTTTTGTTTCAAGTTTTCACTTCTGTCGGCACTCCCGGAGTCCAACCCGCCGGTTTTTTTTTTTAAATCACCTAGTATGAAGTGGTAGAAAGAAATGAAAGTCTTTATGAATATTTTCTTTAAACAGAGATATATTTACAGAGCTACTTTTCCAGTTGGGTCGATTCGGCTTCTTTCGTTTGAAGTTTCAAAGTTCAAAAAAATTGATTAAGGTTACTGAGGTTACTGGGGCTACTTGGGGTTCACTTGAATGGCATATTATAAATTCCTAATGTTGCTTTTGTTGTCAGGCGTTTGTTTAAAAATTTACTTATAATTTTTTTTCTTAATTTTTGGGACGGTAATATTTTATTGGCGTACGGGCGGAATATAGGCTTAATCCGGCCCTAGTCACACCCGTTACGCACTTTAAAAGCATTTTCTGAACTTATAACATTAGATGTCAAATTTTTATACTTTTAAAAAATATCGGAAAGAACCATAGTACTTGTTGCAAGAGATTAAATTGCATTCTCACACTTGTCTGAAAAGATATGAAAATAAGAGTTAAACTGTCACACCCGTTACCCTGAAAGTGTCGTCCTGTATAAAACTAAAAAGTGTGGTTACGGCTTCTTAGATATTAAGTGACAATATACCCCTCAAACTAGATACATTTACATATATGTCACACACAAGGGGGTGGCAGGTTTTCAAAAGTGTATACAAGTCTAGACAAGTGTAGACGTTTACCACTATCATATTTACTTAGTTCTTCTGCAGGTTTAAACTAAAATCATATCCAACGAGTTCAATAACTTAGCTAGTTCCATAATTTTCACGTGCTAACTCATGTTAACAAATATGTATTGCCGAGCCTGGTCTAGCTTAACCTCAACCCCCCGACAAGATACTTCCACCAGTGATAATTCTTTGCATCACCCTGTAAATGAGCTCAAGGTACTTGCAGCAGTTATATACCCAGGTTGAAACTATCTCAGCTGAGTTAGTTGTAAATTTGAATCACTGACGACATACGAAAATGTTGTTGCACAGAGCAAAGTACGACGTACAACCTGCAGCGTTTGTTTCAATGGTACTAGCAGCATTTTTCTCTGCTGATACTGCTGAGTGCTTGATTTTTCCGCGTGGTGCCTCCTTTGGAGTAAGGTCATTTTAACGCTAAAAACGCACTTAACTGCAATAAAAGACGCACTATTTATTATTTTTCGCCTAATTTATAGTACCTAGCTGCTGTGGCAATGCCGCTGGATTTGCCAAATCGAGAAGTTTACGTGGCCTTTAATTTTGAAGCCAACTATGGATTGCCTGCAAACGACACGTACAAGGATTGGATCAACAGAGTGAGTTAAATGTGTACGATTATATGTGTGCCATTATGTCGAATGTGTTTTGGCTTACAGTGGAATCTGGATAAATATTTCCTGGGCATTGGTAATAATGTGACCTACATAAATGGACGCAAAATGCTTTACACACGTAGCTCGTTCTATCGCAGCGTTGTGGGGTATCTGGAACATTTTGGCATGAATGGTACAGCGTGTCTTTTGAGGACAATTTGCGAGGTTGCCGAATCTACTGTGGACGTCAACAATGGGCTACTTGGTAGCATTTTCAAAATTTTATTCATGTAATTATGATGATGCACATGACGTACAGCCAACGATAAGCCAAACACAGAGATTTTAATTAACCAACCGGGATTGTTTTTTTTTTTTTTTCATTTTCATTTTTGTTTTGTCTCAAAATGTAGGCCATCCACTTCATCAGTAGAGGAAAATGCTGAAATTAAATCAGAACACTATGAAGCAGAGCACTGGGGCAACAATGGTGGTGTATGTTTGCAGTATATGACATGGTGTCCTGAAGGGCCACTTAATTTGATATCAAAATGGTTATGAACACTTTGTTTTCTTACAATTCGTATAAAAAATAAGCATTTTCTTGTGAACTTGTAACCCATTTACAATAAAATTATTTATTGTTGGAATAAAAACTCTAAATAATTGTTATCTATATTGGAAGCTCAGTTGGATGTAATGGAAAAAGTTGCTAATACCCAACAAAAATTTCCGGATTTTAAGGAATCTTTTTGACTCTAAAAGGCTTCAAGAGCGCTATGTAGTACATAGATTGTAGGATCTGCCAATATTCACTGGGAAACTATAATTTGAGCTCCTTCCATAGGGATCGTGATTTTTTTTTTTTACCTGCTCAATACTTAAGATATTCAAAACATTTGAACTCTCGCTCCTATCCCCCAAAGTAATGCGACTTTTCACATTAATTTCAGGTAATTTTTATGTAATGTTTTTTTTCAAATCTTTGGTAATTTCATTGGTATAAAAGTAATATTAAACATGATAACTCATAAGAGTTTAGCCATCACACAAGATTTTTAATATATTTATTCACAACAACTCACTCAGGGGATAAAACTCCATCTACTTATTATTGCTAAGCCCATAACATTGACTTCCTCCTCCATAAGCCTTTGAACCAGTGGCGAAGCTTGAAAATTTTTTGCCCAGGGCGAAGAACAATCTGCCGCCACTCTTTCCTGCAAATAATATTTAACTCTGAAATTTTCATAAATCAAAATGTACTAGGTAAAACAAGAAAAGACTTTCTTTACGCCCGTTTCTTCAAATATTAAAAATAAAATTAAAATTTAATAAGTTCTGGTCAATACAAATTTGTAATTTAATATCATTTGCAAATTTCAATATGAATACCAAAAATGATTTTGCTGTTCCCAACCCATTGCGCCCGGGCACAGTGTATTATTTTGGCAATTTAGCGCTACTAAACTCAAAAAAAAAAGTTGATTTTTTGATAGAATTTAAATGCAAATATACTAAAAAATCCCCAATTAGGTTAAGACTTCAAAAAATTTTTGGACTATATAGCAATAACGGTACCTTGAAAGTAAGTAAAAAGAAAAATAGTAAAAGTTTGCAGAATTTTGCGAAAAATTGAAAGGTTTTATTTTTTTTAAAAAAAAATTAATTTCAAAGTTTCTTTGATCGAAATAACATAAAATCTTTGCAGAGTTATTGATAGCAACAAAATTTTGTATACACTGAAAAACCTACTTTAACTGTGAGTATTAATAAAAAAAAAACTTTTGTGGACAATAAAAAAATAGCTTAGAATAGTTTAGAGTTCTGACTTTGATTACAATAAAGCTTGATATGTTTACTAATAGAATCAACAAAAAAATTCTGCGCCTAGCTGCGGCTCCCATACAACCATTTTCAATTTTTTAAGATGACTTCTGAAATTTCTCACTTCCAAATATTTGAGGTATGGCTTGATACTGCAGTAAACAAACGATTAGAGAGGATCATTTGTTTTTATCAGGAAATGTTGATGGTGGATCGCAAAGTACTGTTGATATTGATTAGGCTAAGCAATGTGCCAAGAACTTGTTGTCGCAACTGAATTCCTGGAGGGCGAATGCTTGTCGGAAGAAAGTTCGATTTATTTCATCAAATAAAGATTGGCTCGGAGGTAAAATCGAAATCTCTTTATTTTTGTGAACTACACCGAAAAAATTTTCTGGTGGGAGACCAAATAAAGAATTTGAAGAACGCACCGAAAGCACTAAAAATAAAAAACCCAGAGAAGTTGCAAAAGAGGTAAACGAAAATCAAGGCGTTTTTTCAAAGAATCGGATATAACAGCTGGAATAACTGGTATAAATTTCGAACTAATTGCTCGTTTCCGTACCTTGCTTCAATCCTCAAACTCTGGCTTTCCAATCAATGTGGATGATTTCCAAAAATACTCGCAGGATACGCTGTACCTATATTTAGGATATATCCTTGGTACTATACGCTACCAACAGTGCACAAAGCGCTTTAACATGGAAGCAGTGTAATAAAAACCTGCATTATACCAGTTGGCCAAATGTCAGAGGAAGTACACGAAGCACGTGATAAGGATGTCCGGCGTTATAGAGATCTTTTTACGCGAAAAACTTCAAGGATCGATACAAATGGTGATTTGATCAATAGACTCTTGATAGCATCGGATCGATTTATAGCAAGTTTGCGCAAAACGCCAAAAAGAAGTATAGACACCTAAGTCCGGACACGATAGAATTGCTTCAAATGAAAAGCGATGACACTTCTGATTCGAGCGATTAAGATGAGTCTTTGGAGTAAATTTTAGAAATTACACTGCAAGCATTTTTAATATTTCTCCTTTTCAGAATTATGTTTTGTTGATTAATTTTTTATGTATCAACTTTACAGGCATGCTTATGATGAATCTAGTCATAAAGACCTTGTACCTACATATGTTATGGTCCCAAGTTTGAGAGCAGCATCCCTGAATTGAAGAACATATAAAAATTGTAAAGTACATATTTTTTTTTTTAAATAAACGAAGAAAAGCAAATAATCTTTTATGTACGAGTTCATATTTTTGATTCTATAATATAATTTGTTATTCATTTCGTAACTATTTTCCAAATTCGCGTCCAAATCTCAGCTAAAATCATTATAACTCCAAAAACTGAAACTATTTGAATATAAAAGAAACGCTGAAAAATTCACGTTCTTATATTCTACAACTATCTTACAAGTCATATTTTTGTATCTTAAGCAAGCTAAAAATTATGTTAAAAATTTTAATTTCAAAAACAGTTCAATGAAATACCACGCGATGAAATATTTATTTTCATTGCAAAATGTTCTTCAAAACGCCCTTTAAAACACCAAAACGAAAAAATCGGTTATATGGGAGCTATATCATAAACCCAACCCATTTATATCATTTTTACGTTTATGCTGTTAAATATAAATATTAACATTTGTGAAAAATTTCATTGACCTAGCTGGTATAGTTTTTAAGATATTAGCTTAGTACTGCTAGATTGGCAAAATAACACACTGTGCCGGGGCGACAAATAGTGGTCCCAAATCGTGTTTTTTGGTTCAAAAATCTCTAGAAAGCGCAAATCTTGTCGAAAATCAACATTTTTTTTATCATCTTTTTTTTATTTTAAGTCAAATTCCGAAAAAAAATTTTGTTGATATTTTTGTTAGTTCAAAAATGACTAGATTAAAGATTATTAAAATTTTAACAAATCCTAAGAGCCCGAATATGGAAAACAGAATACTGTTTTTTGGAAAAAGCCGAAAAAAAAGTTTTTGAAATATTTTTTGCTTCAAAAATTGCTAAGGACTGAAAATTTTGTCGAAAATTAACAATTTTCTTTTTCAAATAAAATAGCTTAAATGCCAACAAATCAGTGGACCCTCAAATTTGAAACAAAATATTCGGTTTTTATTATTTTAAGTAAAAAACCTAAACAAATTTTTTTTTTTTTTTTCAAATATATTTGGGTTCCAAAAATGCTAGGGGGTGTAAGTCTTGTCGTAAATGAAGAATTGATTTTTTAATTAAAGCCAACTTAATTGCCAACAAATCGTAGGGGCTCGAATTTTTAAATATTGGTAAGCTAATTTAAGTTAAGTCCCAAAAAAAATTTTTCGTTTTAATATTTTATGGTGCGAAAATGGCTGGAGGTCGCAAATCTTGTCTGAAATTAATGATTTTTTCTTTTAATCAAAGCCTACAAAAATTCCAACAAATCTCTAGAGCATTTTTAAAAAAAGGCAAAAGACTCTTGACTCTAGCTATGTATGTTGATGTTTCAAACAAACAGAGCTGGATAGTTTAAAGGGTAGGTGGGATGGAACGAGACATTTCCAAACGACTCTGTTTAAAGATAATTTACCCCGACAGAATAAATGGAAGTGAATAGAAATAGGAAAGAAGATAGGAAGGAGACCCTACTAGTTGTCGTAGGTCCTATCTTTCCAGGTGAAGAAGTAACTTTGTTACATTATTAGACGGTTCTTTCAAGAAACATTTTGATAAAATCAAGATCAGACTGGAGTAATGAGTAATTCCAATTCCAGGGAACTGAAAATTTTGAATGATGTTTTCAATTCCATGGCAAATAGAATAACTCTTTCGCCAATTTAAAAATCTGTTTTCGACCTTTCATGCAGACACTTGTTCATTTTGAAATGTAATTGAAGATGTCAATTCCGAATGAATTCCAATTCCTTGGAATGAAATCAAAATTTTCAAACTTTCAATCACCCTGGTAGAGCAACGGAGGAATTATTTCTTTTATAAACATAGAAAAGCCGGATATTGTCGGATAATGCTTACTCAGTCAGAGAAGTCTCTGGATTCATTGAAGAGAGAATGTTTATCAATATTATAAATTGAGAATATTTATCAATATTATAAATTTCACCAGAAAAGATCTCCCTGATAATGAAAACTCCGTCTGTGTAATCTGTGAGTTGTGTGACTAGTCTGGAAGTAATCTCCAATAACATGAAAACATGTATCCTAAAAGTTCTTTCTCTTTGGGTCTTATTTACAATTTAATCATTTTATAATTTATTTTTCAAAAAATAAAACAAAAACAAAATACCGACAAAATTCAAACTACAAACTCAACACAGTATTTTACTCTTGAAACCGCATGATCCTTTATATATTAATAATGCCGACAGAAATCAAAGAAGGCGTAATTTCATCACCAGCTTATTATGCCCGCGCTGAAAATCCATCAAAGGACTAATGTTTAGAATTCTTCAAATCCTCCTAAGGCGGCAAACCGAATCACTCCTGTTGTAAGCTATCAATTGTTTCCAAAATCTAAACAAATTCTATTCATACGACTGTTCAACTTTGAAATAATTTTCAAAGAATCTTAAAAGTAAATCACAATATTAAAAAAACCTCAACACTCCTACCGCCATAATAGCAAAACGGATGAAGCTATCACCAAACTGCCAAGAACCAACATAAGATCTACTCGTACATCTCAAGGAAATGTCCAGGCTGTTCGCCAACATCGAGTGCAGCGCAAAAACAAACATTTGAAAATCAGCTGAATCGCACTCCATGCAGATGAAGATGACATGAAGCATTAGAGGATGAAGGCACAAAGGCGTCCTAAGCACATCAAATATTTCAACGATATTTTAGCAGGGCAAAACTCAAAAAATTAAAAACTGAAAAAAACTTCTGCAGAACAATGAACGTAGGAAATAAAAGAAAAAGAACTCTCTTCTGTTATTTGTTTTCGCATGTGAATGCAACCAAGTTGAAAGGAATAAAAGTTAAAATAATTCCTTTATATTTTTAAGAATGGTAAATAATTGAATGAAATCTTGAAAAAAAGCAAATACGTCGAACATGTGTGAAGTTCATATGAGAATGCATGAAAGAGCGTAAACCAAGAAAATCGCGTCAAATTAACAACTGTTTTGAATGAGAAATTTACTGGAGGAATGAGAATACAAAGACAAGCAAGGGTTTGCCTTTTTAATTTATTTAGTGCTGCCTATAGTTTGAATTTAAGAAATACTTGGAGTAATAACTCAATTTATGCAGCGCGATATTCATCTTGCAAAGCAATCAGCATTCAATGCCACAATTTTCCAACGAAATATCCCAAAAACTCTTCTGCTATACAACACATCAATCGAATCGATCACTTTCCAATTACCACAATATTTGGGTGCGCAGACATTGTAACTATTTAAGATCATCATTTATGTCAAATTGGCTTTCGAGCTGCTGTATTGAATAAACATACTAACGCAGAATGTAAGTGAACCACCCGATATTTTGCCTAAAAACTCAAAAACCGGCAGGGTTTTACGAATTTACGAAACCATGTCGAACAACGCGTCTTTGAACTTGCCTTTGATACCGTGGTTTTCACCTTCACCTTAGACTTGGGCTCTTATATCAGCACGATTGACGATTAATGAAATTTAAGTGCAACTACTTGTACACAGAAAGATACCAAACACAGTTCGAGTCGCGGCAAAACAAAACACAAATGTGCTTTACCACAGAAATTGTCATTTTAGCCAGCCACGGTTTCAAACTTTTTTTTTTTTTTGAGCACACCCTTCAACCATGGTTTTAATATTCAAGATGGAACAACTAAAATTCAAGTATGTACTTATAATTTGTATGTAACTTTTCATGTTTTTTTACTTTAAATGCAATTTTAACTATGTCTTCCTTTGCATTTAAATTGCTCCACCTTGAATATTAATTCAAAATAGTCATAACTTCAAGAAAAACTATGGTGTGCTCCAAAAAAAAATCGAAATCGTTGCTAGCTAAAATGACAATTCCTGTGGAAATGCAGAAATGCGGTTTTACCTTGAGAGTAGAAGTGTTACTTAACACGACAAAAACGCCGTATACAAGATGAACAACTTTGCAATTAAAAATTCAATATGGATATTTCATTGAATAACACTGTTGATTGTTCTAGCAGCAAAAAAAAAGGTTTTATAGCATTTTTAAAGGCATTTTAAAGCCAAGTAAGCCCCACTAGGTGCATGAGGTAGCATTTTTCGTGTATGTCTTTATAATGTACAGTATAGTGACACGTATAGACAACCAGCCTAATGACTTTACAGTCAGCCTATTATGAGCTTTAAAAATACACATAAAACACATTTCTTTATTATAGTTCTAGCAAGATTTTATAAAACCAAATTATCGATACGAAGGCAAAGTATCTTTTCAATTCCACACTAAGCTATTTTAAAGGCATCAATGCTTTCTAAGCTGAATTTATGTCTTGATAACTTCCCCTTAGGGGATAACTTCCCCTTAGGGGATAACTTCCCCTTAGGGGACGTCCATAAATTACGTGAGGTGTTTTTTTTGAAAATTCGGACCCCCCCCCTCCCCTTGGTAAGATTTGGTCAGTTCTGGCGGGACTCCCCCCTCACTTCCGTGAGAATTTCCTTATAATTTTTAGATGTAATCTGCAATAATAATGTATACTCTCTGCATTAAAAAGTCGACGTAAGATTTTCGTTAACCCCCCTCCACCTTGGTGAGATTTGGTGAGGTTTTGCCGGACCCCCTCCCCCATTATTTTGACTCACGTAATTTATGGACGGCACCTTTTGCTGCTAGAAATACTATTGTATTTAAACACATTTAGCCGTCATTTTTTTGCTGTTTTAAGCCTCATTATGGTAGAAGGCACCCCGACAATTACACTCCACCACACCAATATCTAAATCGGAACCCGGTAGCACCGAAATAAAGTCTACTGTAAAGTAAAAATGAATACACAAAGTTTGTATAAAGAAGACATCAGATTTGCGAGAAAAGCAATTAAATGGAAACCTTTGCGGCCACATTTAGAATAAGGACATCCATTTATGATTTATCATGCTCGATGTGTTGCTAGCAGCAGCTCAAGGGTGAAATATTTTAAATGTCTGATAAATTCTACGACCAGATTTGAATTCAGCATTAAAAAATATTTAAGAAATGGTAATTTTAATTCGAAATGTGAAAGGACTAAATATTTACTGGGCGCAGAAGCGATTTTTGGCACTTATGTGTTGTTATATAACTCGAAATTTTGATATGATGAAAAAATTCTGATCTCAAATTTGACTTTAGCAGTTCAAAATCTATGTAAATGCCTTACTGATGCTTCAGATTCATTAAATGGGGATTTGAATCAGTGAGCGAGGCAGTTTTATAGTACAAACTACCAATATACTTATAGTGAGCGCCTCACTTACAAGCCCTACTTAATGATCCAACCGCAATACGGACGGTTGACAGAAATACCGACAGTGTAAAAACCGTTGAAGGTACAGCACGACGGCACATTCAGCTGTCATTTTGTGTATACAAGAAAGTAATTTTTGTATTGAAATATTTTTGATTGTGATAAAGTGAAATTTTTACCTTGAAATTTTTATCTTGAGTCCCAATGTAAGTAAGAACTGCAAAAAACAGTCAACTGTAATGTACCTTACAGTCGATATAAATATTACAGCTTTGTTTCATTACAAAAATATTGAAATTGCATGACGCACTTTTGCGAACCAGCGTTGCATAAATATTGACAAGATTAAAATAGAAACATTTGCATCATCTAAGGCCTCATCAAGTATGCAACAAAATTTTAAATGTCATACTTGAAACTCACAACCAATCTGATGGTTGCCTAGGACATGCTACACACCAAGGTGCTGCTAACAAGCCGCAGGCTCTGTTAAGCTTGCGCCTTTGCCAAAGTGACATGCATCTTTTCGCTTTCTTTGAAATCCTGTCAGCACAACCGCACAGAAGCCACAGGATGCAATGATGACAACCTCTGTTTGTTCCTTGTTCTCTTAATTGTTACGGTTTCTTTTTTCTATGCACTTAAGAGACTTTAAAGAAGACGCATTACAAAATATTTACAAGGCTTACAATGTTTTGGCAAATGATTAAATAGGATTAGGGACAGGATTAAAATCGGATTAGCAAAAACCTTGTGTAATGCTTTTATGTAAGAATTACTTCGTTATGTGGTATAGGAACTAAACTGTTGTTGCTGTTTGCGGCATAAATGATAAAGATTTCACTGGCTAATAATATTTAGCTACAACCTTTATGGAAAAAGAAAAGGTGGAACCTTTGCGTAAACGCACAATTTTGCGCAAGCAACTTCCGATAATCCTACCCAAATCGTTGCCCAGTAGCCATAGAGCACTTACTTATGATCGATCTTAATCTATACTAAATTAAAAAATTCCTAATCAAAAATCTGTACACGTCTGTATTCTGAAAAGGGCAGTTTCTACATTTATTATTTTAAAAGAAACTAAATCAGAAATATAGCAGTTAGTAAAGAAATCTATATTGTATATGAAGAGCTGAAATGTAAAACCCGCCAAGTCCAAAAAAATGAAATATTGTAGGAGGGCACAGAAAAAATGTTTGTCTACTAGCATACATGATCTAAATTTTAAAAAAAAAGTTTTCCCTTCACAAACTTTTGATTGCAAAAATTTCTGACAAATTCTTTTTATCAAAACCCGCCAAGTTCACATTTATGAAAATCAAAACCCGCCAAGTCCAATTTTATTTGTTATTTGGAGCGAAACATTCATTTGTGAAAAATTATGGATACTCGTATTCCAAAAGCTGTGAGAGTATTTAAATCATAAAACCACCTTAAGAATATTGACCCATTTCCAGCCATATAATATTGTTAATTTTAATACCTTGTTTTTACTGCGTCTTTTGGAAATTTTGAGCTTAACTAACCTTCAGTAATTTAGTATGTTCTTTTACTTTCCAAATATGGTATTGAGAATAAATTTGCACGAACCGTTATTGAGTTACCCCAAGGTCAAAAAAATCCTCTTTTTTGGATATTTTTTCAGCTCAAGAAATGAGATATTGAATTTTGTTAAAACAATATTGTAATGATGAGGTTCTGTTCAGAAAATGACATATTTTTGTTATATGTTTCTAAATTTTTTCAAACGTACCATACGTTTGGCATAGATGATGACTAACATCAGTGTTCGCAAGCACGAACACTGGTCGCTATTTGACACTTTTTTTCTCAGTACACGTTGAAATTTTGACTTCCTTTTTTTTCATATTTTCTACTATTTTTTTGAATTTCCGTGCAATTATTACGTTTAAGTATGAAAAGATATATAAATTCAAATAATTTTCTTAGAAGGGCTTGAAATTTATTTGTGCTTTTTTGAATTTTTAAGCGGATCTGATCATTTTTTCATTCCGTTTTACGAAAGAAAGTTGTTTTGAATAATTTTGTCGATTATCGCATAAGTATCCGAGCCAAGAAATGGTACTGGCCTAGAAGCTACATACATTGCTTTATATCAAAATATAAAAACGAAAAGCCAATGACTCAAAAAACTTTCGAGTTAACGTAACAGACAAATTTCTGTTGACTTCGGATGTTGAAACAATAGATCATAACTTAGCTGGCGATACACTTAGACCAGCCAATATGCCACGTATTACTGGAGACAGGCCCGGCAGAAGACCTGTCCTCGGTGTAGAGTACTCGACAACCGAAAACTGTCGAATTCGCCACCCGAACTTTATTATAGGACCTATCAATATTTCTGTATGCCTTTTAGTATCTTTATAAATTTAAAAATATTTAATTTATGTTCGAATTTGTTAATGATCGTAGCAATTAAGAATGCGCAAGGGTGGAGACTTTTAAAAAATACTGTGGGGGCACAGCTTTCCAACGTGTTTGTAGTAAATGTTTCGTTTTGAACAGAGTTCATGGCTTGCTAGCCTATATTCATAGTACCATAAGGTAGTTTTAGCCTTGATTTCCAGGCTGGTTCGAAGTTGAGTTGTCTACCTTGTAACTCCAAGCTGGTCGAGCGTAACAGACAGGCTAACCCAACGTTAAAAACGCAACATTATTCTGTAACTCCAAATTGAGCTTGACTCAGGTTGGCTCAAGATATTTTTTCTTGTTTGCTTTGCTCTCTAAAATATTGGGGACAATGCCACTAAAAATATTTTAAAGGAGGTCAAAAGTGCCTTGTCTGCCCATAGTCGGCGCTTATGCGATTACGAATGCCACCAGCGCTTTTAAAAAACGTTCTATAAGTGCTACAGAGCGATTCTCTCGAAAATGTTATTATTTTCTTATGTTGAATCATATATTAAAACAGATCAGGTATTATATTTGAACTGAATACACTGACTTACAATATTATCAATTATATTAAGCGTTTTTATTATTAATTTTGTATTCATCTGACATTTAAAAAGTGAAAGAAAGACTAAATTTTATTAATTTTATCATCTGAAAAAATATGTCAAATAGCGGCCAATGTTCGCACTTGCGAACACCCCATTGCAGGGCTCACAGACTAGTTAGCTCAAATCTGACAACGGATTTGAATTTCCTGACCCTAAGTTGCCTTAGATTACATAGTTTCATTAAAAGAGAAGCAGTTTGAATTTTCGTGGCCGTAAATGGGTTAAAATCACAAAATGAAGAAATATTGTAAGAATAAACGTTGTTTTGAAATGAATTTAAGCTTAGCCATTTTCAAAAAATGATTTCGAAACCTTTTACTATTATTATTTTTCAAAATCCGCCAAATTCCAAATCTTTAGTGATTTTCTTCATTTTGCACTAATTGAACCACAATTTCAAAATTTTTTATAAAACAAGGTAAACTCTTCAACGTATTACTTTATAATGACGAAAGCAATTAACGAAACGCAATAATCTCTTGATAATTTCCATAGAATTAACGGTAAAATGATGTTTTTTGCTTGCTGAGTCTTGCGTGCAAAACTGGACTTATTGACTTTGTTTGTTTTTTCTCAGAAATTTCTGTTTTTATGTTTGTTTTTTTACTTTTTGTGTTATTATAAGTTAAGTGTAATAAATAAAGAACTAACAATTTAAAACTGTAAGCAGCTTGAGTAATTCTTTCAAATTTGCCATCCATATGAACTCAGGTTTGACAAACATTTCTTCAGTATTATTAGCACAGCGATGGAAGATTCAATGCCAAATAAACTGAGTATTGACAATAATCAATACTGACCGTGTGAGGGGTTTACTGTCAGTAATGTAAATACTGTCAGTAATATCGATCGTCTGAGGTCCGCTTTAAGAAGCTCATCGACTGTTACTTGTAAAAACTTGCATATTTCATATTCAGCACAACGTGTCGGAACTCAGCTGCAACGCAAATTTTCATAGTTAGATCTAATCTTCACAATTTTATCGAGTTTTGGGAGTATAGTAGAAATGTAGCTGCAGGGGGTCCACCGGAACCAGCTTGATTTTGAAAGTGGTCTATGAGAAAAAAAAAGTTTGGGAAACACTGATGTAAATATTCATAAAAATATCAAGATATTTATAAAAATTTCAAGATATTTATGAAAATAACAAGTTATTTTTATGAATATCAACTTATTCGACTCGGGCTTCGGCATTGCAATCCATATAGCTCCAAAACGGCTGGGCGGACCACTATCAAACTTGGCACAAAGTATAAGCTCTTTTTTAATGCACTTAAAAAAAATGTTTGACCTTGATGGCGATTTGTGCTGGTCGGTTAGATCGCCAGACTTCGTCCTTTGAGCTCATGCGTTTACCACAATAGACCACAAACCTTGCAAGTTTTGAATGCCAACATTGAAGGATTGGACATTGGAACATTCAAAAAACCGTAGGAGAACGTTTGTAACCGTGTCAATTACCGGTTTATTTACCGTTTTCTGAAAACGCGGAAGTGTAAGCCAAGCCATCAGATGGCAAATTCAGGCTCAGTGATCACAAATTACTTTACGTTGATATCAGTAGATGATTCTTCGGTGTTGTCAAAATCCCTTACCGCATCTGGAAAGTTCAATGTGGAGTTGATTTCAATAAAGCTCGAAAAAACCTCAAGTAAATTATTGAGAAGAAGAGGAAATTATTAGGAAAATCAAAAAAATTAGGTAATATAAAAAGAGTATTATCATGCCTGAGCTAGGAATCGAACATGGATACCACTGGGTTGAAAACGCAGTACACTTCCACTGTGCCACAAGGCCAAAAAATATGACTGATTTCAGAAATACATACGCTCTAAGTTTTTGAGACCCATTACATTAGTCCGAATTGCATTCTTCATAGTCAATCTAATAATCAAAACAAGCGTATGTCGCCAGAATCGTGGTGGGCCAGGTTGTGAGAAGCCAACTAAAACAGTGTTGCTCAATAACTCGGAAAGTAAGCCAGAAGTAGTAAAATAATTTAGGACCAATGCTGTTGAGGAGTTAAAAAGAAAATAACTATGAAAAATGCAATGCTACCTCCCGAGCTGTATGCAGTAGCGTACCTGGTGGGGGCCGAGGGGGTGGCCGGCCCAGGCGCAAGCACTTGGGTGCGGCAAAATGGTATTCATATGTATCTTATTGTGATAGGCTTTTTTTTGAACTAAAATTGAGATTTTTTTTTAATAAATTATAAAGAATTAGAGGGTATGTGGAATGATTTTGTAATTCAATGTGGAATATACTTAGAAACACAAGTGAGGAATAAAATAAAAAATGTTTTTCTTTAAATTTAAAAATAAACTTGTGTATAAGGCGGCAACTGAACTGTTCGCTCCGGGCACCAAATATCTAATTTATGATTAGATGGATAATTTTTCTGTTTTATCCTGGACAAACAATCTCGTATCTTAATGTACATTAAAAGAAACTTGAAATAAAGTAGTGCAATTTAATGCGGTGAAAAATCAAAATTAAAATGTGACATATGATACCTTTGTATTATTGACAATTTTTCACATTTTGAGCTTCATAATTATAGCAATGGGTTCATTTATTTTAATTTAACGACCAGACTGTAATTGAAACTGAATTGAATTGCGTGCGGCGATTACTTAATTCGAATGACATTAAAATTCGTTTATGCAATTATTCACTTAAATGTTAATGAAGCTGCGGCAAAATGGCTTTGACGAGAAATTCAATCACATAAACTAATCAAATTAATGTGAATGGTTGTTAATTATACAGGTCGATTCGCAGGTGGAAATTGATATTTTTTAGATTACTGGCTTAAAAGAGGATGGCACAGAATGATGTTTATGGTATGAATTATTTTTAATTTTTGCAGAGGTCGAAATAATTTGTAAGCATTTAAATCGAGAAAGATTTCATTTTACAGCACAATGCTGTGAAAGCCCCATACACAAAAAACATTGTTAACAACTTGCGAACGCACGTTTTTTTAACATAAATCCAAACTATTTTCCTGTACTGCAACAGTTGCAGCAACTTGAACACACGTTCAATATTAACAGTAGCCTGTGTTGTCAACAAAGTTTCTCGTGTATGTAGCCTTTAAGAATTTAAGTTTTTGGAATACAAAGTCCGTAGTAAGCATAAGTAAAAATTCACAGCCTGTCACTCCGTATAAAGTCGAAAATGCATACATGGTCGATGATTTATTAGACCGCTGCATCGTTTATTATTGAGCACCACAACTGAATAATTTTGACTTTGTAATGCGATCACATGTTGACACATGTCACTTTGTCACTGCATCCAAAGGAATAGGACATATTAATCCTGATTTTAATTTTTGGCCAACCCCTTTGCCTTCTCACCATGTGTTTTGCTGCTGCTGCGGCAGACAAACCCATGGAACATGTAAAAATTTTTAGTGTTCTGTAGTAAATCTAAAATTTTCTTTTTGAACATATGAATATAATAAATGTGGGTTGATTACCACATCCATGGAGCTGCCGCAGTATGCTGTAATTGTATCCGTGCACCGTGGTTGCATCTGTTGTAGCCAGAGTTTTCATGAGGTTTTTCTATGTCACCAAGATGTGTTTGCGGCGTGCGGCATATCGTCATAACGACGTTGTCATGCTTCTAATTACCTCCAGGAAACAATGTTAATTTTCTTGGTGTTGAGCTGTAACTAATTAGAAATCAATTTGTTTCATAGCAAGCAAACATTTCCGTAGGAAAAACCAAAAGTTCCATGAATGAATTTACAGTTGAAGACAGAAAGAAATGCAGCTGGAAACACCTGCTGCAACAGAAACCGAAATCTATGAGTGATTAACTAAAATCTCACACAAAAGTCGCTTTAATTTCAAAATTTGGAAAACGACCTTAATGCAGCAACTTTCAGTATAATCGTTGAATCATCTTCGTTTCGTTAACTTCTTGCCGCTGGGTTTTTTTTTGTACTTTTCCCTTTATTTGCATACACGCGTCTACCTTTAGCTGCTACTTTGGTGGGTTACAAAATTATGATTGATTACGTCGTTCGTAAAATGCATCACCCTAAAAAGAGACCACTGACATTTATGTCAAACCAACCAACCAAACAACGAACTCTTTTGAGAACATATCATATTAGAAGCTAATAAAAGTCACAGCGAACTTCCATTTGATTGATGAAATATGGAATTGGTAGATGTGAATAGAAACTCGGTGAAGCAAGTGAAATTTAGTATGCATTTACGAAAAACTCTGTGAAAAAATTTAAATGAATGTTCGTATATTTATCTTTTTTAAAAGCCTTACTTAACACCTTTTAAAGAAAATAAAATTAACTTTGTAACCTTAGAGTTACACATACATATTTCGCCTATGAATAAATCTCTTACAGACTAATAGAATACAAATTCAGAAAAATCAATTTCATGATTAGGACAGATAACATAAAATTCAAAATGAGCTCTAATAATTGAAGTTTTCAAAGAATAATTAGTTCTACAATTTGACATAGCAAGCAAATTACTATAGCGCAGTAATCTCGAAGGCACTTAAAAGCTAATAAATTCAAGCAAATATGAACAATCAATATGGCCAGAGATAATATCAAACACACACATTAAGGATTCAATCATTCGTCTTTATTGAACAGTCTTAAGGTTAACTGATAAGCGAGAGAGAAAAAATTACGCGAACAAAATGCATGCAGTGATTGTGGACCAAAATGATTTAGCTCGAATAACGGAATGAGCTCGATATTTGCTCGTTATTGTTGTAAGAGCTGGAAGAACTAAACGAGCTTCGAGCTGCGTATCCATGCTCTACACTTCGTTCAACGTTGCATAAATTAATTATTCCCAGGGTTACTTACAGGAACAATTCCCAGTCTTCCATCACTCTCTCTTTGATGCATGCGAAAAAATTTATGACCTTTTTTTGTTGTCTGCAGTATTAAAATTAATTCGAAAAATATCAATTAGTTTTATTACTATTTTTGGGGAAAAAGTTGTACCTTCTCGAAATAGCTAGTTCCCCGTTGTTGTGTCCTTAAAATTGTGTTTCAGAATACTGTTCAAAACACATTTTTGAAAGATAATGGAAAAAAAGCATAATCATCTTCTCATTGAATTACAGAACTCATGTACCACACAGATGGTTTTAAATTGCCTTTTTGGGGTAAATTTTTCTTACAGAATTCAAAAGCTTAGAAATTTTGACGCACCAAATCAATCATTACTGTATTTTAAAGCAGTTATTTTACTTTACTTTTGGTCCGATTCCGAAACTCCCCTTTCACCCATAATTTCGCCCTTAGAAAAACTATGAATATAAGCTATGAAGGAACATATGTATGTACATCAGGGCTTTTTCATAGTATGTACAATGTAAATTGTACATATATCCTTTATTACGAATAATTTTGAAATCTTTCGAAGTTTTGACTGCTAATATCATCTCTTTATTAAAATTCGTAAATAGCTGCGATAATCTCATTGCTAAAGGCAGCAGTATATTTTTGAGAAAAACTGAATGAACCGTTGACATGAGTCATCTCTTACAGAACAGTGCCGTGTCTAGAATCCTAGGGCTCCTAGGCTGAACATGCGGTGAGGGCCGTACCAGGAGTGGTTTTTGGCTAAAAGATGCAAAGAAATTTTGTTGGAGCAACAAATTAATTTTTTACTATTATATTAATTATAATATTGCTGACAAAAAAAAAATTATCAATTTTATGGTGCCGGCCCCTAAGCTGCAGCATATGTAGCCAATGTTTGAACACGGCAAAAAATTATTTCATTGAAACCACCGACTTTTTCGTTATCAAAAAAGGACCGATTATAAATCAAAAGCTTATATAAACAAAAAATGCTCCAATAATATCTTCCTTACTCTGACAAATTCTAAGGACAAAAGGACAAGCAATGTATAAATTTCATACCAAAAAATAAAAGACTAGGCAAAACTTTATCTCGTCATTGCTATAAAAAGGATAACCGCAACAAGAGTACAATAACAAAACATTCCCCATAACGTAATACGCTAATTACTCCGCTGATAACCCATAAACCACATGATAATGGATCCAGCAAAATTTATAAACTTCACACACGCAAACTAACAAAGGAATCAACAACAAAAGTCTCGATTACAAAGGATAAAGGCATGTAAGCATATAAATGAAGCACACGCCTGTAAGACCCAACCCCCAAATCCCCCTCATGCTGTTGTTGGAAGTGTCAAAAATGCTACTCACGTGACAGTAACGTGGGGCTGTACAAAAAATCTCAAATGTGAAATTTGTTTCTACAAATTTTTTGAATACTCATTTTAGCTTTGTCAGCTAACATACAAGAAAGATATTTTTTCAGCAATAAATATATGACCCTCCTTGAAGGCAATCCTACAGGATAATACACACGCAAATGTATAAGAACGTGCGTGTATGTTTGTAATACTTGTTAGGTGTCAAATGTGGGAGTTCAATTCGTATTATCAAGTTTTTGGTCTTTTACGAATCTACGCGGAATTTAAGTTATGCCAGCCGACAGTTACAACACCAACAACGTCAATGTGATTGAAGTCATCCAGATTAATGGCGTTGCGACATGTCGGTTATTTTGACATTTCTCTAGCGCGGCAGCGACCTCAAGTTCATCGTTGCCAAACCCAAACGCCAGTAGGACACTTTATCAGGAGTCATGTTAAGTGGTTCTGAATTTGGATGACAAAAATTTGTTTTTACATAAATATTTAACAATGTAAGCAAGCAAACAGAAAAAGTAGCAACGGAAACGGAAGTGCAAAAAGGCCTGTTTGTTGGTCTTCCGCTGTTGTTTTTTTTCTATTTTGCTAGAAACATTGTTGTCTTTAAGGTTGTAAATAAAATTCAAAAGGCAAAACAAATAATTTAGACTTTTAGAATCGGAATTAGAAACTTAAATTTTTTGCATTTACATATTGTTAGTGATTATACTACTTATACATACTACCTTGATCAAAAAGTTTTAGGACTTTATTTTTAAAATGAAAAATACAAGTTTATTCATCAAAATCGATATTGTCTCCTTCAAAGTACTCCCCATCGACTGCAATGCACTTACGCCAACGCTTGACCCAGTCCTCAAAAGCCTTTTTATACTCGACCGTCGGTATGGCCATCAGGGCCATCTTCGATTTTTCGATGACCTCTTCTCGGCTGCTGTAACGCGATCCGCGGAGCGGTTTCTTCAGGTGGTCGAACAGGAAAAAGTCGCAGGGAGCCAAATCAGGCGAATTCGGTGGATGTTGGACGGTATTCATGGAGTTTTTGGCCAAAAACTCACGAATAATGATCGCATTGTGCGACGGCGCGTTGTCGTGATGCAAAATCCACGAGTTGTTTGCCCACAAATCCGGTCTTTTTTGGCGAACTGCTTCACGCAAACGTCTCAAAACGCCCAAATAATATTCTTTGTTGACGGTCTGACCTTCTGGGAGGAATTCATGATGCACAACACCTCTGTAGTCCATGAAAACCGTGAGCATCGCCTTCTTTTTCGATTGAAAACGACGTGGTTTTTTCGGTCGCGGCTCATTGGGTGAACGCCATTCACTCGCTTGATGTCTGGATTGCGTGTCGTACTCGTAAATCCACGTCTCGTCACCAGTAATGATTCGTTTGATGAATGTTGGGTCGGATTCAGCCTTGGAAAGCATGTCTTTTGCGTCATCAACGCGGTCCCTTTTTTGCATGAAATTCAGGTCTTTCGGCACCAGCTTTGCAGCGACACGTCTGAGGCCCAAATCATTAATTAAAATGTCTTGGACGGATCCGTAAGCAATGCCCAACTCCTCTGCAATCTCTCTAATGGTCAATTTGCGGCTTACGGCCATCCACTCTTTGATTTTGTTGACGTTTTCATCAGTTTTCGCTGTCGACGGCCTGCCACTGCGTTCGTCATCCTCGACCGACTCACGACCATTTCTGAAGCGTCCGTGCCAGCGAAAAACGTTCGATCTCGTTAGAGTATCGTCGCCAAAACACTTTCCCAACATTTCCAACGTCTGCGCACCGTTAAATCCGTTTTTAACACAAAATTTAATGCAAACTCGTTGCTGCAAAGTTGATGACATTTTTTTTTTTGTAAAAAATCGAAACCACACACAAAAGTAGATGCACACAATACGGCGTCACTTCAAGAAATGTCAAGCTGTCAAGCTGAAAATTTGACATAACGTCCATGACACTTCTACCAACACAACAAAAAAAATAGAATTGAAATCGGACGAACGAGAGCGCCACACGGTGACGAGTCCTAAAACTTTTTGATCAAGCTGGTATATGTTATATTTGGAGAATCTTACAACGTATGTACTGAAATGTCTTACGTACTTTTTAGTTCAAAGTTCTTAACTCGCAGTTGTAAAGTAAAATTTAGTATTCTTTCTTTTAAAGGTGTATCAATCAAATTCATCAAGAGCACATTCTTCAACTGTAAGCCTTGCTCCTTCTATGGAAATCAATTCAATCATTACTCGTATTTGAATTTTCGCCTGCAGAATTTTTAACAGCCATTTCAGTTCATTTCTTGTAGTTTTTATTTTATAGTTCGGTTACAATAATAAAAAAATATTTGTCAGAATATTTTGTTCAATTCTAAGAACTTTTTACTTTGTGCGATTTTTACTGAAATTTGATGGCTTAGGAGAAAAAAGTGATAAAAGGTAAAATTACTCACTCGTCGGTCAATTGTTCAAACCCCAATGAATTTGTCACTCTGAAAGTTGGTGATCTCTTAAAAAAAAGCTCAAATTTTTTTTAAGATCAATTGAAAAAAAAAAAATAAATAAATTTTTGATTTGACCTTAAATTTTTTTTTTTTTTTTACCTTCAATTGTTGTAACTCACTGACACTAAGTAGAAAACTCCATTGAAAACAATTAAAGTGAAATTTTTTTGTGTAACCGGAAAAAAGTTACAAACTTTTGAAAATGAGGATTTGCAAGAAAAGTTCAAATAAATAAATTTTTAGTGTAAGAAGTACTATCTATTAGTACAAAAATTAGATAAATTTTCAGAACTATTGGGCAACATTGTAATAGGAAATAAACTGATTAGGACCGCAAAAAATAAAAAAAAACCTCCTCGGGTGTATTTTGCCATCATCTTCGTTTATACGACAGTATGGTCTTACAATAGTGGGTGGCAACTCCCAAACAATAAAATACTTAAAACGCAATATCTTGGCACCTAAAGCAGACTTTTTCTATGTTTTAGTAAGTTAGTTTTTTCGTAAAATTTCAACGATTCCGGACACAAACTCTATCTGCGCCGTTTACAGGTTTGAGCTAGGAAGCTCATATTTAGGGACAATTAGCCTCAGGTTAAAATTTAGGGGGAAAAAATAAAATCCATCTACAAAACTTTCAAAAAACACACCCTAATGTATATGTGCATTTCCACAGAAATTGTCATTTAAGCCCGACATGGAGTCTCGATTTTCTTCTTTTTTTTTCTTTTTTTTTGCAGCACACCCTTCAACCATGGTTGAAGTATCTAATAGGCAGGTACATACATTGTTTAAACTAAGGTTAAGTGTTGTTGTTTTTTTGCTATCAATAAACATTTCATTCAGAATTGGTAAAATCAAATAATTGCAATTCTATAAATAAAATTCCTAGAATTCAATTATTCATTTCTTTAAATTAAAGAAAAAATTTTCAAAATCGATACACTTTGCTTGTTTGATTTTCAAATTCAAATTATCTGATTTTACTAAAAAATATTTTAGCCTAATCAGCTATATGTTTCAATTTTTTTTATTTTTATTTCGATAAAATAAAATCAAATATTTTTTATAATGAAAAAGTTACTTTAATTTTATGTAAATTTAATATAAACACTTGAAACTCACTTGCTTTTTAATTTGTTAAGATTGTAAAACCAGTTCTTAGAAGAAGTATTGGATTATAATATAATATTTCCAGAAGAAATTTTTTACGCCACTGCAAGCGTTAAATGATGATATTGACGATATTGAATCGGACATGGAATTAAATGCTGCTTCAAATAAGAAGGTTTCAATTTCACCAATAAAAGTTTTGGCCCAAAACAGTGACTTTATTCAAAGTCTTATTCTTACTAAAGGAATTGAAAATTTCTGTGTCAAAAAAATTTCCATTGGCACTAAAATTCTGTGTGAAACCATTGAATCTTTCCATAATATTATAAATATTCTCAAGGACAACAAGTGCCAATTTTTCTCACATGAGCAAAAAGAAGACCGTATGTTTAAAGTTGTACTCTATGGCCTTGAAAATAAGTCAGCGTCTGCTGTTAAAAACGAACTCTGTGATCGTGGTTTGAAATGCCGCGATGTAAAAGTTGTTACAAAAAAATTTGATAACTATACCGATACGCTTTATATTGTATACTTTGAGAGCGGTACTCTTCGGCTAATTGACCTAAGAAAAAATATCAAATGTCTCTTTCACACTATAATAAAGTGGGATTACCAGCGAAAAATTAAAAATAAACCAGGGCAGTGTCGAAATTGCCAAATGTTTGGACACGGTGAAAAAGGATGCAACATCAAGTCATTGTGCGCAAATTGTGCCGGCAAGCACAAGACAAGTGAATGTCAAGTTTCTGATAAAATTCGTTGTGCAAACTGCAATGGATCCCACAAGTCATCTGACGTCGCATGCCCTAACCGCGCTGTGTACTTACAAATTAAAGAGAAACTTAATAAAAGATCAAACACTCAATTTTTTTCAAAGAGATCACAGAATCTATTTAACTTCAATTCAACTCAATTTCCCCCTCTTCGTGCTTAGTATCCAGCTCCAGTACTTCCAGCTAACACTCCTGTTTGGCCGTCAATACCGACGACGCAGCCTAATGTAAACAACAATAGCAACTTATTTTCCGAAGAAGAGTTTGTGCAGCTTACAACTGAAATGGTATCAAAATTAAGAAATTGTAATTCTAAAGAACAACAATTTAACGTAATCGCACAATTAGCAATTAAGTTTTTGTATTCTAGTTCTAAATAATGCCTTCTTTTTCATCGCTAAAAATAGTTTTTTGGAACTGCAGAAGTATCCGCAATAAGTCTGATGAGCTTTTTTCCTTTTTAGATATAAGAAAAATAGATATATGCTTGCTGTCAGAAACCTGGCTGAATAATACGTTAAAATTGTCTCATCCAAGGTATAATGTGCTCCGCATTGATCGTGAAAATCGATCTGGTGGTGGGGTTGCCATTTTAATTATAAAAACAATAACTTATTTAGTGTTGAATTCAATTGCAACAGAATTAATTGAGAACATTGGTGTTGAAATTTTGTTTTCAGATACTTGCAGTATAAAATTATATAGTGTTTACTTTCCTGGTGGCACTAATACAAACGTTTTGCGAAACAAGTACAAAAATGACTTGAGAAAAATTTTAAGCATGAGCGGCAATTTCATAGTTTGCGGAGATCTTAATAGCAGACATCGGGATTGGGAATGTTTGCGGGCTAATTCATGGGGAAATATTCTCTCTGAATTTACTACACGTTTTCCCTTTTCTATTCTCTTTTCTAACAATCCATCTTATGTTCCAGCAGCAGCTAGATCAAATCCGTCAAATCTTGATTTAGTGCTGACAAACATTGCTTCCCGTTTATCTCAGCCAATTGCGCATGATGAACTAAGTTCTGACCACTTGCCAATAGAATTTAATTTGTCGGCGAATGCTTGTCTTCATGAAAATTTGAGGCTTGATTATAAAAATACTGACTGAAAAAAATACAAAGCAATTTTAAATGTTTCTTTACGTAACTGCTCTACCAATATTAATAATATAACAAACGGAAGTCAAATCGATGATCACATTGAGTGGCTATCTTCAAAAACCCTTGGTGCAATTTCTGCTTCTACTCCAAAAATCTATCCCCGTATAAATTTCGTAAAGCTCCCTCAATACATTTTGAATCTTATTAAAATTAAAAATAGTTTTCGGCGCCACTGGAGTAGATATCGGCAACAATCTGATTATAATTCATTAAATTGGTATACCGTGTTAATTCGAGATGAAATATCGAAATTTAAAAACAAAAACTGGAACAATAAACTCAAAAGTCTTGAAAAAAATTCCAAACCTTTTTGGAACATAGCAAAGGTTTTGAGGAAAAAAAGTCACTATATTCCCACAATTTTCCACGATAATAAAGCTCTTATTTCAAATGTGGATAAAGCAAATGCATTTGCAACTGAATTTTTATGTAACCACAAAATTGCTGTTAACCTTGGTCTCCCAGTTCATGATATTACTGTCACTCATACTGTATCAACTTTTGATTCAGTTAATGTAAGTACTCCAGAGACTGAATTTGTTACAACTGACTACATTAATTTATTAATACGCGAACTACGGCTCAGAAAAGCTTGCGGACACGACGAAATAAGAAATTTTATGCTTAAAAATTTTCCTTCTGCTGCAATAAGATTTCTAACTTTTATTTTGAATTCTTGTTTAAAACTTCAATATTTTCCGTCCTCTTGGAAAACAGCGAAAGTAGTGCCAGTTCCAAAACCTGGAAAACCGCCTAACAAAGTTGGTAGCTATCGTCCTATTAGTCTACTAAGCAGCCTGAGCAAATTATTTGAACATGTCCTAAAAGATAAATTATGGATTTTTATGGACAGAAATAGAATTATTCCAATGGAACAATTTGGTTTTAGAAGATTTCACAGTACAACTCACCAGATTAAACGTATTAGTGACCATGTGAAGAAAAATTATGTACTGGGAAAATCTACAGGCCTGGTTCTACTTGACGTCAAAAAAGCTTTTGACACTGTGTGGCATAACGGGTTAATTTATAAACTCATTTCTTTCAATTTCCCCAAATATTTAATTAAGACCATTAAAAGCTTCATTTCCGATCGATTCTTTTGCGTTGCCTTAAATAATGAATTTTCTGACCTTATTGAAGTACCTGCTGGTGTCCCTCAAGGTTCAGTAATTGGACCAATATTGTATCTCATTTATAACTCTGACTTTCCTATGACAAATATTTGTAAGTATGCTCTATATGCAGACGACACAGGTATATTCTTTTCAGATGTTTTTGGCCAAAATATAGTCAGTGAAATTCAGAATGCACTTAATGCTGCTATTGAATTTTTCAACAAGTGGAAAATAAAAATAAATGCTGGGAAAACACAAGAAATTTTTTTCACTTGGAAAAGAAGTCCTTGTTTTCTTCCCAGCATAAAACTTAACATTGGTGGCTTTGAGATCCCTTGGTCCAGTAATGTTAAATATCTAGGCGTTTACCTTGATCAGAAACTCACCTTTCAGGTTCATGTGCAAACTATTATTAATAAATTTAACATTGCAATCAAGTTGTTATACCCTTTTATCAACAGAAAATCCGAATTGAGCATTATCAATAAAAAAATCATTGTCAAGGTAATATTTCAGTCAATAGTTCTTTATTCATGCCAAGTTTGGGGCGCCTGCGCCGAAACCCATATAAAAAAGCTTCAAATTTGCCAAAACAAGCTTTTAAAAATGATTGTAAGATTGCCTTGGCACTATTCCACATTGGATCTGCACCAGGAGTGCAAAATATGCCTTATTGCAGACTTAATTAAAATAAGAACTGATAGATTTAAGTTATTATGTAGCATGTCCGATAATCATTACATAGCAAATTTAGTTTAATATTTTTTTTTTTTTTTTTTTTTTTTTTTTTCTTAATCTTAGTTCTTAAGTTTCGTTGAAGGTTTTTGTTAGTATGTTTTCCTTCCAAATTTCAATATTTTTCATGTATCTATTTCTTTTTTTCTCTAATATAATGTCATAGCTGTAAGGTATTTTTACCATCTCTGTAAATTGTGCGATAACAATAAGTTTTGTAACGAATTTTATACTTCAATAAACAATATATATATATAATATAATATTCAATATATCAATTCCAATGCAGTGTTGTCAATCGTGCAGTTTTGCTTATAGCCTTGGGGGCGTCCAAGTATTGCGAATGCATGTTTAGGGGGAATTCAATATTTTCTTACTTTTGCTAGTATAAGGAGCGGAGTTTTTTTAAAACTTAACGTAAGAAAAAAAAAGCATAAGGAAAAATCTTGCAAAAGCTATGCTATCAACCGTGCTCCCATTTTCGGAAACGCAAAAATATTGCGATTTACTTTTCAAATCGCAAATGTACGTGAATGAAACTATCGATATGTCTGACAGAGTTGCCTTTGTGTCCTTGTCCACTCGGAATGATTTTTTGAACCTACAAAATACGTTGTTAATAAACTGCCCACTTTAGGCCTATGATTGCAACTCACATATCGTCTGACATGTTAAATGCATTTGCCTTCGACCGTAGATGCTTCATTCTTCTTAATTCAAGAAGTTTCTGCCTTCTTTTTGCTTCAAAACAAGCAATTGAAAAAATAAATGGCATTTTTTGATTCTTTTAAAGTTATTTAAACAACCAGAACAGCTGTTTTATCATGTCAAAAACAAAGTGAAAATGAAACATATCGATAACTAAAATTTACGAATTTCGGAGCACCTAAAAATTAAATCGAACGATTTGTATAAAAACGCAAATCGCAAAATCAAGTGTATATGGGAGCACGGCTGTATGTATAAGAAAATTTTTGTATAAGGACCACCCTTAGTTTGCACCCAAAGTAAAATTTTTAAAACCTTAGCTGTGCCTCGTAACATAAGAGCTACGTGGTGTAAATTCGATCTGAATCGATTAACCTGCCTTCGTGCAAATGATATTTAAAATTTTTGTATCGGCCACCCTTCTGATGCACCCTAAACAAAATTTTTGTTTTTTAACGTTGTTTTATACTTTCCCTTTGCAGCACTATCGCTCAGTATTTTATCGTAGTGGATTTTCCATAGTTTTCCGTAAGTTAACTAACATTACTTATTATTTATGTTTCAGTGAATGCCATAGACATGTTTAATTAAATACATAAGTAGCTTCTTCATGCCCACTGATGCTACAAAAACTACGGCAAAAATTTTAGCCAGGCTATCTATGTAGTCTACCTCATTCTCAGTGGAATCATTTCACCAAAAGGGGGGCGGGGGGAAAATTTTAAATAACATATCGAATCGACGTTATTTTGAATTGAATCGATGTAATTCATAGTAATATCAGATCCTTGGGGGGGCCAATGCCCTCCCTAGCCCTACCCAATTGACGCCACTGCTCATTCTATGCGATGGAACTCTTAAGAATTCTATGTAACTCTATGTACTATTTGTCCTCTTGATTTTGTTTATCATATCCGCTCTATGAGAAAAGAGGACCCATAACCTTTCTGAAATAAACGCTTCTGTTTGTGATATTGTCTGATCCGTAGTCAGCGCTCCGTTTGTATTTCATATCAGTAAAGTTGTTTCTTCATTTAAAATATCGAATCAGACAGATTTCCTATTCAAATACTTTGATTAAAATGTTTTTAGCAGGAACGAACAGTGTGTACGAGTATGTCAATTGATATCCAATCCATTGCAAAAGTGCATTAATGTCTTGGAGAGCATTTGCACCGAGGCAACCACAATTGGTAACCTCAGCACAAATTATGGTAAACTGAAACCAATATCGTGACAATAGATTACCAATTTTCTTTAAAATGTATCCTTAAAGTTCACAATGAATTTGCGAATATCGCACTACGGTATAGCATACTCATGTGTCAATACGGAAGTAGGTGGATATGTTTTGGTTGATCTGTAGGAAAAAACAGGAGCAGACACACAATATGCACGTTGAAAAGAAAAGAAAAAAGATGTTCCATCCATTGCGCTCGGTGGCTTGTGTTGTTGGCGTCTTAGCATATGCGAGTTATAGATGAGATGTGTCAGGTCGTTCGTTACCATACCAGGCAACTAACGTAGTGAAAAAGATGTTGAAAGCTGATACGCTTACGAATATGTGCGTACGTTCACTGTTGCGTAGAATTCGAGGTTCTAATGCGGTAGTCGCGTTTTTATTGCGGTTTACGTGGCTGACAACTGCCTGAATTTGCGGAACGGAAACTCACTGTCGTCGTCGTCGTCGCTGCTGCCGTCAGGACTAATGGAACGGAAAGAAATATGAGCATTTTACACAGGTGTGCGCTTTAGGGCGGGTTTGTTTACGCTTCAAAGTGTTTTTGTTTTTTGGAGCTCTTTAAGAAATAAAAGCAAACTAAATTGTTTTGATGTACCAAATATAAAAAAAATATTTGATTTGTATTTATTGCTTAGAAATATTCTGTACATGGGTACTCCTATAAGAATCAGCTAACTTGGCAGCTGGATTTGAATAATATTCTAGCCATGTTAGTATGTGTGTCCGTCTATATGTGGAAATCAGTTTATTGGAAAACGAAGTGGGATTAGTTGATAATTTTCAATTTGTACTTCGGAAAGTTAAAGTAAAAGACGCTCTGGAAATTTGTGGTTCTATGAAATTTTTATTTCGTTAAGTTACTTGGGTCCATTATGTTTGGCATACAACACCATTAAAATTTTCGCCTGCAGGACTCAATCCTGTTTAGGTAATTTTCGATTATTTTTATGCACTATTCAGGCCGTAACTCGGCTAAAGCTCGGCGAATTTCAGTTAATTTCTCTATAGTCAAAGGATTAACAATTAACAGTACCTTGAAATAGCACTCAGAGAAATACTGGCCAGTAAAATTATCAAACGATAATGCACAACCGTCAGTTACTTTTTTCGGATACGCTGACTTCACAAAAGTCACTTGTGGGTTCTCAGAGCCACATATAAGAATATTTTGCTAAAGAAGAAAATTTTGTTTGGAAAATTATCATTCAATGCCTATTGTTCCAGCATTCAATCGGTACATTTTTTGCATAGTCCATGGTCGCAGGCCACTCTTTTCTATGAATGTATTTGAACATACATGTAAGTCAAAACGCCATAATGTGCCATTAGATCCCAAATGCTGAGCCGTGAAATCGATTAAGTTAGGTCTTCGTCCAAAGCATCAACATTTTCAATAGAAATTGTTCGCTCAGAAAAACGATTATGATGACCAAACTGTCTTCTTGAAGCGCAAAGTATACGTATAGTATATATGTATATAATTTTGGTAGTATTTTTTTCGATGTTCAGTAGCTAAAAGATGCAAAATGCTAAAAAGCAAACTTTAAACTAAACAATTAAAATATTGGATCACATTTACATATTATATTTACAGCTGCCAAGCGAAAAGGCTCACTTTCCGAACCACGAAATTAATAACACGTTATTATGGCGCATTTTTCGCTAATCTTCACCGAACTCTTTCCATTGAACTCCAACAATTTGTGTCCAAATTCAAAAAAATACATCGAAATTCTCAAATTTTGATCAATAAAATTTAGGTTTAGTAAACTCTTCTAATATCTCGTTCGTTTTTGAAATGTGACTGAATTGAAACTGCCATTGACTTAAAAAGATTTCACTTCGTATGAAAACTTTGCAACACTCACCAACACGTTTATCAGGGTCAGACTTAGGGTACTGTCGATGAGGGTCGGGTCTATAGCAGCAGATTTTACGTGACGTAAAATGTTGGACACATTGGATAGCATTAACTTTTTTTGCTACATACATGTGAATTTGGTCTAGGCGTTTGCACAAAGTTAATAAGTTAGGAAAAAGCTGTGCAACACTCATCACAGCAAAACGGGTAGCCTTGACGTACCGAACTTTTCACAAGCTGTGGTGCTGATTATTAGCGGAACGATACCAATCAACTTACTGATTTTGGAAGCTAGACAGGAAGACTAATACTTCAGTTCAACAGCTGGTCAGTTAGAAGTAAACACAGTTCCTATCTGGACATGAATACTGTCAAAAATACCTTAATAAGTTGAGAAAAAAGAGAGGCCAGACTGCATATACGACGACGCAGAATTTTATTACCCGGAATATACACTTTTCAATTGTAGAAATTGGGCAGAATGTAGATGTAAACTACAGAGCCGCGTCGGTGTATTAACAGCCAAAAATATAATACCGATGATATGCGAAGAAAACTGAATATTGATCGCACTATATGCAGAAAGCGTACTCGTACTCCACGTAAAGAAAAGAAACCTTTCCACTTAACGGGAGCATGTACGTAGGCTTAGAAAACAGATGATGGCAAAGAAGGCTATAGCAAAGGCAACCTCATTGAAGTAATGCTAGACAAGTTTTCCAGGGCGGAGTCATTCTCGAATAAGAGAAGACGTTTTTAAGTCGGTTTACTACTACTCTTCAAAACAGTGTAAATCCTTAAATTCAATAAGTTTCTGTTTTAGCATGTGCTTTACAAGAAATTCCTAAGTAATTAATTGCAGTGGAATGCAATTTTTTAAATTTTATCTCCTGAATGTAGCTCTATAAAATAGACAGAAGTGCATATTTATATTGATTTTAAGCCGGGTTTTGGCCGTGTAAAGCATGTGTTTGTACGCTTCAGAATATTTTGCATGAAATACACATCAAAACTATGCGAAACTCAAATAAATGTTCACTGAAATTCGAAATTCATTAATTTACCGCTGCATATCAAAAATAATCGCCGCTTCTCACAGAAAAGAACAAAGAAAATTTTATCATCACATCTTTTTTCACACTGACCATCAGCTACCTACAAAAAAAAAAGTACACCCTCGATGAAGATGATTTACAACTTAACAGCGTGACTGATGTCAAAGTGTTTGCTTTCAAGTCAAGCGCCAGTCAATGCATCAATTGTTTAACCATTAATTTGGAAAAAAATGTATAACTAACAACCGTATAGGTAGACGATATACGGTGTATCGAAATAACTTACCAAAATGTACAGTTGATAGACCAGATGAAATGTAATGGTCAATACATCTTACTGGCATTTAATATACACCCGTGCAATTCAATATGGATTTCCAAAGAACTCTCCGCAATATTTCTTAGCCTACATTGTGGCAGACATTCAACCTTTTGAACATAATGCTTGCCATTGCAAAAGCCTTGTTGAGAAGTCAAAGAGCCACAATGACTTACAATTAGTGCACGCCTTCTCCAAGTGTTGCAGCAGCACCTGGAATTCGTAATTGCTCCACAAACGTCATGTAATTTTTCTTTAACGAATGTTAAATGACTTTTTGCTCTTTGTGTCCTTTCGACTCTTTTTTATTGGTTACAAAAGAAACCTTTGATTTTCGATTTTATGGTCATTTGACAGTCGTTGTTACATTTTCCAAAGTGTCCCAATATGTTCAGACATTCAGTATTGTTGCTCTTTTGTTCATTATTGTTCATTTTAGTTTGTAAGGCTGCAAGATATTCTTCAGTACATTTGTGAATTCATAAAACATAACTTCATGTAATTGATTTTCGTTCTTAGAAATAAGATATACAGCCACACATATTTTAATACATTTCTTTTAAATTGCCACTTTAGCGCATTTTACAAACTATTTTTAGTGCCCGAAGTAATATGGAACATTTTACGAGCTTACAGATATCCTAAACATTTTTCAAAAAAGCTTAAAGTTTTCGAAGTAATGGCAACAACTGATTTTTGAACTTAGCACTCAAAATAAATAACAAAAAATTAAAACCTTAAGCTTCGAGAACCAAAATGAACCGGCGCACAGTGGCAAGATTTGACTTTTTTGATTGTAAAATCATAACTTCTAAACGAATAACGATTTTTTGATTATTTTTTTATATGATAGGAAATTTTATAGCTACTACAGTGCCAAATTTAGTTCAAATAGGTTTTCAAAGTCCGACGCAATTGATTGTTGAAGTTGAGTTTTTTGTAGGGAGGCGGTGGATCACCTCCTAGCACACACCTTTGCCATACTTCTAATGACGTGTTGAAAGAGACGAAAACTTTTTCGTAGTCTCTATAAAAAGCCTTTGATACTACCTTAATATGGTATCTGTCGTATTGGTTTTACTGAAGTTCATTCTTCTAGCTCTTAAAATTTTGAACAAAAATCTACTTAGAGCATCCTATAATATATTAGGGTATTTCCATGTAAATGTGGACACGGTATAGGATTATTTTTTTATTGTTTTTCAATCTTCAACTTTATCCAAATTAATGTTCAATAATAGTAGTTTTGCCACCAAGTGTCAAATTTAAGATTTGACCATAAAATTCGTCATTATTTTCTGTTCTAGTTACTGTATATACTGTACGCGTGCTATCAGTTTTGAAAAAAAAATCATTTTTTAAATCTCTGTGTTTCGAGTTTCTTGTTTTAGTTGGTAAGTAAGTTTCATGTACCTAACATTACATATATTCATGTTATCAACAATGCGTCGCAACACTCGTTTTGAGAAAGCTGAGTGCTTATAAATGAAGAAAAAAGATTTCCTTGTTTTTTGTAACGCGAGTTACCAATAAGTACATTTTTTTCTAGTATTGTAGGTGTTTGTTGTCTAATTCAAACAAATACTTAGATTCTCTTTTTGTGTTTCAATTTGTACCGAATAACTGTAAAAACATCCTCCGTTTGATCTTAAGAGTCTAAATTAAATGTAAGTACTTTTTGTAACGCGAGTTACCGGTAACTCACATCTTCATCATTACACAAGAGTTTCTGATAATTTTTATCTATCTTCTTTAGAATGAAATTTGGTTTATGTTTTAGAACCAAATGCCGCTCTCGGCTACCTAAAAAATGAAAAGTCGAGGGAAAATACGATGATTTCAAAAAGACATATAAGAATCTTGCCGAAAGAGTAGAGCAAAGAAGAGAGCAAAAATTGATAATTTGTCAGAAGCAGAAAAGAAAGAAATAATACGTAATGAACGTCGGAATATCCAAAACCCATTTGATTTACTGGCAAAATGAGAAACTGCAAATGGCCCAAACATCAAAAGAAGTAAACATGGATATCTTACCAAAACATTTATATTATGAAGATGTGTATGGATGTAGTAGTGATACTTATAGTTCTGAGGATAATATACCATTATCTGTACTTAAATCATAAATCACTGCATTCCCAAGTTATGCATTCTAGAGTAATTTGATTTATTATTTAATTTTTGTTTAATTAAAATTTTTGTTTAATTTTTGTACATTAAAGACTGAAAAAGTTCCTTATTATTATTAAACTTTGATTTTATTTTTATTCTTGTGTATTACAGCTAGAAAAAGCTCCTTATATTGGTATAAAAGTATTTGGTAACACGAGTTACCAATCTTTTGTAACGCGAGTTACCACATAATTCTTGAATTAATTTAAAAATTTCGATCCATTATCGCTGTTTCTAATAATGGTAAGCTTATTGATATATTGCTCATTTATTTATGTAAAATATAAAGCAGTCTACTCACAAATTTCGGAGAAACTTTCAAATGAAATTTACTCTCTGAACATGTTGTCCAAAACTGGTAACACGAGTTACCAACACAATTTATTATTTTACTGGATAAATACTATTTTAACACTGAATTTTTAGACTAATGTGGGACATGAGAAATGTTATGTGTTCACAAAGAATCCAATTTTATTAGTTAACCTAAATAATTAAAATTTATGGCATCATTAAACTCAAAAATACTTTCTGAATGTAACGCGAGTTACCATGGAATTACCCATTAGATGAAAAGTGAATGAAAGCTTAATAAACTAGCCGTGATTATATTCAATCGAATATAACCATGGCCGGCTAAAATGACAATTTCTGTGGAAATGCACATATAAGAGGTGTTCTGCTCCGTAGGTTATGAATTTAAAAAAGAATTCAAAATTTTTAATGAACTATCGAACTCGGATGTCGAGTGACGACGGCAGTCTAGGAAGGGGGCTGTTTCAATATACATACATATGATCTAACCTGAAAAACTAATGCTCTGGACCACTCTCAGAACGTATCTGTTACCTTTTATTGGATAAAAATTCAGAGACAGGGAGACTCCAAGAGTGCTTCAGAGCATGTCACTCGAAAACGCTATAAAATGTAAATTATTAAAAAATTTACAACTATTACAATTCGCTGGCTTGGATTCTCATGAACTTTACATATGGTTCGTAAAATTGAACTCGCGTGGCTGACTTATCGAATAGCGCAAATAGTGTGTGCTTAGGGCTACCAGATGGCCTTACTACAAAAGTAGCACATATCAAAAAATTGGAATTTTGTAAATGAAAACCTTCATTTTTTTTTAATTTCATACAAATATTTTTGATGAGCAAAAAAAAAAAAAAAAAAAGTCCTCACTTCACTGCAAACATCGAAAGTAGCAAAACCAAAAACAAAGTAGCAAAGCCTTACAAAAGTAGCACTTTTGCTACTTTAGTATCGCATCTGGTAGCCCTATGTGTGCTGCTCGGATCGTAGCTCAACGTAATTTGGGGGTAATGGGCTCGAAAGCCGAAAAATTGGGAAGCACGGAGCTGGACCCCTGCCAGAAATATATGGCTAATCGATGCTGCATCACCTGTCGTTCTTGCGCTGCTTGACATTCAAATTCAATATATGTATATTCATTTTTAATTGCTACGATCTTTTACAAATTGAAATATAAAAGAAATATTTACATAATCTTAAAAAAGCTAAATGGCATACAGAAATATTGATAAAGCCTTTTACATAGTTCGGGTGGGCAATTCCTCACACGCAAAGTTTTCGGGTGTCGAGTACTCTACATAGAGGATAAGTCTTCTGCTGGCCCTGATCAAAATATGAGTCGTAATTTCAAAATTTCGCATTTCTAACAACAACAGTTCGAGCTGAGCAATGAAAAAAACCGACTTGACTATCGATATATCATTTTTTAAAGTTTTGTTGCATAATAAAGTTCGTTATATCTTTTATATATTTCATTTAAACAGATTTTGTATATGGAATTAAAAAATGATACAGCAACACAATTTTTAAACATTCGAAACATTGTTTAGTCTAGCAGTTTTTACTTTTCTGAAGAGACACACCAGGAGACCGAGAATTATATTTTTTGTAAGAAATATATTTGAAATTGGGGTTATTTTTGGAGTCATGCCAGACGAAAATTATCTTGTTTCTCATATTACGAGAAATATACAAGAGATATAATCCATGCCATTCAAAATTCCCTTGTTGGTAGAACTACCCCCATATATGCATGAACATATTTTAATACACTGCAAAAGCTTATGGGTATTTTCAAAATTTAATTTTTGTTGCCCGAAATGGTTTTAAATATTTTATTTTCCTGTTTTAAGATCAGATTTTTATAAAATTCATTTGGTTAACCAGCAACAACCGGATATAAATTCGCATCTGCAACTTAATTGTCATCGAAACCTTCAGTTCAATAGCGGAAGTAAATGAAAACCATAAAAGATCGATTACCATTAATGCAGTCAGCAACAGATGCAGGTATTTTTTTTTTACAAATTTTTTCTTTTAGCAAAAATGCTGCAGCCAACAACAGAGTAACCAATAATGAATGGATGGTCAAAAATCAGACAAAAAATTATCATATCTGATAAAGCACACACAGCGCAACGAGAAAAACCGAAATTGCCATCTGCTCGAAATATTAAACATAAAAACCCTTTTTAAGCATCGCTCAATTTACAAATGAAAAAACCTACAAACTGCCCCGAGACAGTGCTAAAATATGTGCGGAGTGAGGAAGAAACCTACTTCTGCTCAATGCCACAGGTTGCAAGCCGAGGGATTTTATCCATTATTTTGATTTTGTGCTTCTTTAAACACCTTGATTGAGAGGATGAGCACAAGGAGTAATGCAGAAAATCGTATTGATTTTAACTGTATTCGTATCACCTGGACAAGTTGGATTACTATGGCCAGATGAAGAGTTTTATGCATCCTGTAAATCGAAAAGTAACAACACATTTATAAAGCCAACAAAAAGTGATACAAAAAAAAAAATGTCTGCTTAAAATTGCAGCAGTAAAAATCGATTGTTTTTGAACAGGATATTTACAAGATAAGGTTTAAATGCTGATGCGATACAATCTGAGTGGAAAGAGTTTGGCAAATATTTAAATGCGGGTGAATTAAGCGAATTTACTTACATAAATATATGTACTTACACTGTGCGTATATATTTATTTTGCAAACGTTTTTATGTACTACCGAAGCTGTATAGACAAAAAAACTTGGCAATATTCAAAAGAAATTTGCATATTTAAAATATTGTTCTACCTAAAGAAGTTTTCATGAATTTTGAAAAATTCACATTTTTTCGTGATTTCAAAAAATTTCCAGTAAATATTTTGTGATTAATGCTCACACCAACTCTCGCAGTTGTTGGGTCCAAATTCCAATATCAGGAAGCCTAAGTTTTCTGAATGGAGCTGTTTATGAAAAAATTATCAAAATTTTGAACACGCTTAAGGATTAAAATACTTGGCAAAAAGAATTATTCCTTTGTCAATTTCATTACCGGAATCAAAAATTTTAATTTCATTCCAAGACATTGTAATTGTCCAAGGGATTGATAAATCAACTGTTCTCATCAAATTTTTGCATATAACAATTCTAGTCTCAATTAACATCAATGTTGTTGAAAGGAACGAAATAAGTAAGTATTGACGCGGATTCGAAATAATCAGAAAGTTTTCCACTATATATGACTCTACACTAGAAGCCTGCTTCACGCATAGTCGGACGGTATTAATTTGATCAATCTGCTAGGGTCAAAACCCCCCTGTTGTTTCCAGATAAGTTGCTCCAGTTTTTCGTTGACTCTGAGATGGGATTGACAATATAGTTCTGGCTTTGTAATAAGACAAACTTCTTTGCAATTCTCACAATGATCTTAAAAGGACTATCCCGTGTTTAGGCATGTGTAAACTGAGCATTAGCCTTGGACTCCGAGCTCAAGGAGGCGTCCAAACAGTGCTGGATTAAGGTATTTGCTAAGAGTAAGTCCCTGGACTTCGAACTAGGGGGGTCCCAAATATGGCAAGATGCTTTCTGTGACTTGTCTTGTGACCTACATGATGAATATGGTATTTAATATTTTTATAAATGGTATAGGAGAGGAAATTATCTGCATAATTTTTCCTCGGATATTGTTTTAAGGTAGTAAATAGTATTTTACTAATGTAAAGCTTGGCCGCTTATTAAAGTAATTGAAAACTTGGATATGGTCGAGAATACGACATGCAACTTGGAGGACTACAGCAATAATGGTGTGTTCATTTTGTACGAAACTATTTAGGGTAGACTGTAGCTAACTGGATAATTTCGTTTTCAGTTAGCACTACTACGTAAGATAATTTGTATGCCCTAAACATAAGTAGAAATAATATTTATTTCCATTCATTTTAATGCATAAAAGGCAGCGCAACAGACTTCAATCGAAGATTGAAGACTAAAACAAAGGTTGTGAACGCTATCTTGAGAGAGTTCACTGTTTCACTGCCCATGTTTCTAATTAAAGGATTAGCATTGCTTGGATTTACTCTCGACAAAGTTCACTGGCTAGCTGCTGCCTGTTTGGGAGAGCATACATTTTTTTGCTAAAGGTTACCAATAAAATATCTTTTTCAACAGGTCAGTCAAAGCATTGTAGTGTATTAAAATGTCAATGGAGGAAAATACTTATTTCGAAGCTCAGTTTAAGCTGAATGTATAGATTTGTGTAGTAAATGGTGGCACTTTATGGGCTTTTCGCCTTAAAGCAATGTTTTCCTACATCTTTAGCCAAAAGTTCCATCAAACTTTATTCTAGCTTTCATCAAGGTTATATACAGCTCTGTCGACTAATTTATATTTTCTTGTTAACGTTTAATATCGTTCCAGACTTCATACATAAGGCAGCTGCACAAATCTTAAAACCAATTTTCCTTTTTGAAATTTCTTAAGTGTGGGATCAAATTATTTTAAATTGCCTTCGAATTGGCAAATGACAACAAAACGTTGATAGTTTTGTGTAACTAGGAAATGCTCACAAACAATGTCCTTTTCTGCCAGACTCGTTATGATTAATGATATGCGGTGTTTCTGCGTCAAGGACAAAAGTGAGAACACAAAGAAAAATACAGAAATATGTCATACTTTGTTCTATTGATTTCTTTTATATGTAGTTTTGTTCTTCTTAATTTTATTTTATTTTCACACATTTATATTTTGTCCAGTTTTAGAAAGTTTATTTGTATTCTTTAGGCGGCGTGGTCTTTTCTTTGAATTGTCCTTTTGTACATGAAGTAAACCAGACTTTAGGATTGATGACTGCGTCGGCTGCAGTTAATGTTTCTTTTTATTTCATTCTCCTTTCTTGTGCCAATTTACGCCCAAAACGTGGCACAATACTACAAAATTTAATGACTTATGCACTTTAGAAAAAAAAGGTGTTACTTCATAACAATCGGCTTAAAATAAAAAATAAATGCGAACAGCAACAAAAGATGGCAAATTGGCTTTGTATGACACAAAACGATTTGGTCACTTAAAAATGTTGATATGGCATCGAGTAAAATAATGTAGCAGCTGTGGAAATAGTGGACATCGCCAAACGGACGCATATACCTTATTATTCTGAATGGATTCTCATAAAATTTTTCGAATTGAAAAGCTAAGGTCAAATATAAAAAGGTTTTATAGTCAGAAACTAAAGCTATGGTTCCAAAGACAGATTATTTTAAAAATTTTACAATGCATTGTCATTAAACTTTACAAAGGAACTCTTAGTAATGCAATATGTTACATACGTCGTATGATAAGTACCTGTCCTCCGTCAAAAAAAAATTTCGTTTACGCAAAACTTATTTTATTTTTCAATATTCTACCCTCAGCGATGTTCAAACTTTAAAAAAAAAATTCTCGATTTCTACAAAAACAGACTTGTATAAATGGGGGTTTTTTAAGTATTTGGTTTTTGAAAATTGAAAAAAAAACAAAAAAATTTGCAAAAGTGAATAAAATATTTACTTGAAACAATACACCAATTTCTGCCATTTACTTTTTAGAGATTATTTTATGTAAATGTTTTCCGCGGCTATGCCTGAGGTGGTCCATCCGTAAAATTCAATTTTGGCATACTTTTTCCAGCATTTCGGCCGGTAACTCACCAATGGCAGCTGTAATGTTGTCTTCCAGGACTGCAATTGTGGCTGTCTTGTCCCTGTATACGAGAGACTTAAACGTAGCCCCACAAAAAATAGTCTGGTGTGGTAAAATCGCATGATATTGGCGGCCAATGCGGCGGTTCATCAAACTCGTCTCTCAACAGGTCCATGGTATCGCGTTCCGAGTGGCATGTGGCACCGTCTTGTAGGAACCACATGGCAACCAAGCCCAATTCTTCCATTTTGGGCAAAACAAATTCGGTGCTCCATTGACTGTAACGTTGCATTTTTCATTATCATTCCAATGATGCCGCCGGCCCACAAACCGCACCATCAGTGCATTTTTCAGGGTGCATTGGCATTTCTTGAACTGCCTCTGGCTGCTTTTCAGACCAAATTTGGCAATTCTGTTTGTTGACATACCCATTGAGCCAAAAGTGAGCTTCGTCGCTGAAGAAAATTTTTCGATAAAAAATTAGATAGGACACATTTCTCACAGAGCACGAATTTTGATAACAAAATTCAATGATTTGCAAGCGCTTTTCGTTTATTACTCTATTCATAGTGAATTGGTAAACCTTACAAATCACGCGTGAGGTGTAAAAAAAATTACACTGAAAAAACGAATAGCAAAAAAATCTCCGGTTATTAATTTCCTCCGAATACAAAGAAACTATTTTTTCATCAAGCAGTTTCTTCATGAAGGGGAAGAGGAAAAAATTACAGGAGGCCGATTGAAGCAAAATCGCACACAGGATTGATGTCGAACGCATCGTAAAAAAATGTTGAACTCTTAATAGTCAATGTTGAACTCTTAATAGCCATCATACTTTTCCGCTTTTTCCACATTAATTAAAGACGATACTGAAGACGTTGCATGGAAAAATGTCGCTTTTTTATATGATTTCCCTTGGCCGCTAAATGATTCAAATAGAGATTGTTAATTTTTAAAAACATCTTCAGTCAGAATTCAGTTGAAGTTCTGTTGATCATTGTATTTGCTTCCTTTTTTGAGAATTTGGTGTTTTTATAGTGTTCAACAAAAATCACCTGTTCAATCTTTGAACTTTAGTTCTAACTTGAGAAATTATAAAGAAAACAATAAAATTATATGCTTCGTAGAAGTGGACACAAAGAAGATGAAGATATAAATTTCATAAATTCCAGCTGCAACATATTAAGCCCTCAATAATCCTATCAAAAATTTTTTGGATACGGTGTGTAGCCTAAGCCTTGGTAAGACAAAATAATAAAAAAAATTTGTGATCCCTACTCCGTGTACGAGTGTGTGTGTGAAATTTTGACCAGCAAAGTCATGCAGTTGCACCTGTAACCATCGAATTCACATCGCGTTCTTTGCAGCCACTGCAATCAAGTCGAGACCAGAAAATCATCTCGATACGCTTTAATTTGAAGTTTGAAACTGACAGACTTCCAAAATTTAGATTCGTCACTTGTTAAAACTCACCACGATACTACAGCAATTCAAGAACACAATTTATACTTCAAAATTTAATATAAACTTAATTAGGTGCCTGTTTACGCTGCTTCGCAGTAATTTGATGTTCGTTAAATAAAACAAAAGATGCGAAAGAAACATAGAATTTTAATTACCTGTTTTATTCAGTTTTATTCACACTTTTTTTCTCAGGTCGCAATGCCTTCTTCGTTCGTTCCTTTATTTTAATGACGCTACATTTAATTATGAAACATGAAAAAATTATTAGGGTAGCTCAGTTTTAAGGTTGTACTTTTTATGGCCATTATTAGTATGCGTTTTTATTTTTGTACCTCAATGCGTTTTTTATTACCATTAAAGTCACATAAAACCAAAAATGTTAGTATCTTTAAAGTAAATGACTGATAACAAAATTCTCGGTTCTGAAGTAATAAAAAATAGGAAATTTATTTTCTTGATATTTTCAGTTTTAAAATTACGCGGTATAATTAACTGATGATTTATTCAGCAAAATTATTGAAATTTTCATAAACATTTGCAAAGATTATCTAAATAAAAACATAAGTTCCAGCATATATGGACTACAAGACAAAATAGCCTGTAAGCTTCAAAGGGGAAATGTGTTAGCCTGCCCGACTACCATCTCTCACAGAAGCCGCAAATGTATTAATGTATTACAAAAATAAGCTTTTGTATACATATTAGTCAGTACTAAGCCTTAGGTAGTTCCAAATGCACTGTACTGAAAAATAAATTTTATGTTACTGTTTACTGATACAATAGTGGCCACCGATAATATGACATACCAGACATCCTCGAACCGAGACATGGCCTGAACTCCGCTCAAATGTCCTCGCTTCACTGGAAATCTGTAAGCGCTCTCGGTTTTGTAGCTTGATATTTTTTTTTTTTTTGATTTACATATTTTGTCAAATTTAAATATGAATCTGTTGAAAGCACGGCTTTGTATTTGAAATAGAAAAACTTAAGTCAAATCGAAAGTCTTATACCGTTTTACATGTATGTATTCTAGAACATTCCATTTATTTGAACATGTCTAGTGGGTACAGGGTTAGAAATTTTGGAATAAATTTTAATACTTTTGGGCTTACATATATGACTACACCAGAATTGTATTAAAATTCAATTTTTTTTCAATTCAATTTTTATTTTTATTATATTATTTACATACATACATATTGGTAAACTTATTCGTAAAGAGTTCAAGATTATATCTTTCTCAACTTAAATATACAATGGCTTAAATAATATGTACACGAGTTCACAAAATTAAAATTCAATACTGTCTAGATATTAAAATTCATTTTTAATACAAATTTGTATTAAAATTTAATGCTCGTTTTTATTAAAACTTAAAAAAAAATATGTTGTATCCACTGGGACTCGAACCAGGTTCCCTTCCAATACAAGGGTTGCATGAACATTTTAACGACATCAGCCAGCGTAGTATCATATGTAATACTTGTGATAGCATCAAACGTTATAAAATATCGTTTTAATGTTTGAACTGTATTAGAATTTAATACAAAATGTATTACAAAATTTTGTAATGTATCCAAAAGTATTAAATTTAATCAAAATTGTATTAAAAATCTTTGTAATACTTCGCTGTATTAAAATTTAGATTTCTAGACATGTTCAAATAAATGGCATGTTCTAGAATACTTCAAGAACACTTGATTCATATTCGAGTGTATTCTCATTTAAAAAAATAAATAGTCCTAAGGTTACTACCAGAGCTGCAAAATTTTCATTTTTCGGAATTTGGTCGAAAAAATTAAGAAAGTTTGAGATTTTTCAGGTTTACAATATTTTTTTTAAATATTTTTTTTCGATTTTTCTTATGTTCACAAAAAAAGTATCGAACAAAACTTACTGCTATTTTTAAGCCTATATTTAAGGAAAAAAACTGTGGTCTCCCCGCTATAGCTTTGCTGTTTCTTGTGTAACAGCTCAAATCCTATGTTGTTTTTATTGCATTCACCTTAATACACTATAACTTGAAATTGTCAATGCAACTACATGAATTCTCATTAAAAAATCTGATTTTTGGTCCAAAAATTTTCAAAGTTTCAAGCAATTAATTAAAATATTTGGCTACAATAACACTAGCCGACTTTTTTGAAATTTTGTTTTGTTCCATGAACTTTCTTAATTTTTTATAATGTAGTTAGGTCCCCTAAGTTCAAAAAATATTTTGATCGATTTTTCTCTCAGTTAGATTTTTTAAAATTCTTTTTCAGTGTATTTTCATTTTTTCGGCTATATCTCATAAAAATATAAACTGATTTTCTTCGAATAGATTTCGATTGTGTCCCCACAACTCTTGTAAAGACAGGTTTTGGTTTGAATATGCAGGTTACGAGATAAAAGCTGACACATTTAAAAAAAATTATTTTTTTAAATTTGTATCCAATTAAAAATATCTTTAAGAATATAAATATTTCAAAATACATCAATTTAGCTCTTTAATTACAAAGAGGAAACTCTAAAAAAGAAAATGCCAAAGTAAGTAATAGCGAATTTAGTATAAATTGTCATAATTTCATTTTACCAATTTTTCAGTTCTTTCTTATTTATAGGGTATAAGTCCAGTAGAACTAGTCGTGAAAATGAGAAAAAAAATAGTTCGTTACAGCATTCTGACAGCGGAACATTGTTGCACAAGCTCTTGTAAAAGAGGACAAAATAAATCGAACCGACAGCAGCTATCCGGGGTGGAATGGGGTGCATTTTTAAAGGTCAAACACTGATTTTGACGATTTCTGGCTAAATTGTGCATCCTATCAAAAAAATTTAAGGGTAAAAGTTGTGAGAAATAAAAAGATCTACGAGTATCTAAGTAACTTTTATATTTTCTTTTTTTCAAGTAATATGTACCTACATTAGAAATGTTCAAAAAAATTCATGTTCTAGAATACTTTAAGAACACTCGATTTTCGAAAATTTATTCATATTCGAGTATTTCCTCATTTAAAAAAATTAAAAAAAATAATCCTATAGCTGCTACCAGAGCTGCAAAATTTTAATTTTTTGGAATTTGGCCAAAAAAATTATGAAAATTTGATTTTTTTTCTTATTTATAATATTTTTTTTAAAATATTTTTTCGATTTTCCTTGTATACGCATAAGGAAGTATCGAAAAAAAATTTGCCGCTATTTTTTAAGCCTATACATAAGGAGATAAACTGAGGTCTCTCCGCGAGTAGAGCTTTGGTGTTTCTTATGTAACAGCTCAAATCCTTTGTTGTTTTCACAAAAATATTTATTTGTAATTGAATAATTTGTGAGTTAAAAATAAAATAACAAAATCGAACGTGCTTCATGGCTACAATTATTTTTAATTCACAAATATTTAATTACAAATTAATATTTTTAAGCTTTATGTTTTTTTTTTTTTTGGTGTTTGTCATTAAAATAAATTGTTATGACTAAATAAATAATGCAATATCTATTATTTAGATAGAAAAATTATTTTTAATAACATAATATAATAAAAATAGTTTAAAAATTTTTTTTCATTTGTTTTTTTAATGGAAATTCATGTAGTGCCATTGACAATTTGAAGTTATAGTGTATTAAGGTGAATGCAGTGAAAACAACAAAGGATTTGAGCTGTTACACAAGAAACACCAAAGCTATACTCGCGGAGAGACCTCAGTTTTTCTCCTTATGTATAGGCTTAAAAAATAGCGGCAATTTTTTTTTCTATACTTCCTTATGTGTATACAAGGAAAATCGAAAAAATATTTTTAAAAAAAATATTATAAATAAGAAAAATTTAAATTTTCATCATTTTTTTTGGCCAAATTCCAAAAAATGAAAATTTTGCAGCTCTGGTAGCATAGTCCAAGAGCCGGCTGTAGAAAAGTCGAGTGTATAAGATTACACCATGGGACCTATGCCAAATGATAGAGCTCGATGAGCCTAAATAGAATATCTAGGGTTGCCTTGCCAAAGCCTGTCCCGATGGCCGAAAAAAACCCACTTTTGGCCGACTTTTTTCTTAATAAAAAGTGTATAAGATTACAGCATGAAATTGGTGTCAACTGATAGAGCTCGATGAGCCTAAAAATAAAATATAGGGTTGCCTTGCCAAAGCCTGTCCTAAACTAGGGTTGCCTCGCGTTTTTTGGGCCAATTCTTTTTAATAAAAAGTGTATAAGATTACAGCATGAAATTGGTGTCAAAAGGTAGAGCTCGATGAGCCTAAATAGAAAATATAGGGTTGCCTTGCCAAAGCCTGTCCTAAACTAGGGTTGCCTCGCGTTTTTTGGGCCAATTTTTTTTAATAAAAAGTGTATAAGATTACAGCATGAAATTGGTGTCAAAAGGTAGAGCTCGATGAGCCTAAATAGAAAATATAGGGTTGCCTTGCCAAAGCCTGTCCTATACTAGGGTTGCCACCCGTTTTTTGGGCCATTTTTTTTTAATAAAAAGTGTATAAGATTACAGCATGAAAGTGGTGTCAAATGATAGAGCTCGATGAGCCTAAATAGAATATATAGGGTTGCCTTGCCAAAGCCTGTCCCGATGGCCGAAAATGCCCGAAATTTACCCAATTTTGCTATTCTAATTAAAACTGTAGTACATAACAGCTCCAAATGTATGTCAAATGATAGAGCTCGATGAGCCTATAGAGTATATATAGGGTTGCCTTGCCAAGGTCTGTCCTAAACTAGGGTTACCACTAAATTCGGGCATTTTCGGGCATCGGGACAGGCTTTGGCAAGGCAACCCTATATTTTCTATTTAGACTCATCGAGCTCTACCTTTTGACACCAATTTCATGCTGTAATCTTATACACTTTTTATTAAAAAAAATGGCCCAAAAAACGGGTGGCAACCCTAGTATAGGACAGGCTTTGGCAAGGCAACCCTATATTTTCTATTTAGGCTCATCGAGCTCTACCTTTTGACACCAATTTCATGCTGTAATCTTATACACTTTTTATTAAAAAAAATTGGCCCAAAAAACGCGAGGCAACCCTAGTTTAGGACAGGCTTTGGCAAGGCAACCCTATATTTTCTATTTAGGCTCATCGAGCTCTACCTTTTGACACCACTTTCATGCTGTAATCTTATACACTTTTTATTAAAAAAAATTGGCCCAAAAAACGCGAGGCAACCCTAGTTTAGGACAGGCTTTGGCAAGGCAACCCTATATTTTCTATTTAGGCTCATCGAGCTCTACCTTTTGACACCAATTTCATGCTGTAATCTTATACACTTTTTATTAAAAAAAAATGGCCCAAAAAACGGGTGGCAACCCTAGTATAGGACAGGCTTTGGCAAGGCAACCCTATATTTTCTATTTAGGCTCATCGAGCTCTACCTTTTGACACTAATTTCATGCTGTAATCTTATACACTTTTTATTAAAAAAAATTGGCCCAAAAAACGCGAGGCAACCCTAGTTTAGGACAGGCTTTGGCAAGGCAACCCTATATATTCTTTTTAGGCTTTTCAATATCTATCATTTGGCACAAATTTCAAGCTGTTATCTTCATTAATAAAAATTGACCCAAAAACCGGTGAAAACCCATGTTTGGGACAGGATTCAACAATGCAATCCCAGGTATTATGTTTAGGCCTCTTCGAGAGCTATCATTTGGCATTCACTTCGAGCTGTTATGTACTACAGTTTTAATTAGAATAACAAAATTGGCTAAATTTCGGGCATTTTCGGCCATCGGGACAGGCTTTAGCAAGGCAACCCTATATATTCTATTTAGGCTCATCGAGCTCTATCATTTGACACCACTTTCATGCTGTAATCTTATACACTTTTTATTAAAAAAAAATGGCCCAAAAAACGGGTGGCAACCCTAGTATAGGACAGGCTTTGGCAAGGCAACCCTATATTTTCTATTTAGGCTCATCGAGCTCTACCTTTTGACACCAATTTCATGCTGTAATCTTATACACTTTTTATTAAAAAAAATTGGCCCAAAAAACGTGAGGCAACCCTAGTTTAGGACAGGCTTTGGCAAGGCAACCCTATATTTTATTTTTAGGCTCATCGAGCTCTATCAGTTGACACCAATTTCATGCTGTAATCTTATACACTTTTTATTAAGAAAAAAGTCGGCCAAAAGTGGGTTTTTTTCGATCATCGGGACAGGCTTTGGCAAGGCAACCCTAGATATTATATTTAGGCTCATCGAGCTCTATCATTTGGCATAGGTCCCATGGTGTAATCTTATACACTCGACTTTTCTACAGCCGGCTCTCCGTCTAGCAGCTATAGGACTATTTTTCTTTTTATTTTTTTAAATGAGGAAATATTCGAATAGGAATAAATTTTCGAAAATCGAGTGTTCTTGAAGTATTCTAGAACATGACTTTTTTTCGAACATTCCATCCCGGATAGCTGCAGTCGGTTAGATTTCTTTTGTCCTCTTAAACAAGAGCTTGTTCAACAATATTCAGCTGTTAGAGTGCTGTAACGAATTATTTTTTTTTTTTCATTTTCACGACTATTTCTACTGGACTTATAGCCTATAATTAAGAAAAAACTGAAAAATTGGTAAAATGAAATTATGACAATTTGTACTAAATTGACCATAACTTCGGCATTAGTGAACCGATTTTTAAAAACTTAGCATTATTTTATTTGAAAGAGTTTGTATTTTATACCCAAAGAGTTAAGTTTATGTATTTTTAAATATTTCTAATTTTAAAATATTTTTTAATTGGATACGAATTTTAAAAAAATCAATTTTTTCAAATATATCAGCTTTTATCTCCTAAGCTGTTTTATTACCTTTTTTTCAATATTTATTCGAACAAAATCGGCTTTTATTTGGATGAAATATAGCCTAAAAATACACTAAAAAAATTTTAAAAAAACTTACAGTAAGAAAAATCTATCAAAAATTTTTTTGAACTTTGGGGACCTAACTACATCATAAAAAATTAAGAAATGTCATGGAACATTTTTGGTGTCGGCTAGTGTAATTAGTCACTTAAAAAAAATTTAATTTTGATAATTTTTGACCATTGTCATTTACTTTAATCGACCTTTTCGGTGCCCGACTTTCAATGTGAATACATTTGTAAGGAATTTCGATATTATGGCTAGATTCTACCGTTTTGTCAAAATTTTGTAAATTTATTTTAGTTGCATTTTCTTCTGCATTAACCAATAAATGCGAAACACAAAAACTTCTTCGAAAAATACTTTTTGTAATATGTACTTAAAATCTTAATTGTAACTTTTTGCGAACTGCCCGACTTTTGATGTGAGCCACTGTATATATCTGTTAACAATTTTTCAAAATTTCATAAAGTAGATATTGAGATCCCTCTATGGTTTTGATGCATTACTCTTTCATTTTTGTGTTTTGTGCGAATTCAAAAATCAAAAATAAAAGAAATAAAAAATGTAAAATGCTGAAATTTGAATTTTATCCAATTTTAACTCAAAGTATTGTATATTAGGGCGTATTAAATTGTACGGAGAAACATTTTTTATTTAATGGACGAATTTTTAGAAAAATAGAGTTTCTGGACCACTAAAAAACTTAATCCAACTTATTCCTAACATTTTATAATTTAAAAACTTTTTTTGTAGAGCTAATATAAAAAGAGTTCAATACATTTTAAAAACAATTTCTTTTTTATCATAAATTTTGAAAAATTGTAGAGCAACAATGGTCGAACAATGGCGAAATGAATTTTTGTAAATCTTCAACTAGTCCCCAACAAAAAACTGCAAAATGGACACCTCGAGGCGCAACATCTCACGTTGCAGCAAATAATGCCCATATAAAAAGATTATTGTGCAGGGTTTTTTTAGACTGTCTTAGTTTCAAATTGAAATAAAATATTTTGCATTTAAATGTGATTTTGGACATATGATTTTCGATAATTTTTTAGAGCAATTGAGTATTTATTTGCGAAATATCATGAGCTAGTAGCTTTTAAAAGCGTCAATTATTGTTGGTATATCAGCACATGCCAGAAACTATACACGTTACCAAAACAAATAATTCTGTAGTGTCGAATCACGTGGTCTTGGCGGCCATATCCTGGAAATTTTAAATGAATTTAAAGTTGAAATTTTTGTGAATTTAGTAAAATTGCACAATTTCTGTCGCTTGCAAGTGCGTAAGTCTATTCACGGTAAAATGGCAAAACACACAGAGCACAAGTCATTTGTCAGCTGTCGAACTGCCTGTCACTAGAAACAGTGTTTCCAAAATTAAAAGAAAAACACACACGCACCATACTTGTTATTGCGGAAAATTGCATGACAAAAATGTCACAATTGTACTGACAAAAAAGTCGTATGTGGTGCTACATTCGCCGTCAACTCTGCCATCTTATGCACAACAAAAATTTGTCGACAATTCACTTCTTTTTATGATAAGTTAGTCAAACTATTCTGACAACTGCTTCAGCAGGTACCTTTTTACGAGCGATTTTTTCGTTTAGTTTCATATATAAAGGAATTTTTTTTACACAGTTTCTAGCTTTCTGCGTAACAAAATTTGTGCAAAGTAATTTTCCCACAAATAATAAAAATTCAATATATCGGACTAAGCATTGAAAAAATAAGTTGAAATCTCAGGAATAGTTTTTGCATTCATGTGAATTTCAATGAACAATCAGTGTATATAATTTTAGAAACATACAAAAATAATTTAAATAAAGGATTAAGTCTGACTGACGGTCAACGCATTAATGAAAAAATATCAAAAAAAGTAGTAATAAATCTACACAAAACCCTTCGAACCCAATTGTACATGCGTCCGAAATTTGAATGGGACAGAGGATTAAAAACTAAATTCAAAAATGTTGGATTTTCACTTAAGTAAACAAAAACAAAGTTGTTCGCATACGAGTACATAAATCCTTCATCGATCAGGAAGAGTAAAAAAGAAAAATCGAAAAATGTGGAATGTCAAATATACACACAAAAACAACAAATAAATTAAAAATTCTCAAAACAATTGAATGTGCAAAAATCACGCAGGTGGTCGGTCGGTCGACAAAATTCATTCTAAGACGGGACGGACGAATTCACATGTTGTGCAGCATTGACAATTAGAATAAAGTCAAAAGAATGGACAAATGCAATAATATGAATAATGAATACATATTCGTCTGAGCATGAGTTGGTACTAAAAAAACAACGTATAGCTTCTGTAGTATAATGGTGGAAGTGAATTAAAATTGGCTACAAGCAAAGTGAGAATAAAGTTCAGTAACATTCTACCTGTCCCCGATTTTTTTTTTTCTTTTTCAATATCGAAATTTTTATTTTCGTTATTAAACTTCTTACTTTTAAGAGAAGAAGTAACCGTACACGGATGGCTAATTTGCTTTTCCTTTCCATTTGCAAGAAAAAGAAGAGTTGCGGCAGGAATAGAAAGTACATTTCCAGCTACACCACATGAGTCGATACAGCCATATCCGCCGAATTCCCGATGACGGGTATAAATTTGCTACTTTAGAAACATCATTATTACATCATAGCTCATGGGGTTGAAAATGGGCGTATTCAGTTCACGGACATGCCATCAACTCAAAGAGGGCATGGCACCTGTCATACAAAAGTAGGCGTAACACTTCAATGGATCTTTAAAACGTTATACTGAGGGAGTTATTTAAGCTATTGCAACTTTATTTCACATTAATTTGATTTTGATTTGACCGAATTTCGCACAAGCACAAGGGCTGATTTGAATAAACACTAAGCAAAAAAAGGGGCAGGTTTTGGCAAGAGGACGTTTCACCACCTAACTAAGCAGAACTTCAGAATTGCTATAATATGAACTATTCGAGAACTATTTAACCAAATATAATAAGTGTCAAAACAGCCAGCACGTGCGTAGCGGAAGTATTACGCTTTTATTGAAATTTTAAGAGTCAAGCGCAGTTTTACTATGAATGAGGTGTGGTGTATTTTTTTTTTTTTTTTTTTTTTTTGACTAGGCCAAAGATAACCTTACTACTGTAGTTAATGTTTTCTTCGACATGATTTTACGAAATCTGAAAAATCTTATGCACCGTCCTTAGTGCCTATTGAACAAAAAGTTGTCCAAAATGTGATTTTCAGTTTTCGGCACTGTTTCTTCCATTTTGTCGTATTTCAATTTCTTTATAAATAAATAAATTTCAATATCTATCCAGCGATATGAAATACTTTTTGTAGACGCAAACCATGCTCTAGGTATCGCAACCAATGTAAAGTTAGTATTTCTAGTACAACATTATATACGTATCTAATTTTTACACATTGAATAAAAGTTTTGGGTTTTGTTAAGATTTACGATAGGCGAATAAATTCTAATTATCTTCAAAATGACCTTGACTTCTAAAAACTTTTTTTCAATTTAGAGGTCATGCTGAATTATCCTTAGTGATTCCAAAGGACTTAACTCTATCTGAAAGTTAATAAAAGTAAATTTTTGTGACTTATGACTTGACCGTTATATTGACATGTATAGAGAACGTTTAAAAGAGAATCAGACGTTAATATTGTAGTGTCAAAGAGTGGACTTAACATAACTAATAGATAAACTGCAAATCAATTGCAGGGAAGTGAGATTGGCATACCAGAAATATGGAATGTATCGTGTTCAAGGAAGAAGTTTTCTCTAAAGATATTTTACTAGCCTTAATTAACTAACATTGGTCGCCTTACCAATGAAACATAGTTTTTCTTAAAATTACGTTCTAACATTTTTATTATAAGCTAAAATGTTTTCTTGTGAAAAGGTCAAGTAGTGTAACACAGATAACAGTAGAGTAGTAAGTAGTTCACCTATTTTGAGATCTGACACAGTCCAATAACGATTGTGATGCTTTAAATGTTCCTCTTACATGTTATACTAAATGACTTTATACATGAATAATGAGTATGTAAACATAATTTGTTCCGTGATCCTTGGGGCATAGAGTTACTGTCAAAGTTTTGGTGTAACCAAGTCTTCTTAGCAAATGTTCTATTTCAGAGCTCTTTCCAGAATTTTTTTTTAAGCAGTACAGAGTTAAAACACATTTGCCTATCTAATCCTTTCATAGTTAGGGAAAAACAAGTTGGTGAGTTCAAGCACTAGCGGTGTAATGTGAGAACACTGTAATGTTAAAGGAAAAAAGTATAAAGCAGTGTCGCAAAATCTCGAATACCATCGGAACAATTAAAAACTATAAAAAAAATCGAAAACTATGTATTAAAAAAACACCAAAAATTTTGATAATAGTTTAAGTATTTGGAAAGGTCTTAAAAATGTTGAAAATTGTTGGGAAAAACACTGAAACATAAGGAAACAGTTGAAAAACTCAAAAAATGTTGATGTAGTTGAATAACATAGAAAAGTGGAACTCAGTTGGGTTGAAGAAGACGAAACACGTTAGAAAGCAATCAATAAAGCTAAAAACTTGTAACTGTTGAAAAATTCGAAAATATTTAAAAGGGGAAGCTGAAAAGTTGTACAAGCCGAAAATATTGGAAATAAAGATAAATGTTCTAAAACTCCAAAAATTATGATAATCTCTACTAAGATTTGAATGAGTCTTAAAATGTCTAATATTACGCCAGATATGAAAAAAGTCGATAAAAACAACCTGCAAATGTAGAAAAACCAAAAATAAATATATGCATGTGTTGCAAATTTCAATATACATATCAGTCATTCTTTTAATAACTGCACACTTTGTTTTTTTTACGTTTTTGAACATTTTTTGAAACGAAATATCTCAAAAACTATAGGAGATAGGATTAAGAATCACTCAATCATTTTTGTTAAAAAAGACTGTAACTTTATAAAAAAAATCAAAAATATTTAAGTAAATTTGATAAAACACTCATTTTTTTAGTTAAAAAAATTTTTCACAAAATATTTTCAAAATAACCTTCTGTTTTTTTTTTGATTTTTTTATCTGTTATTCCTTAATCAATCCTAAGAATGCATGTGCTTTCATATCGAAATTCCCACCATAACTTTGGAAACTACGAATTTTTTACTGATGACGCGCACTATTTTTTTCAACATAAAATTCGACATAAAATTTTTTACATATTGTAACTTTATCGTGACCGTCAGCCTTTCTTCCAAATCACTCCAGTATACCTAGATTTACTACATACCCGCCATTAAAAATGTTCACATTTCAGATATTTGGTTTCAAAATAGCTAGAATGATTTTATTCAAAATTGCGGCTCATCTAGTTGTAAGTATGTGGTGGGCAGTGAAAATTTGGTCATTCATTATGAGAATGACATAAGACTGGTTATTAACTATCGTTAACTTCATTCCAGCTCTCATTTAAGGAGCGTGGAATTGATCAGATCAGATCAACAGCAGACTCAGAGTACTAATTTTTAACAGGAATTGCTCAATACTCAAAAATTTTTCTTATGAAAATGACACTGATTGAATAAATTCATTGAAATGACTAAACTTTTTGGTATCACTTGCAAGAGAACATATCAAATCGATTCGAAAAATAAATAAAATGGACCTTCATCATCTGCACTCTGTCCTATATAAATATTTTTTTAGTAAAGTTTAAATTTATTTTCATTTGTAAATACAAACAATAACTTGTTAAAAAAATGGACACATGTCTAAATGAAAAACAACTTCAAAGAAATCTGTCCAGTTTGTTTGAGAAAAGACTTTGGTAATTTGATTAGACGCTGCTTGCATATGTGACCCAGTATGACTCTATAAATGAGGGTGGTAAGGTGATAAATGCGTGTAGCAAAGTAGATTTTCCCGCACGTTCCAGAAAATCTTTACAAAAAAAAAATAAGTTAAGTACACAAATTAGCATTTTTGAGAAGGGTTTTGTTCCAATTTTGTAAGTTTCGTCATGTAAGCTTCTCTAACGAGGATATCGTTAAAGTTTTCTTTTATTTATTTTTCTATAGGCTGAGAGCCGGCTGTAGAAAGTCGAGTGTATAAGATTACAGGATGGGATGTATGCCAAATGATAGAGCTCAATGAGCCTAAATAGAATATTTAGGGTTGCCTTGCCAAAGCCTGTCCCGATGGCCGAAAATGCCCGAATTTTAGCCAATTTTGTTGTTCTAATTAAAACTGTAGTACATATCAGCTTGAAATGTAAACCAAATGATAGAACTCGAAGAGGCCTAAATATAGTACCTGGGATTGTATTGTTAAATCCTGTCCCAAACATGGGTTTTCACCGGTTTTTTGGGTCAATTTTCATTAATGAAGATAGCAGCTTAAAATTTGTGCCAAATGATAGATATCGAAGAGCCTAAATAGAATATATAGGGTTGCCTTGTCGAATCATGTCCTAAACATTATTTGACACCCGTTTTTATGGCCAACTTTTCTTAAATGAGTGGCAACTCATGTTTGGGACAGGATTCTACAAGGCAACCCTATATATTCTATTAAGGCTCTTCGATATCTATCATTTGGCACAAATTTCAAGCTGTTATCTTCATTAATGAAAATTGACCAAAAAACCGGTGAAAACCCATGTTTGGGACAGGATTCAACAATGCAATTCCAGGTATTATAATTAGGCCTCTTCGAGTTCTATCATTTGGCATTCATTTCGAGCTGTTATGTACTACAGTTTTAATTAGAACAATAAAATTGGCTAAAATTCGGGCATTTTCGGCCATCGGGACAGGCTTTGGCAAGGCAACCCTAAATATTCTATTTAGGCTCGTCGAGCTCTATCATTTGGCATGCATCCCATCCTGTAATCTTATACACTCGACTTTTCTACAGCCGGCTCTTGGACTACTATGATCCAGTATTTTTGTCAACTTTGCTACCAGCTGTGAATTTTTCAATTCCCTGCGTTCTCTTCGTTTTTTTTTTTCTTTTCTTCATACGTAATTTTCCGTTTTATTGGCATTTTGTGTAAATACCCGTAGTTAGCAATTTGCAGCACATGTTGTCAACAAACGCGCAGTTTCTTCGTTCCAGTAACAACTGCAGATGACTCTTGCGTGTCGTAAGGAATGACACGCGAATTCGATTTTGCCAAGATATTCAGAAGTTTACCTGGCGCCAATTTTCGTTTTATAGCCGCTCATTATTACAGTTATTTTGGAAATTTGGATAGGGCTCATTCTGCTTTTCTCAACACACCGTTGTCTCGTTTTTTATTGTCCAACATGACATTTTCAAAAAAAAGTAAAATTATATAATTGAGAAAGTCGACATCATTTCACACATATTTATTCATACATACAGATATATGTACATATGTGCAATGATTAAGTCTCTATACTTTGTAGTTTAGCACCTCGACCTTTATTAGCATGTGCGTTTCTTATTAACTCCCTATTTCTAGTCCGTACAATTTTTTTTTTTTCATTAAGGATGTGGTGTGCTAATTTTTTGTATGTCTGTTGGTGTCCGGAATGTAGCTGCAAATCCCGGAAAGTTCAGATTTTGCGTTTAAGGAAGATTTTAATTTTAAACCAAGGTAGCCTTCGAATATATAGTAGGTACATATGATCGAAAGAAACATCTCGAAAACGAGACAGATTTTCTTTTTCATTAATTTTGTTTGAAACTTTGAAGTCGCTTTCCCAAACAGAACATTGCATATAGTTATACACGAAAGCGCAATACCGACAGTGACGGCATAAACATGCACTTTTCTTCTATTATGCAAATATAATCCGAAACAGTTTTTTTTTTAACAAGAGTAGATGAATTTTTTAGAAAAAGGTTGAAAGACGGTCTGAGCATGCAAATATAATTCAAAATAATTTTTTTTTTTAACAAGAGTGGAAGAATTTTTTAGAAAAAGGCTGAAAGAAGGTCTGAGGACCGAAACCTTGGAGAATTTTTTTCCAGCCATTCAACCCTTAGGTACTAAAGGGTGTATTGATAAATCTTTATAATATAAGTTATTTATAAAATAATTTTGGACTTTTGTTATGTTAAGTCTCTGGCAATTTAACTCATTAACCGCGTGAACGTTATTGAAACCTATTATGAAAGTGGGTGATATTTAGATCAGCATAATGAACGTGTCAAATTTTTTTAAAATTTTATGACTGTCTTAAAAATTTGTTATTGTTAATAAATTTATGTTTTGTCACTCCCTCTTCTTTATACGATTCTCTCACCAAAATAGAAAACGAATACAACTTTCAAAATACATATGGCGCAGAGTTGTATTGTCTTTTTTTATTTTCATATGGAAGACAACAAAATATTTAAGACAACCGAAGTATGACATAGTACCAGGGATGATATTTGGGGGCTTTTAGTGCTTTTTTGAGTCATTTTAATTTTCAAAAGCCCCGTGGCACTTTTTATTAATTTTTGGTCCTTTTGCAAAATAATCACAAATATTTTATTTTTCAAAAGAAAGCTTACTAGGATAAGTGACTGTCGACGATAAGTGTTTTCTCCTAAAAAATTTTAGTGGACCCTTAAGTAATACGATGTCTTTCGACTTTTTAAACTTCAAATTGAAATTATTTCTATTTTATTTATTATTTTATTTGATTTATAACACTGGTCAACACTAGTTTTGGTGCCGAGAAGCTGTACTTTTATTTTAAATAAGGATATTGAATACATTATTAGCAAAAATTTTTATATCCTACGTGTGGTTTTCTAGATTTTGCCTTATAAAAAAAAAAGTTTACATGAAAAATAACTTGCATTATTTAAATAGAAACTTTCTTTTTCGCGAATTTCGTCAATGAGGCTTAATCGGGACTATCACATTGCATCCCCCAGCAATAGTCAGCCATCATATGGAGATCCCATCGGCCTTGGTATCTTTCTTCCGTAGTTTTTAGGTCCTGGTGAAACCGCTCTGCTTGTTCTTCGCTATAGGATCCAAGATTTTCTGGGAATTGGTCAAGATGACTGTGAAGGTAGTGGACTTTGATGGACATATTACATCCTAAGTTATTTAAGTGCTCTAGCATGTCATTTACAAGTTCACTGCAGTTATTTGACTTGTAATTTCCGAGAAAGTTTTAAGTAATTTCAACAAACGACTTCGTTTAGAGCTGTCTAGAAAAAGACGTCATTCATTTGGATGGTATTTTGAAAGACCCATTTCGAGAATAAGACCTTGCACATCCAAAAAAAAAAAAAAAAACTATCATTTTTCGATTGAAAAAATGGTAGCAAGTCTTGCTCTCTTGTTTTTGTTCTTTTGTACCTGACGTCAACAGGTTTTTTTTTTAATCTAAAAGCCAAAACATCTGCGGATTCTTTAGAAAGTTCAAGATCCCTTATCAAATAATTGAATTCTTCTTGGTTTTGGCTCTGTAGATGCTATTCCTTCGAAATCACTGTCGCTACTCACTTCATTTATAACTTCTTCAAATGATGATTCACTTACTTACTCTGAATGTGGTAAGGGTCTTCTAGCAGAATCTAAGTCGTTCATTATTTAACGTTTACACCTCGCAAATTAATACAGCAGAATTAATAGTCATCGAAGTGATTTTTTTGTTCTTTGCATTATTGCATAGGCATTCCGAACCTCATATGATTTCTTTTACCACTAATACATTCTCTAAAGTGTTCATAGCACATTTTACAAACAATTTGGGGTATCTACGGCTTGTATTCATCCACAATTTCCGACTTAAAGTAAGCAAAATATGCACTTTTTAAAAAATCTGTTATAGGTTTTCTGAACTTTTTCACTATGTATTCACCACAAATGTAACAAAACACATTTGGATCATTGAGACAACTTCTTCGCGATGAAGACATGATATAAAAATCAATTTATTTATAGAAATCAGTCGATTACAGCGAATATTCAAAAATGACAGTTAATCAAAAATGACATGTTTGAAAAAAAAAGTTAAAAATATTTTTAATGTTGCCAGTACATACTTAATACAAAACTACTAACTATACCTTGGTACCAAAATTTTTTTTTCGATTTGTTGACCTGAGTAAGGGAGCGTTCAAGTATTACGTAACACAATTTTTGACCCTCCCCCTCCCCCCTGTAATGCGCCGTTACCTATTTATATAATAAATATAATATTTATTGCTGTAGCCAATCTAGAATGCGTTTCATTATACACTCCTAATTTCAAATCACCCTCCGCTAAGAAAGTTTCACTTCAAAAATAATGTTGCGAAACGCGTTTTTCGACACTCTCCTACCGCCCGGTAACGTTTCACAAGACTCCCCTCCCCCAATTGCGTTACGTAATACTTGAACGCCCTCTAATAGGTTAAATTTGATGTGCTAAATCTGCAAATAAATTATTTGTTTCTGCATTTCCTTTTGAAGAAGTTTTTAAAAATCGATCTCACCATAGTTAGTTCTTTAATATATCGCTCATTTTCTTCAATAACGTCATAACTCAAAAAATTAGATATTTCAGATATAATCAGAATTCATTTTAACTGAATTCTTACGTTTTTGAGTTATAACGTTATTGAAGAAATTGAGCGATATATACAAACAAATTTTAATCGCTTAAATGTTCATATGTAAAATTTATGTTAACAATTAAATTTAAGCAACAAAAAAAAATTTGGTCATAATCATTTACAGAAGCCCTATTTTAGTTCGAATTTTGGCCCATTTACAAATATGCCAATATCATCCCTGCATAGTACCATTCAAACCCTCAATAGCTAAGCTTCGCTCTTTTGACGAACATAAAGCCCAATTTCCATGTGATCTTATCTTATCTTATTTTATCCCATATCAGGGATATCAAATCAAATTTTTGTAAGAAAGAAAAAGCATGCGAACAGAACCTAATGCGCTTGGAGAATGCGAGAGTGAATAGCATACATTTGCTATCTTTATAGCATGTGATGTCCTCCCTGATATTTGATAAGATAAGATCACATGGAAATTGGGCTTAAGTCAGATATTCAACTCTCTCGCTCTAATGATCGCGCCATGCTACTACTCAGTCTCCGCCGAAAGCTTGCTTCTCGTAGTAGTGCACAGTAGTGTTTATGATCTAAATTTTAAAAAATGTCAATAAAAATAGTAAAAAGGTCTTGTTTTTGCCAAAAAAAAAAAAAAACCTTTTTAAGTTATTGCTCAGATGTAAGCTTATCTGAACAACAAAAAGCTCTTCTTAATTTCTAAACTTTTAAGTAAATATCAGTAGCAAGTATGAAAACTTTTTAATTTAAAAAAAGTATATCACTCCACATTTAAAGCAACATAAACTTATGTGTTCGTCTAAATGACGAATAGTTAGCTTTAAAGGAGCATTAAAAGGTTAAAGAAAATTAGATGCACTTTTTTTAAAAACAACAATGTTTAAAATCAGCTCAATATTTTTTTAAGATCTATAAGAATTCTATTTAAAAAAACTTTAAAATTTTGAAAATGGCACTTAAAGTGAAACTTCAAAAAGTCAAACACTTAAAAAAATCACATGTATAACTTTCATTTGAAAAATTTTATTGTATTTTAAATTGATTGTCGTTAAAAACAGAGCAATAAGGAACTAAGACGTTCACTGGTTTTTATTGCAGGAATCGGTCAATAAGTCATTTAGGAAGGAAAAACCGTGGAGTTCTATTAAATAAGAGGGTGGAAATCGTAGATATGGGTGAAAATTTACCCTTTTTAGCTTTTTCAATATGCATCGCAAACGAAGCAAAACTTCGACATACTTCGCATAAGACTTTTTGTAGAGAATTACATTTCTCATCGAAATGGCTTGTTTAAAAAATGTTGGAAAACTTTTTTTGTGCCAAAAATGTTGAAACAAAAAAAGAAAAAACCCAAAACTTAGTTTTTCTCACTTTTTTGCCTATAACTTTTTTTGGGTTAGAGGTAGGAACAGGCATTGCTCTACAGAAAAAAAGGAGACAAAGTTTTCATTAAAGTGTTGCATCATCGTTAAAAATTGACCGGAATATGGTCACTCGAAAACAGCTTTTTTTCGATTTTTATACCTTTTATACAGATATTGTTTTCATTTCTCATAAAAAAGGATATTTTAAGTTTATTGGTTAATAATACATAATTATTACAACAAATGTATGTCACCATGGTGCTAATATATTCCTTCAATAGCATTCTCAAACTTTATATCGATATCATCATCTATATCTTCAATAATATCATCTTCTGTAATATCGGCTACTTCCACATTATAACAATTGATCCCCATACATCCTTTGCAAAATATGGAACAAGTACATAATTTGAAATTTTCTGCAACCACAGCTTCTATGGCAACCTGTAGCGCAACCACAAGCCACTTTATTTAGCAAAATCCCTGGCGCAGAAGGTGCTGTTGTGCGAATCGCATTTAATCTATATTTAGAATTTTTCCAACCCCAGCTCAGAGGGTTAAAGTGGTTTCCTTGCCACTACTGGATTTGGAAAAACGTTCTTAAGCCATGCTGTTTGATGGCATCATGTGTTGGTCGTAACTGCGCTCAGGGCCTGATTTAGACTTCTGACAGCTCTAGGCTAACTATGAATATGCGCCCCCGGCCCATCCTTCTTGTGCCTGCCCAGACTACAAATATTTCAGTTTCTATAGTAAAAGCTATCGCTTCGAATTCAAAAGCATAAAAGTTGTAATTTATGCTGCAATTATTACGATTTATATAATAACGAAAGTAATAAAACACAAAACTGTAAAACTTATGATTAAAAATGTATATATAGTTCAATTGAATTGTAAAATATTATAACACTTTTTATTATTATACTTTTTACTTTTCACCAACGACTAATCGCGTATAGAAACTGTAAAAATTCAAATTTTTCAGAAATGTATTTATTACTTTATGGAAAGATAGTTCTTAGTCGCTATTTAAAAAAACAAATCGAAAAATTAAAATTTTTTAAAGTTTTTTATATCTCAGATCATATATACTATATCAAAATTGTGAACAAATACCTTCGTCATTATCATTGATAATCTAAAAATAAGTTTTTCGTTGAGTAAAAATTATTTTTGTGTGTAAATTTAAACTAATCTGGTATAAAGCTAAATATCGGAAAAATCATACAGAGGTAAGAAACTTTGAACGACTGGATCACAACCAATTTTCATCAAAAATTACATTTATGGGTCACCATTTTGTTGAATATTACGTCATATTTTGTTGAAAATATAAAGTCTTTGACTTTATAAAGTGCCATTTCGATAGGAAGTCTTATTCCTTACAAAAAATTTCGTAATGTGTATATACCGAAAATGTATAGTTTTTGAGTCATAATTATAAAAATAAAAAGGGGACACATTCGCACTGTCCTCAGAAGTACAAGCCTAAATTTAATAGCAGTTTTGGATTTATCACTTTTAGGGTACAATGTACAATTGAACATATAAGACAATAAAATACTTTTAACGAATTAGTTCCTTAATCAATTACATAGTCTATGGCCTGCATACGGGAATGCATGAGAATATGGAAATTACCTTTTTTCATTGATTTTTGAACAACTTTAACATTCTTGTCCGATTTGAGCAATTTAAATTTTGTGACTTTTTAAAAAGGCCAAAAATATCACTTCAGCGTGCAACTGATTTAGGTCGAAATGGGTCATGGGTATATGGCCAAATAAATGAAAAAAGAGCAGAAAACGGGGTTTTTGGGGATATCTCTAAAACGATTCTTAAGAAAAATATGGTTGACAATATTGGAATCTACGCCACTAAATATATAGAAAAATTTCTATGAAAAATCAGATCTCAAAATAAGGACCATATATGTATGTATGTAAACTAGTGTTGTTTATTGAAAACGTTACATAAAACTCTTCTCTTCTCTACCGAATCATTCCACAGCATTGCCAAATTTAATGTTTTGTAAAAAACATTCTCAATAAAAAATAGTGCAAGTGCGGTAAGTTTCTGCTGGTGAAGAGCCGAGCGCAAGTAATTTCTTACACGTTTTAATGCAGAGAAAGATCTTTCACCGCTGTATCTTGTGATGCTAATCGTTAAAAAAAACTCTTAAAAAATTTCTACATTCGGAAAAATAGAACCAATGTTTAGGCTTTTTAATAACTGTAATTTTTAATTTTTGTAGATCAACAAATTCTTTATCTTTGAAAAACTATTCCAAATGGAAACACTCGTCAGAAAACATATCTTCCATATCCAATTCATATAGTTGTAGCAACTCTTTAGCTGTGGTTCTTATAATGCTATTGTTATTTATTTCAGGAAATTTCTATAAGAAACCAAATTTTGAATTCACTTCGGTATAAATTATTTGTTGGCGTTTCAACTGATTTTTGAGGGAATCAGTAGCAGCGTTATTATTTATCTACATACAATGAAATATTGTCTTCCTTCAAATTCGGCTTTACTTCATCAAAACAAAATTTTGGTTTATTTTTTCTTCTTAAATCTTTTTTGTACTCAGTACGTTCGCATAAATCGATTGCTTTGGGTTTTGCGAAAATGTACTGAATCGAGACTTCAAATGTACTTTTAAAAGCCGAATAAACAAAATTTTAAATGTTTTACTAAAAAAAAAGCTCAGCAAACCATTACGTCAGGTTTGCACGCATATTTCACATGAATTTACTTAAAAAATTGTTATTTTTCAGAAAAAGTTCAAATGTTCTGAAATCCGCCGAATGTACTGAAAAAGGGTCAAATGTACCGGATATACTAAAAACTTACCGAATGTACTGATGACGATTTTTCACCGAAAATGCCATCACTGATTAAGATTTGTATATAATAACTTACATACATATATAGAGTAACAACGTTTGACAAATCAGCATTATTTGCTGGAAGCTGTCCACTAATGATTTGAAATTTGACCAGCACAGAGTTCCAAAAACACAACATTATCGTGTCATATCTAGGGTTTTCAATTTTTCTGCTATTCTTCCTGCCTCTATTTTGAATTCAACGCTAAAAAATATCGTTTTTATATTTAAAGTGGTCGGTAGGCATCGCAGGAGTATTATTTTAGAACTATTTCGAATTTAAAATTAATGTAAAAGCATTAAAAAAAAGAATGTATTACTATTTAAAACTGAATAAAAATGCGAAGACAAAGTGAAAATCAACGTTAATTCTCAGCGTCCCCTCAGACCTGGCGCCCCAGGCTTAAGCCTTTTTAGCCTGTGGGTAAATCAGGCCCTGACTGCGCTAGAGAAAGGTTTGCACTTTCTGATATTTTGTTTAAATTGCTGTAAGCGACAATTGCTTAGGGTCATGTTCAACTTTGCCCCATATAAAGGAGCTACAAAATATTCTGATGAAAACCAATATGCTTAAAATCAGGGATTTGGTCGGTTCGAACCGTTTTTGCACTTTTGGATTGGTTCGTCAAAACGGTTTTTGTTTTCTTTGAACCGGGGTTTCAGTTCAGTTCAGCGGTTCGGGAATGAAAAAAAAAATGCAAATTTGTGTTATTTTTATTAAGTAACAATCCAAAAGAATATAGAAATCTTCTAATATGTATATAAAATTCTTGTGTCACAGTGTTTGTTACCGTACTCCTCCCAAACGGCTTGACCGATTCTTATGAAATTTTTTGTATATATTTGGTAGATCTGAGAATAGGGGGTAAACTAAAAAAATTCTATTTAGGGTGCATATTTAGGGTGGCCCTCATACAAATTTTTTTTTATAATAGCATTTGCACAAATACCACTGCATCGATTCACATGGAATTTACACCACTTAGCTTTTATACTAAGGGACATGGTTTAGTTTGTGAGACTTTTATTTAGGCTGCATGTTAAGGGTGGCCCTCATACAAAAATATTTTTAAAATAGCATTTACCCAAAGACCACTGCATCGATTCACATGGAATTTACACCACGTCGCTTTTATATTAAGAGGTTTAGTTAAGTCTATAAGACTTCTATTTAGGGTGGCCCTCATACAATTTTTTTTTATAATAGCATTTTCACAAACACCACTCCATCGTTTCACATGAAATTTACACCACGTGTCTTTTATATTAAGAGACATAGTTTAGTCTATGAGACTTTTATTTAGGCTGCATATTTAGGGTGGCCCTCATACAAAAATATTTTTAAAATAGCATTTTCCCAAAGACCACTGCATTGATTCACATGGAATTTACACCACGTAGCTTTTATACTAAGAGACATGGTTTAGTTTATAAAACTTCTATTTAGAGCGCATATTTAGGGTGGCCCTCACACAAAAGTATTTTTAAAGTAGCATTTTCACGAAGACCGATGAATCGATTCACACCGAATTTACACCACGTAGCTTTTATATTAAGAGGCATAGTTAAGCCTACAAAACTTTTATTCAGAAGGCATATTTAGGGTGGCCCTTACCCAAAATATTTTAAAAATAGCATTTTCACAATGACCAGTCCATCGTTTAACATAAAGTTTACACCACGTGCATTTAATATTAGGAGACATAGTAAAGCCCATAAAACTTTTATTTTAGGTGCACATTTAGGGTGGCCGTCATGCAAAAATATTTTTAAAATAAACCACTTCATCGATTCACATGGAATTTACGCCACGTGTCTTTTTATATTAAGAGACACTGTTTAGCCCATACAATTTTTACTTAGGGTGGCCCTCATACAAAAATATTTTTAAAAAAATCATTTTCACTAAGACCGGATAATCGATTTACACAGAATTTACGCCTCGTAACTTTTATATTAAGAGGCATAGTTAAGCTTACAAAACTTTTATTTAGGGTGGTCCTCACACAAAAATTTTTTTGAAATAGCATTTTCACAAACTTACTTACACCACGTGTCTTTTATATTAACAGACATAATAAAGTCTATGAGACTTTTATTTAGGCTGCATATTTAGGGTGGCCCTCATACAAAAATATTTTTAAAATAGCACTTTCCCAAAGACCACTGCATCGATTCACATGGAATTTAGACCACGTAGCTTTTATATTAAGTGACATGGCTTAGTCTATAAAACTTCTATTTAGGGTGCATATGTAGGGTGGCTCTCATACAAAAATATTTTTAAATTGCATTTTCCCAGAGACCACTCCATTGATTCACATGGAATTTAAACCACGTATCTCCAGGGTTAATATATAAACTAGCAACATATAAGCTCCTATTCAATTATTCATACTCATTTACAATATGTTGAGTAACAAATCGTTCCTAGTCTATAACAAGGATCAGATAAGTACAAGAAAATTTATAATTGTAAAAGGCTTACAGCAAGGAACAGTAAATTCTCCAATCCTATTTAACCTTTTCATCTTCGACCTCCTAGTTAAAATGGATAACATCATAGGCTTCGCAGATGATATTATTATCTATCATGCTGATGACAAAATACAGAAAATAAATGAAAATCTACAAAATTACTTCAACATTGTAGAAAAATATGCAATCGATTGGAAAATGAAAATAAACGTAAACAAATGTAAATCTATACTATTCCGTCCACCAGTAGGAAAATGCAATTATAATATCAAAAATAATTGGAAAAAATTTAGTATTAAATCTAATGGAAATTTAGCAATTCCTAATGCAGAAATTGTTAAATACTTAGGCATTAACATAGACAAATTCTTATAGTTTAATAGTCATGTTAATATCCCACTTAAAAGAGCCAGAAATGCCTTTTTCATGTACAAAAAATTATTTGCGTCGATTTTCATAAAACCAAAAGTTAAAGTTATTTTATACCAATCTTTAATACGACCCATTTTAACGTACGGTTGTCAAATATGGTTTAATATTTCCCCATCTTACATGGAAAAAATTCGAAGTTTTGAAAGAAAATGCTTAAGAGCATGTACAGGTCTTTATAGATCAAGAGAGAGCGATTATATAAAATACATATCGAATGAAAGATTATAACGGGTGTGCTCTATGGGCTGGTGGAGTCATTGGACCATACTTCTTCCGAAATAATGCTGGAGAGTCAGTTACCGTTAATGGAGACCGGTATAGAGCCATGATAACCGACTATTTTGTTCCCGAATTGGATGGCATGAATGTGGATGAGTTGTGGTTCCAACAAGACGACGCTACATGCCACACAGCGCACGTCACAATCAATTTATTGAAGGAAACATTCGATGAGCGCAGAATTTCGCGGAATGGACCTGTCAATTGGCCACCAAGATCGTGTGATTTGACACCATTGGATTATTTTCTTTGGGGATATGTGAAGTCTACGCCAACAAACCAGAAACGTTAGGGGACTTGGAAGCCAACATTCGTGGCGTTATTGCCGACATACGGCCCGATATGCTCGAAAAAGTGGTTCAAAATTGGACCTGTAGAATTGGCTTTATTCGAGCTAGCCGCGGCGGCCACATGCCCGAAATCATATTTAAACATTAATGGCATAAAATTGTCCTTCCAATAAAGCCAAATTGATGGACATTAAAACGATTTTCTTGTGTTTTATTTCAATTCGAAGCTCTATACCTCTAAAAAAAAACACCCTGCATAATGTAGCAAAAGTGAACAGGATAGATAACTTTATCTTTTTCATTAGAAATCACATCCTAAGATGCTTTGATTGCATCGAAAACAATTTGATTCTGGCTCCTTACTATGATGCATATATATACAAAACTCTACAAAACGGATATGTACCACCTGAGGCCTTTCTATATCTAGATAGCAAAAAATTTATACAAACTGAAACTGGCATTCCTATATTATACCACATTTATAGGAGAGCCAATAATAAAACTGTAAGTTGCAATCAAATTACAAATGACAATTGTAGATTTGATATGAAGCTTTATCTTAAAAATGAAAACAGAAGTCGAAACGTAAATATTAAGAAATATTGGTGGCTTACTGACTAAGTTGCTCACAAAATTTTCCTTTTTTTATCCATTAACCTTAGAATTTTATTCATCTTAATAATATAAAAGCAATTTTTTTTAAACTTTTTCTATGCATTAATCTTTATACATATATAGCACATGTTGTATTATCATTATTGTTAAGTTTAAAAAACTATGTATTTTGAGTAAGATTTAGTAATGTACTTGAGTGCTCGACTATGGAACAGTGTATATTAGACCGTACCACCTTACAGGCAAAAAAAATAAAGTTCACCGTATACCATCAAATCTGAAGCATTTTTGCAAGATAGATTCGAAAAAAAATTTTTTTTTTTTTTACCGAAAATAGAGGTCGCGCATCTACATTTTTCTTCATATCATCGGCATTTACAGTCCGATCTTAAAGTATGATATATCAAAATTTTTTTGTCTCGAGTAGACCAATTTTTTGCTTTAAAGGTCACTGACATCAAGGACCCCGTTCCAGTACTTACCAACCAGATCTCAGTTCCTACCATCTTGATGTACCTTTTTAGTGTCAGATAATTAAAGCTTGCAAAAAATCATTAAACTTTGCCAACAAAAGTATTTCGATTGTTCCATCAAAACTATTTTAAAAAATGTTTTTAATTTTTTTACCGAACGTAGCGGTTCTCTTATTAAATTTTTGGTCATATCTCCGGTACTTACAGTCCGATCTTAAAACATGTTGTTTCGATGTTTTTGTCTCGAGGAGACACATTTTTTTTTGCTCCAAATGCCATTGACCTACACACCAAATCTCAACTTCTACTACATGAATTAAAAAATCAAAATCAAATAAAGTGTCTTCGAGACGTTGCTCAATGATAACGGACCCAGATGCGCTAGTAAGATCCGATGGCTATGACAAGATCTTAACATCCCGCAAAGAAGCAATGGGATGCATTCGTCAAATGTTCGGTCCACAGGTAGATCATTTCATAAATTTCGAAAGTGGTTCAGATTTCAATATGATCAACTGGCTCAAATTCGAAGTGGCTGAGCCGCCATGCTTGCAGTTTTTCACGCAAGACCAGCTGGAAGCATTACAATATTCAAAGGAATAATCACATTACTATGACGAATAACTTTATTTCATAGTTTTCTTTACTAAACTTAATTATTTTCACAGCTTATCCATGCCATTCTCAAAACACTAAGCGTTTTGTTCAAGTAGTGCATGAATCTGCCATGGCAGTCACCGATAAACAACGCATGGGCCATATTTTATCTAAGCTCGAGAGCCGCCAGAAATATAGCCAACTTGAATCGCGTCGAAATATGATTGATTAAAATTTAATGCTACATAAAGAGACAACAGTATAGCTGAGAGAAATGTGTGTGTGAAAAGTAGCTTAGTAAATTAATTAAAGTGGGTTTTTCAACATACATAAGTTTTCCATTATAAAAGCTTTGTGTTTTATTTAAATAATAAGAAGTGCGAATTTAATTGTACCGTATGGTGAGGTCCTTCAAGATGCTGGGCAAAGGCCTGAAGACACTTTATTTGATTTTAATCTTTTAATTCATGTTGTAGAAGTAGAGATATGGTGGGTAGATACTTGAGATCAATGGCCTTTGGAGCAAAAAAAAATGGTCTCCTCGAGACAAAAACATCGAAACATCATGTTTTAAGATCGGACTGTAAATACCGGAAATATGACGAAAAATTTAATAAGAGAACCGCTACGTTCGGTAAAAAAATTAAAAACATTTTTTAAAATAGTTTTAATGCAATAATCGAAATACTTCTGTTGGCAAAGTTTAATGATTTTTTGCAAGCTTTAATATCTGACATTAAAAAGGAACATTAAGATGGTAGGAACTGAGATCTGGTGGGTAAGTACTAGAATGGGGTCCTTGATGTCAGTGACCCTTAAAGCAAAAAATGAGTCTACTCGAGACAAAAACAGTGATGTATCATACTTTAAGATCGGACTATAAATGCCGATGATATGAAGAAAAATGTAAATGCGCGACCTCTATTTTCGGTAAAAAAAAAAAAAAATTTTTTTTTCGTAATTTTCTTGCAAAAAAACTTCAGTTTCGATGGTGTACGGTGAACTTTTTTTTTGCGGTACGGTCTAGTGTATATATTAAGTATATTTTGAACTATTTCTTTATTTATAGTGAATTTTGATTAAATAAGCGCTTTTAAAAAAAAAAAACATAACTGAGTCCATAAAACTTTTATTTAGGGTGGCCCTTACACAAATATTTTTAAAATAGCATTTTCACAATGACCAGTCCATCGTTTAACATAGAGTTTAGACCACGTGCCTTTTATATTAAGAAACATAGTAAAGCCCATAAAACTTTTATTTAAGGGGCATATTGAGGGTGGCCCTCATGCAAAAATATTTTTAAAATAGCATTTTCACAGAAACCACTACATCGATTCACATGGAATTTACACCACGTGTCTTTTATATTAAGAGACACTGTTTGGCTCATAAAATTTTTATTTAGGGTTGCCCTCATACAAATATATTTTTAAAAAAATCATTTTCACTAAGACCGGTTAATCGATTCATACCGAACTTACACCACGTAACTTTTATGTTAAAATGCATAGTTAAGCCTACAAAACTTTTATTTAGAGTGGCCCTCATACAAAAATATTTTTGAGATAGCATTTTCACATAGGGCTACCAGATGGCATACTTTAGTAGCAAAAGTGCAACTTTTGCAAGGCTTTGCTACTTTTCACTCGAAATGTACTACTTTTGGATGGTTTTGCTAATTTCGATGTTTGTATTGTAAAAAAAAACTTATTTCAAATATTCTTTTAATTTGCTGGGGTTTTGTCGTACAAAGTGAGGACCCTTTTTTTTTTTTTTTTTGCTCATCAAAAATATTTGTATGGAATTAAAGAAATTTTTCATATTGCAATTTTTTGATATGTGCTACTTTTGTAGGCAGGCCATCTGGTAGCCCTATTTTCACAAAGACCACTGCATCGATTCACATGGAAGTTACAGCAAGTATCTTTTATATTAAGGGGCACAGCTAAGACCGTGCATTACCACGCTTTCCATGTAAGAAAATACCAAAATTTGTGATGCAGATGAATGAGACTAGATACATATTATAAAAGTACGAGAAAAAAGAAGTTTCAATGAGAAAATGCGAATAAAACAACATTTTGTATATATCAGCAATTATTTGATGCAGATGATTGAGACTTGGTAATAATATAAAACGCAAAAACTATAATAAATTAAACTCATCGCACCACCTAGCAGTAAGGTACCTTATGTAAGAGAGTAGGGACAGAAGTTGATTTCGCTTTAAAAATGGGCTGATTCGCTTTTACATTCCATAGCATGAGTTCATACAGCTTCGCGCCACCTACCGGTAAGGGCAGAACAACGTCTGCCGGGATAGCTAGTATACATATCGCTCACTTACTTCAAGACTGGCACAACTCAAAAAACGTGATTTTTGAGTTAATGATGCAGAAATATCCGCCATTTCATGTTTTATTTTGTGTGAAAAAATCAGAAAAGTATCTCATGAACTTGCTTTGTGAGAAGAGTTTAAGTAGACATACTTTTCATAATTTTCATATAAAAAGCAACTTATTGAAATTTTTAAATGCGTTTTTCTCTCACTTTATGTTTTTTGAGTTATGTCAGTCTTGAAGTAAGTGAGCGATATATTAACATATAATTTATGTCATACGCTATAAGTACATAGTAGAAAATTAGTATTTGAGAAAAAATTTACTTTACAATAATCAGTTGAGATTGATAAGAAAAATATCTTCTAACAAGTCCTCGTCAATATTTCCCCGCAGGTCTTCGAGAATAAGTCTTAAGGTGGAAAATGTCCTCTCTACCGAAACCTGGGTTGCTGAAACATCATAAATAACTTGAGCTAATTCAGATAATTCTTTGGCAGGGTAGTTATTCCAAAAGTTCAAAACATTAACATTATTTGAAAGCCGCTTTATATTATCAAAAGATTTGATTTATCTATTAATGATTTATTTTTGAACTCTGTCTCATTCTTCCCTACTTCTTTAAAAATTTCATCAATTTCCATGTTTAACAAAAAAAATAAAACAAGTGGAGAAAATTTGTCCATTGAAAATTGGTCAGAATGAAATCTCGAACCGTTATAAAAAGTGGTTCGGTTTATGGTTCGGATCAATCATTTGTCGAAAATTTCGTTTCGGATATCGGTTCAGTTAATTATTAAAAGAAAAGCGGTTTTCCGGTTCAAAACCGGTTGACGTCCCTGCTTAAAATACTTTTTTTATGAGAAATGAAAACAATATCTGTATAAAAGGGATAAAAATCGAAAAAAAAACTTTATTCGAGCGGCCATATTTCGGTCAGTTCTTAACAAAAAAAATTTCAAGCATTGTAAAGAAAATTTTGTTTACTTTTTTTCTATGGAGCAACGCTTGTTCCTATCTCTGACCCAAAAAAAATTATGAGCAAAAAAGTGAAAAAAAAAAATAAATTTTTTTCTTTTTTTGTTTCAACATTTTTTAAATAAGTCATTTCGATGGGAAATTTAATTCTCTACAAGAAGTTTGTATGTCGAAATTTTGCTTCGTTTGCGAGGCATATTGAAAAAACTAAAAATGGTCCATTTTCGCCCATATCTCCGATTTCCACCCTCTAATTTAATAGCACTCCGCGGTTTTTTCTTCCTAAATGACCCATTGACTGATTCCTGCAATAAAACCCGTGAACATCTTAGTTCCTTTCTTTATGACAATCAATAGCCTAACGATAAGGTTTGATGAGCATACTAGCAAAGTTCTTTGGTTTTTTCGTTATATTTCTTAATTTTCCTTATTAATTTTTTTCTATGGCGTGGGCCGCGTCCTACGCTAATGAATATTATACGATAAAATAACGCTGTAGCACAAACTGCTTGTCGGATCATTGCAATTTTTCCAGTCCAGCTTTCAAAAGAATGTGTGGCTTAAAAGTTTTCGCAAATATTTTTTTTTTTTTTTTCTTAAACTCTTTAAAATTGGGTTTTGTATTTAATTGTTCATAACTAGCTTGAGTGTTCAAATATCTTTTTGATTCAGAATGTCTGCGCTGTAACTATATGAAAGATATAAGCATGCCATGAAATATTCATCAAAATTTGATCAAAGATAGAAGACATCAAAACGCATAGAATGTCACATTTATTTGTTTTATTAAGGCATTTGCTTACGTTACATCAAGTAGAAACTGATATTTCATTACAAATTTAAGTTATTCATAGATTATTAATACCAAAATAACGATTTTCCGATTAAATGTTATCATTTAAAAGTATTAATTTTTTATTGAACTTTTATAACTCAAAACTAATAAAAGATTGCAAATATTGAAAATGTGTCTAGTTAATACAGAACATTTTCTGTTTCTAGTAATTAATCAAACAAAATCCTTTTCTTATCCCACTACAACGCTATAGAAACTTGCTTAAATCTACACTTTGCTTATCTTAACAAGTTATGATCTTATGAAATTTTAACCAAAATGAGGGTCATTCGCTAATATTTTCCTTTTTTGAACCATTCCTTTACTAAATTTCTTCTATTGATTGTATAATGTATATTATGGTTAAGTGCAGCATACCAGCTACTTAAAAGAACATTCGCGAATTAGGACTTTTAAAAATAAATATAATTAATAAATACTTTACAAATTCACAGGCATAGTCGAACTCAACCGAATACTTTTTTGAGATGTGAAAAACCAGTATTAAATATTATATCTCCTAAATGTATGCACCACTTTTTGTAACAATGCTAAAATGACACAGGGTGAGTCAAAATGAGAAATACCGTTTCAAGCTTTTTTGTTAACGTTTTTTTTTTCCCAAATTCAAATGAAATATTTTGCTTAACTTCTGCATCAATTTGTATAAATTGCAACAAATTCGCTTAAAATGTTGCTTATAATCCAGTCGTATAAATTAAATAAACCATAAACTCAAGTAACAAGAAAATGAAACTGGAAAAAGTATGCAACGTTAGGAAAATGGCACGAAGGAGAGTATGTAGCGTTAGGGTGTCTCCAGTCTGCCAAGTTCATAATTTTTGGTATACCACTCGCTTAAGACTAAGAGAGGCGTGCTTTAATCGTTTACAAACTCCTAAGGCCTTATTTGATTGGTCTAAGTGAGTCGGTTTGCAACTGACTGCCACTTCTACCTAACTTAGGCCTTATATTAAATTTAACGTTATAAGTACTTTATTATCCCTATTTAATATTTGGAATGAGCCGGAGATATTTTTTTTTTATTTTTATTTATTCGGCATGATGGAATTTATGAGCCTTTTGGTACATGGTAAAATCGATTGTTACAAAAAAAAAAAAAATCGGTCAAAGTTTTAGTAAAAATATCACATCTCGAAATCTCTAAATTATGTTTCTTATGGTGCCCATATTTTTCATATCAATTCCGATAGTCTCCGAAAATATATCCGAGCAACACTTTTTTCAACCCCTTATTACCCCTATAAAACTATGGGCAGTGGGAGCTAAAGTAAACTTGTTCCGGAAATTTAAATAAACAAATTTCAAAATTTTTTCATTAATACAAATTTACAAGAAACGACTGAACATATGTTATTATGTCGTTTGTCAATAGTTCCAAAACTAAAAACAAAATTATAATAAGAACAACATATGAACAATAATAAAAACTAATTAATTTTAATGTAACAATACGCTTATCGAAAGTAGTAAACTGTCCATGACATAGGCGTTAAGATCGGAAATAAAATCCTTTTGGTAATTAACCATCCAAATTAATCTGTATTCAACCACTACATATTAACATATACAATACATAGCTAATACCTACGCTCAAATTCATTGTCTTCATCCTCCCTAAGGTTAAATAGCGAGTACAATCTGGAGTTTTTATTACTGAATTTTACCACGTTCAAATCAATCAAGTCCAGCGAACCTTCAATATCCACTACATATCTAATGGATTGTCAATAGTCGAAATGCAAATCAGCTCTCGTGCAAAATCTAAATTTTTGTGAAATCTTGTATGATATATTCAAGTACTTTTCGCATTCTTGCTTCTTCTTGTATGTAACATACACTAGGGTGTTTATTTTGAAAATTTGTCCAATTTTGTTGAAACCTTACGAAGAAACCGACTTACTAACATATAGAAAAAGTATGTCTTAGCTGCCAAGATATGCCAAGATATAGCGTTTTAGGTATTTTAGATGTATGGGAGGCGCCCACTATTGTCAAACCACGCCCATATTTTTCGTGTGGCTGAAAATGCGTACAAAATACACCCGAAATTGTTTTTTTTGTTTTTTTTTTTTTGCCTTTCCTTCATTATAGAATCGGGTTTGAAGAAAATTTTCCCAAAATTTCAACATCCTAGATCCAACCTATGAACGGCGCAAACAGTTTGTTTCCTATTACAATTCTCTTACCATAACTTTTATGTAAAATTACTGTGGCTAGAGATGCAAGTGTTGGATATGCCATATGAAGGAAGCGTTTCCACGTCTCACTTGACCAGCATGCTGAACTGAACAACATACTGAAATTTCAAGAAAATCGGGAAAAATTCCTCAACTTTTTTTAAAATATTTTTAATTATTTCAGTATGTATTAATTAATTTTAACCGTGGTAAGTCTTACACATAGTGCAATTGGGCGGTTTTTCCTTTATTTTGATTTAAAATTTATTTTTCTATATCTCGAAAAAAAACTTATGTCAGGGGCCTGAAATATAGCTTAGTCTTATAGTCTGCATTGATTTTGGAAGTTTTAATCAAATTTCGATCTACTAAAATCCGAAATCGTCATTTTGTGTGTTGCATATATCATATGTTGAGTAATTGATTTTACCATAATATCAAGGGGTTGGAATAGCAAAAATCATTAACTTGGTAAATAGGGGACACCCTAATCAAGCATGGCAACGGATGTACACGACCTCATGAGAAAAATGAAATTATAGTTCAGTGGGATTTCTTGCAGGACATTTTATTTGCTCCAAACTATGTATTTATATGTGAAATTGTGGGCGGTTGGGTGTGTGTGTCTGTGTCCAGCAGCATAAAATTGGATTTGGTTCACAATATACGGCCAAAACGTTTCGCGTGGACATTTCTGCTGCAACGATTTCCGTTTTGTAACAAAATTGAACGCATTTAAAAAGTAGAATAAATATTCCTGAGAAGACAGGCCACAAATCCCTTCGACCGACTCTTTTACAGATAAAGATTAATTAAATATGTTCAAGAAAGTAAAATGAATCGATTCTTAAGCAAACTCATCATTTGATATTGCGTTAAATAAATAAAAAATATATAGGTCACCCATGTTGCACATAAGGAAGTAAAAGAAAGGATGATATATGATGTTCATTGTATGAGTAGCCTTTATTCAGGCATAATCATAAAAACAAATTTTAAATATAATATTTTATTGATTGATTTTGCGTAAAATGTTAAAATTGTTAAAAACACAAATCGGCTATTGTTATTAGTTTTTCTAAAACGATGAAAAATGTTAGAATGTGAAACAAATTTACTTTTCAGCGGCGACGGATAATATTAGAATTTATATAGAATTTGAAATATATTTTTTGCCAATCAGGGTCATATTAAATTTATCAAAATTATAGTTGTCCGTATGATATAAATGTACATACATATATAAAACTACATACTTATGTATATCTGTACATATATGTACCTATTATGCAAATGTATCAAACTTACCACTTAACTCTTTCTAAAATGTTTATTTAGTTTTACTGTCCAAACAGACAATATTTAATTATTATCTGGTATAGTACGATCTATACGTATTAAGAATTAAAGGGCCAGCCAATAATTACGTGAGCTAAAATAAGGGGGAGGGGGTCCGGCAAAACCTCACCAAAGGAGAGGGGGGTCAATGAAAATCTCACGTCGACTTTTTAATGCAGAGGGTATACATTATTATAGCAAATTACGTCTAAAAATTGTAAGGAAAGTCTCACGGAAGGGAGGGAGGGAGTCCCGCCAGAACTCACTAAATTTAATGCAGAGATTACTTAATAACAACAGCATTTTGAAGGCGCAAGAATATAAGTATAATTGAAATTAATAATTGACTTGAATTTGTTTTATTATTAATGTACGAATAGTTTCCAGTAAATCATATTAGATCATTTTATTATTGAATTTAGTTTTCAGATTGCAAGTGCTTATACTTTTTATTTTCTAATTTATCAATATTGACCTTTAATAAAAATTTCTTGGGTATTTATTTAAAAGCCGCAATGTTAAAGTAATTTTTCATAAGAAATTAAATGTTATGTTTCTTTTTCTAATTTAATTTGATCAATCATCAGAATAATATAAACAAGTTAAGGTGTTATCTTCGGCCAGGCCGAAACTCTCATACCCTACATTGCACTGAAATAACCTTTTAAATAAATATTGAAAAGACATTGAAGAGGTTGAGTAAGTCGAAAAAAATGTGAAATGTTAGAAAGATTGGCAGAGGTTGGAAAATGTCGAAAATATATGCAAAATGTTGAAAAAAGTTGAGAGAGGTTGAAAAACTCTAAAAAAGTTGAAAAAGGTTGAAAAATTTTTAAACAATTCAAAGTTGATTCAGTCGAAAAAATAAAGAAACTTATGAAGGAAGTTGGTCTTTGGTCCTGTTCGAGTTGGCGACGACTATCGCATTCGAATGAACCACGAGCTGTATGAGCTCTACGCCGACATTGACATAGTTAAGCGTATAACAATACAGCGACTACGCTGGCTGGGTCATGTCCATCGTATGGATAAAGAAGCTCCAGCGAAAAAGGTATTCGAAGGGAAGGTCCCCGGTCAACGACGAAGAGGGAGACCATGCCTCCGGTGGATAGACCAAGCTGAGGAAGCCCTAACCGCGCTTGGCATTAACGATTGGAGAAGCCGCGCGCAAAACAGAGGCGCCTGGCGAGAGCTAATGAGGTCGGCCGTAACCTGACAACGGGTTGTTATGGCCATCTAAGTAAGTAAGTATGAAGGAAGTTGAAAGAGGTTGAAAATGTCGAACAAATACATATAGGATATACATATTGGAAAAAGTTGAAAGGTTGAAAAAGTCGAAAGAATGTAGAAAATGTTGGAAAAAATCGAATAGAAATGAAAATTTTGAAATTTGCCACGCCCACTTCTCCAGTTCCGCCCACTTTTGGTACAATAAATTATATTCGCGATCGACATCCTCATATTAAATTTTAGCTCAATAGCTTGTATAGTTTGCGATATATGCTGCAACAAAAACTCAAAATTTAGGGCGGTGGCACACCCACTGGTACAATCCAGCCCGGTTTTGATCCAGAAATAGCTTTCTATAATCAAACCCCTAACACCAAATTTTAGTATAATTGCTCACATATTTCGATAAATATGCCACTTACCGTATTTTATTTGTATGGGAGGTGCCACGCCTACTGATGCTATTTCAGCCACTTCTGATTCATATATGCCCTATAGCGACAGACATACATACATTAAATTTCATACCAATTGCTGCAATAGTTCACTTAAAACAGCGCTAATAAATTTATGTTAATATGGGAGGTGCCACGCCCACTGATTCAATCCTGTCAAAATTAATTTATTTTTAAAGCTTATAGTAACTGACATCTATACACCAAATTTTATGAAGATTACTCTCATAGCACACTATCTATAACAATAAACGTTTTTTTGCTTATATGGGAGGTGCCACGCCCACAGGTATTATTGGACCAAAATTTTGTAGCAAGAGACCTTATAGCAAGTATATCTGCCTCATTAAATTTTATAACGATTACGTTGTTAGTTCTTTAAACGTTTATAAATATTGTGGGCTGTGCCACGCCCTTCAACGAGTTTTTTCGGTCCAGTAGCTGAGCTTATATTGATGACTGCTTTCAGCGGCATCATCTCCAAAATTTTCATGGAAATCGTTTGTGCCAATTTTGAGATATACGGAATCAAAATTTTTAACAGTTGAAAAGTGCCACGCCCACTTTTTCGATTCCGCCCACTTTTATCACAGTTCAAGATATATTTTATGTGTATCCGTTTAACAAATTTAATCGCAATATCTTGAACGGCTTACAAGATATGGTAGTATTAATGATAAAATTTAGGGCTGTGCCACGCCCCTGTACGACCTTTTGGAAACTTGAAACCCAGCCTAATCCTAATTTGGTTCACATGTGCACCAAATCACCAAGTTTCATCAAAATCGCTGAAACTTTTTCAAAATTGGCCGGGGTAAGTATAGAGTATGGGCGGTAGGCGTGTCTGTCAACCGATTTTGCCCATTTTCAATAGCAAGATGCCTGCAAGAAGATGTGACCTGTGTGTGATAGTTTCATTCAATTAGCTTTCTTGGTTTTCCCGTAAAACTGATTTCAACAGACACCCAGACAGACAGACAGACAGACGGACATCGCTAAATCGACTCAGGTGGTGACGCTGATCAAGAATATATATACTTTTCCATACCTGCCACGCCCCCTTCGATGTGTTACAAACGGAGAGACAAAGTGAATATACCCACGGTGTAGGGTATAAAAAATAAAAAATTTTATCGGATATTGAAAAAAAAATGTGTAATATACTTACATATATCAGATTAAATTGAAATTTAAAATCAATTTTTTAGTAACAAAAAAAGGCCATTAAATATAGAAAAAAAAATTTATTGAAATCCAAAAAAAATTTTGAATATATCTACAAATTTGAAATATTTTCAAAATTAAAAAACATAATTTTGTGTAACTTGAAAATTTTTATTTATATTCAACTAAGAATTTTAACCAATATATCCTGATGCGTTCAATTTATAAAAACAAATATGTGTGCAGTTCACACGTGGTAGAAGTGAAACCTTCAGAAAACTAAAGTGCAAGGAGATTATGGTAAAATTTCGATGATTTTAAATGGGAACTTTAATGTGAACTTTGCATTGGATACCATGATTGAGTTCCTCAAAACCAAATTAAAAATGTGCAGCAGTCGCACTGAATCGATCAAACAAGATCAAAAACAGTAATTGACGCTGTATTTCAAATGTATATTGATTAAATCCAAGCCAAAGAATTTATTTCATACTCTAGTTACCATAAGCCACTTTTGTCATTTGCTGAAATTTAAAACATGGAGTCTGAATAATAAAATTTCTTTTAAATTTGGTATAAATATTATTAAAAGTAAACCATAATTGTCCCACTTCTGATACTACATTCATCAAATTCTCTTGCAGTTTAGACCAAATCCATTATAAACCATGCAGTCGGACTATTTTATATTACGGAATTGGTTGCCGATTAAATATGTTTTTTTTCAAAGGATATAAGAGGACCCATATTTCCCCGATTTGATTAAACAAATTTTTAACGAAGTTGTTTGTAACACTCTCCTCTACACTATAGATATATTTAAAATTGGCTTGGCTGACAATTAAAGTTCTCAACAGTGAATTTTTTTGAGTTTTGCCATTTATATGGAAAATTGGGGCCACGGCACATCGGCAAGGGCCTAGTGCGGCATCGAACCTAAATCCGCCACTGGTCAGAACTCACCGAATCTCACCAAGGGGAGAAGGGAGGGTCCGAATTTTCAAAGTAAAAACACCTCACGTAATTGATGAACGGCCTCTAACTAGTTACGGTGTTATCTTCGGCCTGGCCGAAACTCACATACCCTACACTGCACTGAAAGTACCTTTTAAATAAATGTTAAGAAAACGTTGAAGAGGTTGAATAAGGGGCCGTCCATAAATTACTTGAGTCAAAATTGGGGGACGGGGTCCGGCGAAACCTCACCAAGGGGGAGGGGGGTCAACGAAAATCTCACGTCGACTTTTTAATGCAGAGAGTATACATTATTATAGCAAATTACGTCTAAAAATTGTAAGGAAAGTCTCACAGATGGGAGGGAGGGAGTCCCGCCAGAACTCACTAAATGTCACCAAGGGGAGGGGGGGGGGGTGGTCCGAATTTTCAAAAAACACCTCACGTAATTTATGGACGTCGCCTAAGTCGAAAGAAATGTGAAATGTAAAATAGGTTGAAAGAGGTTAAAAAATCTTGAAACAGTTCAAAAATACTGAAAAAGTCGAAAAATACAGAAAACATAGAAAAAAGTTGAAAGAAATAGAAAATTTCGAAAAAATAATGAAAATGTTGAAAAAGCCGAAATTATATGTAAAATGTTGAAAAAAGTTGAAAGATTTTGAAAAACTCAAAAAAAGTCGAAAGAGGTTGAGAAATGTTGAAACAATTCAAAATAGCTGAAAGAGTTTAAAAAATAATGAAAATTATGACGAAAGTTGAAAGAGGTTGGAAAAAGTTATAAGTTTGAAAAAGTCAGAAGAATATGGAAAATGTTGAAAAAATCAAATAGAAATGAAAAAGTCAAAATATGTCACGCCCACTTCTCCAACTCCGCCTACTTTTGGTTCAATAAATTATATTCGTGATCGAAATCCACATACCAAATTTTAACACAATGGCTTGCATAATTTTCGATATATGCCGTAATATGTCTTTAAATTAAGGGCAGTGACACACCCACTGGTACAATCCAGTCCGATTTTGATCCAGAAATAGCTTTCTATAAGCAACATTCCAATATCAAATGTTAGTATGATTGCTTACATATTTCGATAGATATGCCACTTAAGGTAATTTACTTGTATGGAAGGTGCCTCGCTCGCTAACGCTATTTCGCCCGCTTTTGATTAAATTTCAGACCAATCGATGTAATAGTTCACTTAAAATAGCGCTTACAACTTTATATTAATATGGAAGGTGCCACGCCCACTGATGCAATCCCGTCGAATTTAATCTAATTTCAAACCTTATAGTAACCGATACCTCTACACCAAATTTTATGAAGATTACTCTCATAGTTACGGTGACCATCCGTTCTGTTTTTAGCAGAACAGTTCTGTTTTTAAGGCGCTTGTTCTGCGTATTTTTTTTTAATTGCAAATAACAAAAATGTTCTGTTTTTTGTTCTGCTTTCATGCGCCACGTAAACCTACTATTTACTATTCTACATTATAAATCTATTTCTACTAATGGCAACCCTTTGCTGATCGATTTGTAAGTTGTTATCGATATCAATTAGCAATCCCTATTACAAAGCTTATTGTGCAATGTAATAACCGTGACGCTAAGTTTGTCGGTTTGGATTTGAACTTAAATTTATCTAAACGCAGAGATAAAATTTTTCTACGTTTCATGATCACGAAAATAATTTGGGATAGGCGGAGACCCCGCTGTAGAAAAGTCGAGTGTATAAGATTACAGGATGGGATGCACGGGAAACATATTGAGCCATAAGCATTTTTTTAAGCAATAGAAGTGGTTTTCTAAACCATTTCCAATGAACATCCGAAAAAATTTTAAGTTTCCGTAAAAGTCTCACCTTGCCAAATGGAATTCTTAATAATGTTAATTGGACACAATCTTTAATTTCACTTAGGTTTTCAGTTCCTGTTTTTTCAAACTCCTAGTCCAAGAGCCCGTTGTAGAAAAGTTGAGTCTTTAACATTACAGGATGGGATGTACGAGAAACATAATGAGCCATTTTTGTGAAACTAACGAACCAGAGTTGCCTTGCCAAAGCCTGTCCCGATGCCCGAAAATTCCCGAATTTTAACCAATTTTGTTGTTTTAATTTAATTTAAGAAAAATTTGGCCCTAAAAACTGGTTGCAACCCATGTTTAAGATCGGATTCGACCAAGCAACCCTATATAATCTATTTAGGCTCTTCGAGCTCTATCGTTTGGCACACTTTTCAAGCATTAAAATTAATTATTATTAAAAGTTGACCCAAAAAACCGATCGTAACCCATGTTGGAGACAGGATACAACAATTCAACTCTGGATATTATTTTTATGCCTCTTCGAGTTCTATCATTTGACATATATTTTGAAGTATTATATTAAACAGTTTTAATTAAAACAACAAAATTGGATAAAGTTAGTTAAAAATGCTTATGGCCACTTGCAAAGTAGATAAGCATTATGTGGAGCGATGACAGTAAGATAGTTTTTTTGGTGGAAAAGGCACTCGTCAATAAGTAAGGCTTAGCCCAAACACAAAATATGATACTTGGAATGATCTTACTCTCATCGTTCCACTCTACTTTGCAAGTGGCCATTTTAAGTACCCGTGCGCAAACTCCGATCTCTTTGTGATAAGCATTTTTTTAAACAATAGAAGTGGTTGTGGATTCTGGCCACTCAAATTGGTTTCCCTGAGTTTTCTTTTAACGTTTTCTACACTCGCTACTATATTAAGCACTTTCTTTATTTCCGCAGCAGCCAAAAACGGATTATGTATCGAAAACCGTATCGAACAATTCACGGCCCGGGGAGACATGGAAAGCTTTCTTCCTCGTGTTTTTCGTGTATTTCATCGTTTTCTAAACCATTTCCAATGAACATCAGAAAAAATTTTAAGTTTCCGTAAAAGTCTCACCTTGCGAAATGGAATTCTTAATAATTTTAATGTGTTCTGTCGTAGAATGCTTTCCACGGCCCACTAAAATGCAAAAAACTCAAAAAAAATCATTGGAGTATTATACAAAAATAATGGAACTTACTTGTTACGATTAAATTTTTTTAATAAAAGTAAATACCTAGTCTTGAGGAGAAAAGGAGTTGAGCACTGCAATTATTTTGACCGCTCGAAATTACACATTACTCAATATAATAGCAAACCTAGAAAGTACCGTTATTTTTTTGGAACAAAATGTCATGTGCTTATCTTGTGTACTTATCAAGTAGCTACACTGTAAAATATTAGAAGAAAAAAAACGTCAGTTGTTCGAAATATCTTCTTTCAATTATTGAATGACACTTTGTTTCTATTATTTTGACCGCAACTGTACATATGTATGTATATTAAGGAGATAAAAGATTGGGGACGCCCACTCAATCGGTTCGAAATAGAATAAAAAAAATTTAAAAATGTTCTTTAACCCCCACTGACCCTATTAAAAAATGTCGGCTTAAGTCAAATTTCATTTTGTAAAGTTCAAAAATACGTTTCTGCAAACACAATTTTTGTTCTGTTTTTTTCAATTTAAGTTTATGGTCACCGTACTCATAGTACATTATCTATAACATTAAACTTTTTTTGCTTGTATGGGCGGTGCCACGCTCACAGGAACTATTGAGCCAAAACTTTGTAATGACATACCCTATATCTGCCTTATTAAATTTCATAACGTTTTCGTTGTTAGTTCTCTTAATTTAAATTTCAATTTCAATAGGTTTCTTTATTTCAGGTAAAATCTTAACTAATCTTATTATGCAGTAATACATATAAATTACTGAACTTATAAGTTTTTACATGACACAGTTTAAGTACATCCAGTTACCATAAGGCAAGAGGCGAATTAGGGCTGGGAAAAAATCGATTAATATCGATGTTCATCCATTTTTTTCAACATCGCTAACTATCGATAGTTTTGAGCCTTAAAATCGAAATCTTTTAATCATTGAATAAATTTTTTTATTTTTCTTTAAAAAGGGTATAAATAAAAAAAATTTTATAAGTAATTATATACCAATTTAAAGGGAATAAATTGAGCTTTTTTAACGTGCTAAAAAATTCGTCAGATCTCCAGAAGTATTGGTCAAATTTCAAAACTTCTCGCTTCATTATTGTAGGCCATTAAATAACCGTTCTTACGACACTCATTTTTCATTTTTTTTTCTCGAAGAGCCTTTGTTAAGTGAGGAAACGGATATAATTCAATATATACAAATTGTGATGCATTAAAAAGAGTGGCCTTGCGAAATCTATTTATTCCGGCTTCATCTACATCATCGGAGAGGGTCAATTCAACAGCGGGCAGTATTATATCCAAAAAGAGAGCTTCACTCTGCCCCGAGATGGCTGAAAAACTGTTTTTTTTTTTTCATTTCGATGTTATCGATGATAATCGATTTTGTTACCAAAAAACATCGAAAACATCGATGTTTTTTAACGATTTTTCCCAGCTCTAAGGCGAATGCAACTAACAAATTAGGATTAAACAAAGTTAAAAAATATTAATGGGGAATAAATTGGCAGTTATACATATTTGAAAACAAAAAATTAATCTCTTAATTAATACACCTTACATTTAGTAGAAAAAGCTCATAAATATTGGGGGCTATGCCAATACAGAAAACAAAATTTTTAACTGCTGAAAAGTTCCACGTCTACTTTTCCAATTCCAATGGGCAGTAAGCGTTTCCGGGAACTGATTTCGCCCATTTTCAATTGAAGATGCTTGCAAGAAGTTGTGATCTGTGTATGTCAATTTCATTCAATTATTTCTCTTGGTGTTTTTTCGGAAACCTGGGCGCTTATCATGATTCACGAAAACGCAAATAAACTCTTCGAATCCGAGCAGTTAGTGTTTTGTTTTGCGAAACGCAACCGTGATAGTTGCGAGTTTCGCATCTCATTTTTGCCCTGTTCGTATTTGAGAACTCGTTACATTTTGATTTGCGTTTTAAACTGTCAAATACGTTTGAAATTCGTAAATTTTATTCGACAACAAAATAGCAATCGATCAGTGTAGACGCAAAACAAAAATGTAAGTTAATAAATTACTGCCTCTCTGCAGAAAGATTCCATATGTGAGAGTCGTGTGATGACCCTCCATATCGAGCGTTAATTATTCGCATTTCATCATCACATATCTTTAAAAATGAGAAATATTAATACGATTTTGATAAAAATAAAGTGATTTCAATTACCACCATGGCGTTGACGCTGTGCTTCAGCTTCCTGTTGAAATATAAATGCTCGTTTAATGTTGGCCGTACCATTTGGACATGCGTGCTATCTATGGCTCCAATAACCCCGGGTATCCCAGTCTTTGCAAAAAAATTGGGCGTTTTTTTTTCTGCATCCGTCATGCCGAAGTTTATGTATTTTGGACACAACACTTTTTCAACTGCAGAATATACCTCGGTTAGACATGAAGACACAATTGATTGCGCCAATCCAGTGTTACGGTCTTTACCGATTTGATGTTGGTAGCCGCTTTGCCCAAGAAATTTCAATGTCGTTGCTAGTTTGATTTCGGCGGTAATAGCATGTGACCGTATTGATGGTGCTAGCTCGCTTGAAATTTCATTCAGCCCACAGGTAAAACCCTCTTTGGAAAGCCGGAAATTTTTTACAAAGCTGGACAAAACTTACATTAGTATTTTTTATTTTAAAATTTCGGTGGTTCATACCTTTCATCACTAAGGCTGAAAATATTTGTTGATTGACAATTCGTTCATCTTGAACAGGAGAATTCTCCAACCAAAGTGCGACAAAATCCATTTTAATTTTTTATTATATATACAAACATATACTATGTATGTTCAGTATTTTAATTTATATTATTTTTTAAAAAATTGTTTACTTTTGTTTACAATTTTTGTTGTTGTTGTGTTGTCACTTTGACTTCATACTTTAACTTTTATAGCAAGTAATGCCTATCAACGTAGAATTCCCTCACTTATAAAATCAGGGTAAAAATGCAGATGTTTGAACGAGTTCGAACGAATTACAAAATAGCATTTTGCGTTCGATTCGCGTAACACTTTCGTAACGCATCTACTTTCGATTCGCGAATCATGATAAGCGCCCTGATTTCAACAGACAAACGGACACAACTAAATCAACTCAGGTGGTGACGATGATCATGAATATATACATTTTTCCATACCTGCCACTCCCCCTTCTATGCGTTACAAACGGAATGACAAAGTGAATATACCTTCTGTGTAAGGTACATATAAAAAAAATTGTCGAGCATATTTTTGCCATAAAGTTCATGGTGCTACGTATTGGATATCCTCACTGACCATTCTCCTGGAAAAAAATAAAAATCCCCGTGCGGAAACCGGTACCTTAGAAACTCATAACGTTGGAGCAAAATCCTTCCGGCATTTAATCGATCTCTACCAGAACTACAAATAACAAAAATTTTAACATGATCGGAGCATAAAAAAAATAAAAATGCTATATGGTATTTTATTTGGTATTGGAACGATTTCGAAATTACTAGCTACGAAATTATATTTTTATGTATTGAGTGGAAAAGTATAACTCCGATCACTTACCTGATTTGATGTTCACTAAATCTGAAAACTGTAACGTATTTTGGAAAACCTGTTCTGATAGGATGAAAGTAATCAAAAAATTACACCTTAATGAGGAATAGCACTCTGCATGTTCAGTTCTCACAGTCAAATTACTTAAACCTGCTCCCCACCGTATATCACCATTAATGTAGTCGTAAAGGTGAATGCCCCCCGACTACATTGAAGCGAATACATCTAACGGATGGAAGACAACACTCCCAACAAATATTGTTGTTTTTCACCACTTACACAATTTACAAGATTTTTTGTGTCACCTTGCGTTTATTAGAACCTCCGTAAGTCGAACTTGAAGGGAGACGGCAAAAATTTGAGTTATATAGTTTTTGACTTATGGAGGCCTTCAACTTAATTTTAATTTTGTCAGGAAATGTTCAACTTGTAGAGGTTAAGATTTATTCCAACTAATTTTGAGTTAGAGAGGTGAAATAAAAAAAACCTAGTTATAGAGGTATTAAAAATTGGTGGGTATTGCAGTAGAACCAAACTATTTCTAATAATTTTTTCAATTGACAACAACGTCGCTAAAGTTCAAATCAAATCACGTGTTAACGTCAGTCATAAATTCCTTCCTCATTTCATAGAATTGGTTTATTGTATAAGTAGGCTTTTATATTGATTTCTAAGAAACAATGATGAAAATTGTCGGCATATTCTTAAAGTCGGTATATTATTTTTCTTCGAGCTATACTGCCGTACTAAGCGAAAAAGACGTATCTCAAAAAAATTCATTTCGAGATAATTGATGTTATGTTTATGTCAATTTGTTGAAATACCTGTAAAATTGAGATAGAGGAAATTTTCTTAGTAGATTTTTTATTTGATTGAACTAAGATGCCGACATTTGGAGTATTTAATTAGACGCGTAATTTCTTAAGCTATCCGATGCCATAAGAATCTCGGATATTTTTTTTTTTTTTGAGATACGTCTTTTTCGCTTAGTACGGCAGTATAGAGTTGTAAATAATCGTTTCAAATAATCGAGTTGTAAAGGTTGTAAAATCAAACATTGCTGTGTTCGAGATGCAGAGGTCAAATTCATTTTTTCCAGCTATAGAGGAAAAATATTACTGAATTTAATTTTAAGGAACCAACTAATTATTTCGACTTATAGAGGGGTCAGATTACGAGCAATGGAGGTTTTGGGGTTTGAAGGGAAGGGAACACAACATTTTTTCGAGCTTGGGAGGTTTTCGACTCAAAGAGGTTCCACTGTATTTTCTAAAATGTTTGCCTCTATCATTATGCAAAATAATATGAATTCAATTCAGGGTCGTATTGAGCATCTCGTACTTAAAAATCGTAGTTTCGCTCTGCGTAAACGCATCCTTCGAAAAATGTAGTATGTGACTAAAGTCAAAATGACCAAATTGAAAACAAAATATAACAAAAGTTCTGGAAAATTTAAAAAGAAACCTTGCCCTGCTGAGTCTTAAAAAACAATTTATCCATAATGTTGCATGTTTTGAAGGATAGTGCAAAGAGGAGCCTTGGCGTTACTTTTTTCTTCCATATAATTTAACGTCGAAAAATACTTCCATTTCGGCAAAGAAAAATATAAAAGTTATTTGCACTGCCGTTATTTAAAAATAAATTTTAAAAATCTCAAAGTACGTTTATGAATATTAAAAATTTAATTTGAATTTTTTAGTATTCACAGTGAAAAGGTACAAAGAATTCAGGTGCTTACTTAAAATTCCATCTAGAACGTGCATCGTGCGCCAATTGAAAGGAATCATTTTGTAAATCACTGGAATCAGAGTCGAAACCCGTCAGAAAAAAATCAAAGCAATTTAAGTGCATTTCGTATTCGTTCGCCTTTGTGCAGCTCACAAATGCGAAGTGCATTTCATTGGAAGTCATGCGAACAGGCTACGCCCCCACCGATCCTCTGCATAGTTAATCAGCTACACTCATTTGAACCCTTTGACATACAAATTTGAGCGCTTTTCATTTGCATTGCGTACGTACATTCGTCATTCATAATTCGTCATGCGAATTGCCCAACATATGTATGTATGTATACATGCAGTTGTCAAATGATTTCAATTAAAATTCGACTTGGGCTACAGATAACAGTAGGACAAAATACGTGCAGGGATCAAACTTTGACTAAAGGGCCAAATAGACGTTCATGCATGCATGATGAATCAAGTGATTGCTCATGCAAACTCACCGTGTAGGTGGCTGATTGGTCATGCGCATGAGCAATATTAAAATATTTTGATATTTTTTGATTGATCATGCATGCATGATAGTGTGTGCTGAACTTAGCTCAGTTTACATGATTTTTTGACAAAGAAGGTGACAATGAGTGCGGAAAAGAAATTAGAAATATTATGCACTAAAGATAATTAGATGAATTTATTAAACTTTTGTATGAACTTTGTTTTTTAAAATACATTTTTAAAGATTTTTTGAGCTTAAATTAAACTCATTTCATACTTTTCTTTAATATTAAATGCAATTTTAATTGCCGCACATGCTTCTGACGTCATAATGTCAACACGTTAAAAGTTCAACCAAAAATGATATCCGTCATGCGTGCATGAATGGTGTGTGTCGAAATCATGATGGCGTTGTCATTTTATTGATCATGCACTCATGAGCGTCTATTTGGCCCCTTAACGTCAACTATTTCATTTCAAAGATTATAGTTTTAAAAGGCCTGCCACTCCGAAAAAGTCAGACAGAAGTGATACGGATACAACTTTAGAATCCAGAGAACTGCTACTATAAACAAATTTAATAGGCTTTAGCCAATTGAAGGTCCTTCGGGCAATCTATTTCATCTAAAGAGAGTGCTGAGTGCGATTATTCAGTTTAGCTCACACAAATTAGATCCTGATAGGGTATATGCCTATAGCATGGCAATATTAGTCAGTGAAATACAAGCAAGGGTAAGGAAGTGGCTGCAGTCACAACATGTAGTTCCATAAAGAGCTTTCGATCATTAAGAATATGTCCCCAATCATAAACTGGATGATAGCCATAAAGAAATCTAAGCTTATTAAGTAGATTGGTGCTTGGGAGCTGACTAAGCTTATTCAGACCGATTAATTACTTCCTTATTGTGACTCTTGGTCATAGGTGAACTTCTGGTCAGCGCTGTAGTACTCAAAGTCATGTCAATGACAGAGTTATATACAATATATTCTGGTATGAGCAAACTATTTCAGAATGAATGTATTCTCGAATTTGAGTATTCCTCGTTTTCAGTATTGCAGACAGCTTCGAGCTTTCGAAAAGAGTTGAAATTTTTCTGAACTTTCTTGATTTGTGTCTTGGTCATTTGGTACACTTCCAATTCAAAGTTCAATAGTATTGAATTGAAACTATGTTGGTACCGTACACCAGAAGAAAAGCTTATAATTACAAGGACTATCCTGAAGGGTGTCACACTTGAGTTTTCAAACAAATTGAAATATCTAGGATATGCTTTATACTTATAAAACGCTCAACTAAAACACAATTACAAATAAAGCCACACTTATAGGTTTAAACCTAGAGACAAAACGTAATAATTATCTATTGGATATTCAACGTCGTTATCATGTCTTAAGTGAGCTTCTTAAGTAAGTAACTGCACCATATACCAGGGCAATGAAATCTGCCCAACGATACACTTGGTGTACTTTAAAACGGCCCTTCCCTGAAAATTTTAATGGAAAAGAGAGCATGTCTTCGTGTACTATTTTTAAATAAATCAAATTATTTGTAGACTTATATCTTAATTCTTTAAAACGATACTAATACACACAATCCAATCGAGATACAAAAGTAAAGTACATTTTGAGACAGTTGAATTCTGTAAAATTAAATGAGCTGACTTAGTGAATATTGGGTGTCTGCTTGCATTCTCGCAATTATATGACATTGGGAGCTTAAAAAATGCCATAAGGTATGTACATATGTATGTTTGTTTGTATAAAAATTTGGAGTATTGAAAATGTTAGCCTCTCACTGAAAGAACAAGCTTCAGAGAGAATTAAAAATATTTCCAGTACTACACCAGTCGTAATTCTGCTGCCTCCTGAATATTAATTTTGGGTTCTTTAAAATTAGCCATCAGAATGAAGTAAATAGATCTATAGATTTTTTAATTTTGTAAAGGACAAACTATTTGTAATCGAATCAGGTAGAAATATTGGTAGTGAAAAGCATAGTGCGCCAAAAAGTCTCAATTATGGACAGTTTAAAATACATAGAGGACCAAAAGTTGAACATATGGCTCATTTATGTATATGAGATTTATTCAAACTTGACATAATTTATCTGCATAAATGGCCTCGTGCCCATAGAAACATTTGACCAGAATAATATCACCTGCATCGAATGCAATTTTTTAAAAAGAAAAACGACGTACTTTACTGCACTACCCCATATCGGTTTTGGTTTGGGAGTAATGCATCAGTCATATAGGCCCGCTAGCGGAATTCAGATTAACAAACCTGACTGCTTTTGAACACTATCCCATTACTTTTGGCAACATTTTTTTTTTTTTAGTTTTGGGTAAATTTCCAATATCATTTTTCAAGCCAATTACCTTAAGCGATTACGTATTATCATATTGTTAGTGATATTTTTACAGCCCCTTTAACATATAAAAGCTCTTAAAGATATATCACAAAATATGTCTCTACAGCTGATACTTTTTTTTTAGAAAAGAGCTTACAAATATAATTCACTGCCGAACGAATTATTAAGCCCATTGTACGTAGCATTACAAATAAACCAAGAACTATGGACTTCCGTTTAAGAGAAGTAGTAACAGTCGGTAAAAGCTACTAATCAAGGCAAATACAGAGCTCTAATTAATGCTAATAGCTAGATTTCGATGAAGGCGCTTAGATTTGACATATGCAACTAATTGGAATAACTCTTGCCTTGCAAAAAGGCAATCGTTTACTTTGTCTTCAAACTTGATGCGAGTAACATAACTCACTCCAGATAGAATTACGGTTTTGGTTATCTTAGTTATGCATCTTAAAATATACATTTTTCGATCAATAATTTATGTTTCATCAAGTTCTTTATTCATTTTCAAGTAGAACATTCAAGCAGTCATATGTTTTTCACTTTGGTACGATTGTTCTTCATGACGTGTATGGTGGAAGTGATGCAAAAAATGCTTATTTAAAAATGATGTATCACCTTTGCCCACACGCTCACGAATATTATTGCATTTTGGCGAATCAACACGTTGTTCCGCTGGACAACCATGTAGATACTCGAATTTCCATACGCAACGATGAAAGTCCAGTGGCGCATGATGGCAGCCCTTAGCTTCTCCAGCAGCTTTCTTTTCTTTTATTTCAGCCAAACAAGCATCAACCATTGGTTCTACTTTTTCTTTGCTCCACTGAAACTTCTCTGATTTCTTAAGAATTTCCTTGACTAATTCATCACGCTTCATCTCACCAGTCTTCTCATCGATTAAGTTAAGTTTTTTGGCAACGCATTCAGTAATACAAACCATTTGTTCCTTAACCTGTTGCATCTTTTCGCAATTGAAAGGATCAAACGAATCATCGGCTATAAAATGAACTCCGCTTTGAGAATAAATTGAGGACAATATTTACGCTCAAAAACCTACCATTGTTCGCAAGTATTTCCGATTGGCATTGCTTTTTTGCATCCTTGTAAGGGCTATCCATGTGATCGTGCTCGGGAGCATCTGGGCGCGAACAGCACATAAAGTCCTTTTTGTACTCGCGGCGACCGCATTCTTTCTTCTTATCAGCTACTTCGACATCACGGCGTGTACGTCTTAAGGGCTCCAACGCATCCTCACTGTCGTCCCTGAGCTCTTCAAAAAGAAATTCATCTGTACAAAAGAGAGAGCAGAATATTGAAGACTAAGCTAAAATTTTGTTCGAATCAAATTTTCTTACTAAAATCAGAATCTGCGAAATCGTAGGCGGCGACTGCGGCTACCGCAACGAATAAACAAAGTAAAAACTTAATCATCTTTGATATCTTTTCGCTAGAACACTTTTTCAGTTATAACTTGATCTGTGAACGAACTCTTGTCTTATATACAAATTGTTCAATATTTTTTTCTCTGAATAGAAAAGAGTAACGTTAGAAATAAAAGAAAACGAAATAGTCTATGCCAGTCATCATCACAAGCAAATTCTAATAACTTGCAAGTCTAATGGAACGCGACGATCGTGGCACAGGTAGAGCGATACTTACCCAGTCATTACTTTGGTAAAGAACTTTTTTTATTGCTGCTAAGAGCAATTTAAGTTGTACATGCTCGTACATTTAGAAAAAAAGTACTTAATCTTTCTTGCTTACACCTTAAGAAATTTCTGTTAAAATTACCATCGAAAAAGCTATAACAAATGTGTAACTTAAAATTTCACCGCTGAGTTTAATCAATAAGATTAATTTTATAAAATTACAGTTAAGATTAAATCTTTTCTCTAATCTTAGACTCTTTTGTCTTCTGAACATAAATTGTAAATTAACACATTTTTATGTCTCTTTCCGGAGTAAAAATTCCCAGAAATTGTCCAGATTGTATATAATTTAATGACTAAAGGGTGTAAGTTTTAGTTTTAAAATAGAATTCGTTTAATTTTAGGCAACAGGGATAAAACTTTCTAAAAATATATCTACACCCTTATGCAAATTAATGTGGACAAAACAATTTTTCTACTGTTTTTACAAATTTGTTTCTGAAAACACTATTTAAAGCTAATGTATTGAGCTTATCCTTATTCTAAGCCTAAAACGTGCCCGTAATTGTATGTTTTGGGAAGTTTTATAAAAAAACTGTGAGTATTTTGCTTGTTTTATGTTAAATATATCGTTTTGACTGGTTTTTGTTAAATTTTAAGTGACAGGTTGAATGTGTTCCAAAAAAGGATATCGCAATAGAGATACGTAGGTAATTACACTGGCTGAACATTCATTGCTAAAGAATGTAGCATTTCTAGAAGTGGAGTAAACAGGCTTATTAAGGTCTACTGGGAAACTGACTCGATTTAAATTCAGAGGGAGGAAAAATTTCACCGTAAAAAAAAAACAATACGAAAGAAGATACTGTATTGTTGCGAAATAGTAAAATTAACCCCACAAGGATCAGTGACAACTTTTAAAAAGATCTAGCTATTGCCGGAACGATAGTGCATGCTTTAACAATATGGCGTCGATTGTTAGAAGTTGGCTGAAAGGCACGGACACCCGTAAAGAAACCACTTTTGACCGTCGCAATGAAGAAAAAGAAGATGGCTTGGGCTGAGAAGTACAAGAATTGGACTATGGAGGATTGGAAAAAGGTGTTGTTTTCCGATGAAAGCCATTTTTTCGTTCAGGGTATGTGCGACCAGTTCGTTCGACGGTCTGATACGAAACCGATTTCACAAGCTCACATTCAGCAGTCAGTCAAACATCCTGTAAAACAAATGTTTTGGGGATACTTCTTATTTTTTGATCCAGGATCATTAATACCCATAACAGGGATGATGATCGTTCAAAAATATATGAATATATTTACATCATACTCTGGCTACTAAGTTGTCAAAGTTGAATTTGGAAAATCGTATTTTTCAAGAAGATTTAGCACCTCGCCATAAATCAAAAATAGTAAAAAATGTTTTCACTGATAATAGAATTACAGTATTCGATTGGCTTCGTGAATACCTGACCTCAATCCAATTGAGTATATATTGTCTATATGCAAAATTAGGTTCAGAAAAATTTATTGCAGAACCAAACTTAACCTGATTGAGTCAATTATTAAAGTATGGTACTGGGATCCCAAAATCCCTAATGACTACAAATAAATTATAAAATCCATGTCAAAATGCATTAAAATGGTGCTTAAAGAAACGGTAAACACATTGAATATTAATTTGTGAAGTTTTGTATTTTTTTTTATTTTTCATGAATAAAACACATTTTTTGAGTAAAAACTAGTTTGTCCACATTAATTTGCACAAGGGTGTACTACACTTTTGGATGTAAAATGAAACGCAGGTTTTAAAAGTGTACACAGATTTTGTCTAAAATTTACATATTCCTTGTTTAAGGCTCATATGTTCCTTATTTAAAAGATCTTCTTAGTGCTTCAAGTCTTATCTACAAGGTTGACATGAAAAATGCCAAAATTCAATTTTTTTTAATTGGCTGTAATTTTTCATTTAATTAACTTTCTAATGAATTTTAAATACAACTTTCTATATTTTAATTATCTTTTGAAAAAATTTAACCCGAAATCTTTGATCAAAAAAATATTTCTTAACTTTCCTAAACTAAAAAAATCAGGAACAAAATAAGGCTCTTGGTAAAAATGCTATTCATTCCATATTAGCATGCCTAAAATTACTGTAGCACCATCTTATAATATAAGATAACTTTTTGCGCATTCCATGCTAATTAGTGCAGTTCCACCCACTAGCTTTAAGTTATCAACTTCACTATATCAAATATCGTTATGATATTTGATTTGTACACAATTGTGTACTTGATTTTTTTAGAATAAGTTAAGGTTGCAGCCTAGAGATGCAAATTTTATAAAATTTTGATCCTAAATGAGGTAAAAAATACAAACTTTGATTTTAAAAAGGTATTCACATAATTTTCAAGAATCAAAATTACGTCTAACAATAATCTACATTGGTGATTGCATGTTATGTAGACAAACATTTGTCCTTGACCCCGCCAAAAAAGGTTCCATGACTCATATCTTGGATCGTCAAAACTTTAGTCCGCCCATGAACAATTAAACATTAAATCTTATTCTTGGTATTTAAAATCTAAATTGCTATAATTTATATACAATCAAAATTGTCGAAGATATTTTGATTAACATTAATATAAGTAAAAAATTAATTTTTAAGCTAATTTATTCAAAGTTTTTTTATTTTTCTGTTTATAAAACAAAAGCATTTTGAAGCAAAAATGTATTAATGTTTTTTTTTTTTGTTTTATAGTTTTTGAGGTAGTTCGCTTCAAATGTTCAAACCAGCTTAAAAAAAAATAAGATGTGCAGTTACTTAAAGAATGACCTATAAGCTACTTAAAGTGTGAATATAGAATATATCTATATATTTCTATAATATTTCTATATTATATTCTCTATAATTCAATTGTCATTCCGTCCTATAACTATTTTACTAGGGCGTCCTAAATAGAGTTATTGAGCTAAGATCTTAGTTTTATTTCAGATAATAGAAAACTATGTACAATAAAGCAACGAGTACTTTTTACAAATTTACGAAATAATCTCGCGATTTGATCGAAACAATGATGAATCAATGTCACTTATAGGTTTTAAGCTCGGCATATACTTGTCCTCTTCTTACATGTATTTCTTACCAAAATAATTTGGTGAATGAAAACTAAAGTTTACAGAATTTTTATTTCAATAAAATCATAAAATCCTAGTTCACGTACTTACCAATAGAACGATATTTAATATAAATTAAATTACCAAGCAGCTGAAAATAGTTTGGCCATTATTCTTAGTGCTCAGCGGTCAAAACGGAAGAGAACTTATTACCCCAATAGACTGCCTATAGAATATAGCACTGCGGATGGAGTGGCTCTGAACAGTGTTCATTACTGAAACGAAACTGTACGTTCGTATTACACATTAAGTACCAAATATCAAACGAAAAACTAGCAACATTATTTAATTGGTACTGTTAATGAAAGCACTTTCTTTGAGACATCAAAACATTAACTAATCACCGAGTATTTCTAATAAAGTTTTTCATTGGGACAATGAATTTTTCATTGAGCCATTAAAAAGTCATTTAACGTACTGAATTCGATAATTTTGTGAAGAACAGAGTGGAGATCTTTTTAGATAATATTATATGAGGTACAAAATAAAATCGACTTATAAATCAGAAATATTAGCTAATAGCAGTATCAATTTAATTTTTTTTTTTTACTAGAAAAAAAATTCAATTAAAAATATACGTTGACTAGCACAAATTATTTAATTATCTTAGATGGGCAAAAATGACATAGAGATTTTAATGCACTGTACTTATAAAACTTAAAAAATAATTATTTAAATTGAGGTGCTCAACACGTAATACATTTCAGTTTCAGTGCTACTACTACTTACTCAAAAATACACAGTAATCCCCTGTTAAATACAACCTGCTTAGTTGCCCGTTTAATTGAACTGAAAATTAGATTAAGGGCTCCGTAAGAAATGAACTCAACTTAAGTACGATGGTATACGGGACAAAAACGCGATAAAAATGTCAACTTAAGCAAAGTACGCCATTTTGTCCCTCGTAGTCGGATGGCTCAGGAAACCTTTAACGTTGTAATGTAAAATATCATTACTTACATAAATATCATTGCTTATTACTAGCTCATATGTTTATTTACTATGGGATCTTGCTAAGAGTAAATGCCTGTTTATAATACATTACACGTAAAACATATCTGTGACAATAAAGTCGATCTGTGATGACAAAGCGAAGCAGTATAAGTTACATGCTCATACACAGAACTTATGTTGCTTTGCCTTGTGATCGCAGGTCGACTTTAGCTGTTATTTCTTATGGCTACAGATATATGAACAGCTCATAAATGCTTGGTATTTTGATTTTCAAAAAGGCTTCATGGATTTTAATGCAACTCGGAACGATTTAATGTAACAAAAGGGAAAGTAATAAAATCAAATTAACAATCTTAATAATAGCGGTTTTGGAAGTCACCGTTTTGGCCGTCCAATAAAATTCCTATACTAATATCTTAAATATAAGCTTGCTTCTGTATAAGAGATGTTAATCTATTGGAATACGAATTGTATACAGTTGTGGAGTCCAATATTTGTATCTTATGATTTTATGAGACGATTTATTTTTTATTGAAAATTACTTATGTATTTATTTTATGAAAATTGAAAATTGAATGAAAAATTTATTTTTTCATTTTGAAATAAAAATACAATTTTTCTTAAATGAATATAAATTTTTTAATTTTGAGAATGTGGTGTATTTGGGTTAAGTGTAAGTGTTGGATGTGTTATGTGGGTCCCTACACTACTCCCCCTTCTAAAAAAAAAGTGTGTGTTGTTGTGTTTGACTTTATGACACGCTTTGGCGGTTTACTCATAGTTAAGTCAGTAATACTTTGATTATATTATTACAGTTAACCAGATCCTGGATCGTGGTTTTATCCTACTGTAATTATAATCAAAGTATTGTGTTTATGTATATGTGTGTATGGAGTAATGTAGAGAATAGTGTTAAATTAATTTTTGTGGTGTTGTATATTATTCCATTTAAAATAGGGTTTGTAAAATTTTTAGTGTTGTTGAAATTAGTGTTGGCGTGTATATTTTGTTTTGTAAGTCGGGTTATGACCCTGGATTGGTAGACTTAACGGTTGACGATAATCTGTTAAATTGTGTATGATGTTGTGGCGTTTCAGCTGGCGACTGAACAGCGAGATTTGTAAAAATTTTGATGTTGTGGCGTTGTTGGAGTTGGGGTGGATGAATGCTGTTGCTGATGATGATGATGCGCCACATGCTGGTGATGATGTTGCTGCCGATGTTGCCTACGGTTAGTCTTTGTGGGCAACGTTTCTATGGCTAAGTTTGAATTGGAAGATTTTTTGTTTGATTGTTGATTTTGCCGACGATTTGTAGTAGAATTGGTACCCGAAGTTTTTGATGAAATCGATGACGCCGAGGACGAAGATGAAGACGAACAGGATGAAGTTGAACTGGAGGCATAATTTGGTTTTTTAATTTGTTGTTGCTGCTGCTGTTGTTGAAAGTGTGTATGAGACTGCACAGATTGTGTATGATGAAAATGCTAGCTGTTGCTGACCACGATTGGTATTATTTTGATGTTGCGGTCCACCACTTCCATTGTTATGATAGGCGTGATATGATTGCTGCCGATTACTACCAACGCCATTGCTAACTAAACGTGTGATATTTTCACACCTTTCTTCTCTCCTGGCAAGATCGCCAATGTGGAATCCAATAAATGTATCTTATGATTTTATTAGACGATTTATTTTTTATTGAAAATTACTTATTTATTTTATGAAAATTGAAAATTGAATGAAAAATTTATTTTTTCATTTTGAAATAAAAATACAATTTTTCTTGAATGAATATAAATTTTTTAATTTTGAGAATGTGGTGTATTTGGGATAAGTGTAAGTGTTGGATGTGTTATGTGGGTCCCTACACAGTGTAGGACAATCTGACCACTGCACTTGATCCATATTCGTTACACTCAACTTCATATATTATATATTATTAATACTAAAATGTTTTCTCCGTGTATCGACTTTTTTTTTTGTTTAATAATCCATAATTCGCTACAAAAATTAGTAGAAATTGCAATCAATCAAGCAATTGTTCATGTTTCTTGTTTAAATGTGCGAATTATCTATATAAAGATCTTAAGTACAAAGAAACATATCAGAAGTACTATTATTATTGTTAGCACACCTCCATGTATTTTTTTTAAACTCAATTTTTTTTATTAACGCTTATAATATTGTTGAACAAGTTCTTTGTAGATATATGTAAGTACAACTCTGTCAAACTTGTATATTCGTACACTCGAATAACGCTTATTCATTCTTAAAGAAAACCTGCTGGCATAGTGAATTTTTCCATTCGATATTAAATCGAACAGGTTCAGTGACCTACTGTTCTAGTCTACACCTCAATGGATATATTGAACAATGCTTTATTTACCCATTGATTGACACTTTAAATCACTTTTTAACACTCAGTTGACATATTTATTCTGCAATCATATAAAGTAAACATCAGTTCTTGACCAGTCTCTTATTATTTATGTCTTTCTTTTTCAAAATAAATTTATGGCTAATTTGGTTAGCTCAAACGATGACTGAATAAAAGAAACAATAAACCTTTGAAATTCATTGTTATTTGGCGCCATTATTAATTAATTTAGTTAGATATCTGGCATGATTAGAAATTATATATCTGATGACAATTAACATATTCACAATTAATTATGTTAATACCAGTGGCTTCTGTCACAAAGGCGAATACAGGGAATGAAATTTGCTACAGAATTTTTATTAAACGTATAAGAAGCATAAATGTGACCCCTCTGATTTAACTAGTGAAATTGTGAAAACTGTATCATAGGTAAAATGAATAAAAAAATCAATTTTATCGGGAAACCTTACTTATCATACAAAAGAAACGTTCTTTACATTTATTTTTTAAAGATAATTTCTTCCAAATATTGGCCGAAACTACGGCCCATTCTGAAGCTCCAATATTTGATGACGGGTTCGAGAATCTCGATTGGAATTTGATGAATGACGCAAGTAAGGGGACGTCCACAAATTACGTGAATAGAATAGATAGTAATTATTTTTCAATTTAAGGCATATTCTCGGAGTAAATCAACAAAAACTGAAAAGTTGTTTACTATCGATTTTTAAGAGTTTAGATACGGTGAGTGAAAGTTGCTGCAATCTTACTGTACTGGGACTTTTTAATCAGGAAGACGATGTATTCATTTATATTTTATATGTATATTGATTGACTTAATGCCTATTTTTCTAGTAAATAACCAATAACACTACACTTGGGACGGAAAATTGGGTAAATAAATAAAAATTTGATTGTAATAAATTAAAGAAGGACGTCATTCAAACCCTTAACCAGAAGAATCACCATGGTTTGATCATCCTCCCACCTCCGCCTTCCACCATTTCCAGATTTCTTGAACATAGGGTAAGTTTAAACTGCACAACTGCCTGTTTAAAGATTTTTAATAACCACACTCATACATGACACAATACGCACTCATAAGTTTATGCTCAGGCATGTCTGAATAGTTTACGTGCAATATAAATAATTTAAGTTTTGGAAAATAAAACAAAAAGTACGGAAACTTCTGCACTCGTAATCTTTTATTTTTGTTAACGAACTTTAAATTGCTTTGCGTACCCAAGGAACTTTTAATGTTTAACAGAAAAACTTTTAAGTTGTAAGTGTTTATGCCAGAAAAAAAAACGCTTTTATTTCTTAACGCGAAATAAGTTTATGTACTTTTTTCTCATACAAATTTATTTAGTCTTTTCTTGGCACTTCTTTTATTTTAGGTGATTTTTCGCGATGTAACTCATCAGTAAGTTTATTCAAACAGCTTAAGTACATTATTGTATATTGCTGTGTCTGCATAATGGGGTCATATTTCAATATGGAAAGAAATTGTTTTCTAGAGGACACTTTCTGGCGCAAAAACCAAACAAAATTTGTCATTAATTTTTTTTATTGAAATAACTAGGGTTGCCAACACGGACTGATGTCTGCCCCGTAGATTCAATAAGTGGGGTGGGTGAAATTGAATTAAAGTTTTTATATGAATTTTTTTTAAAACATAAGTAAAATTATTTAATATTTACATTGAATCCAACACTCCGTTTTTCTCTCGGATTTCTTTTTATTACATAAAAGTTATCTTGAAAACTAAACGAGATATCGATTTTTTTTATTTAAGATTTTCAATATCTGTTCTATCGAAAACCATCGTCAGATTACGGCCAATTTGTGTATATGTTTATAGATATATATTTTTGTAAATACATACATATGTATGTATATATGACGGATCTTGTTTCGGAGATGTGTATAGTAGATCGGGAAAACGTCATCGAAGGGTATGACAGGAAAATATTCTACTGA